>CAMZMU010000063.1:143149765-143718101 GCA_947311845.1 Poa pratensis | reverse complement strand
GCATTGGATACGTCTCCAACGTATCCATAATTTCTGCTGTTCCATGCTTATATTATACCATTTGCTACATGTTTTATATACACTTCGTATCACTTTTATGCATTTTCTGGGACTAACCTATTAACAAGATGCCACAGTGCCAGTTCCCTGTTTTCTGCTGTTTTTGGTTTCAGAAAGTTACTTCTGGAAATATTCTCGGAATTGCACGAAACAAAAGGCCAGTCCCTATTTTTCCAGCACGTACACGGAGTCCGAAGGAGAGACGAAGGAGCCACGAGGTGGCCAAACCACCTGGCGGCGCGGCACCCAGCCGCGCCTGCCTGTGGTTTGGGCCCCTCGGGGGTCCGCCGACATCGCCCCTTCGCCTATTTATTCCCCGAGACGCGAAAACCCTAAAACACCGAGCCTTTCATCCAGAACATATTCGCTGCCGCCGCCGTCGTCAACCCTAACTCGGGGGGTTCTGAAGCTCTTCCCGGCACCCTGCCGGAGAGGGGAATCATCACCGGAGGGCTCTACATCGCCATGCCCGCCTCCGGAGTGATGCGTGAGTAGTTCATCCTTGGACTATGGGTCCATAGCAGTAGCTAGATGGTTGTCTTCTCCACTTGTGCCATCATGTTTAGATCTTGTGAGCTGCCTATCATGATCAAGATCATCTTATTGTAATGCTACATGTTGTGTTTGCTGGGATCTGACTTATATTGATACCTATGTGGAGCTGAATATTATATTATCATGTCTATGTCATTTGTGATCTTGCATGCTCTCCGTTACTTGTTGAAGCCTTGGCCAAGTGAATACTTGTAACTCCAAGAGGGGGTATTTATGCATGATAGTTGGGTTCAACCTCTATTTAACCTGGGATAGTGACAGCAAGTTCTAAGGTTGTAGATGTGTTGTTGCCACTAGGGGTAAAACAGCAATGCTTTATTCAAGGATGAATGTATTGTTTACATTACGCACATTACTTAATGCAATTGTCTGTTGCTTGCAACTTAATACTGGAAGGGGTACGGATGTTAACCGGAAAGTGGACTATTTAGGCATAGATGCATGCTGGATAGCGGTCTATGTACTTTGTCGTAATGCCCAAATGAATCTCATAGTAGACACCACAGCTCACACATGCATGTTATATGCACTTATCAATTGTCAATTGCCCAGCTGTAATTTGTTTACCCAGCATGTTAGTTATCTTATTGGAGAGACACCACTAGTGAACTGTGGACCCCGGTCCATTCTTTTACATCTGAAATACAATCTACTGCAATCATTGTTCTCTACTGTTTTATGCAAACAAACATCATTTCCATTCGATACGTTTAACCCTTTGTTTTCAGCAAGCCGGTGAGATTGACAACCTCACTGTTAAGTTGGGGCAAAGTAATTTGATTGTGTTGTGCAGGTTCCACGTTGGCACCGGAATCCCTGGTGTTGCGCCGCACTACACTCCTTCACCAACACCTTCGAAGCAAACCTCGTTTTCCTACTGGTCGATTAAACCTTGGTTTCATACTGAGGGAAAACTTACTGCTGCACTCATCATACCTTCCTCTTGGGGTTCCCAACTGACGTGTGACGTACAAGCATTGTTTCTGGCACTATTGCCGGATATTCCCTCGTCAACTAGAGCCACCAACACGTTTTCTGGCGCCGTTGCCGGGGAAAACCGAATTGCTTCTGCAAGGGGAGTCTCTCACACCCAATCTCTTTACTTTGTTATTTGTCTTGCTTAGTTTATTTTTATTTAGTCTTGTTTGCTCTCTTTATCAAAAACACAAAAAAATTAGTTACTTGTTTAATTCAGTTTGATTTTGTTTTTCAAAATGAGTACTCCTGAGAACACTAAGTTGTGTGACTTCACTAGCACAAACAACAATGATTTCATATGCACTCCTATTGCTCCACCTGCTTCTACAGCAGAATTTTATGAAATTAAACCTGCTCTATTAAATCTTGTTATGAAAGAGCAATTTTCTGGTGTTAGTACTGATGATGCTGCTGCCCATCTTAATAACTTTGTTGAACTTTGTGAAATGCAAAAGTATAAGGATATGGATGGGGATATTATAAAACTGAAACTTTTTCCTTTCTCCTTGAGAGGAAGAGCTAAAGAATGGTTGCTTTCTTTGCCTAGAAATAGTATTAATTCTTGGACAAAATGCAAAGATGCTTTCATAGGGAAATATTATCCTCCTGCTAAGATTATATCCTTGAGAAGTAGCATTATGAATTTTAAACAACTTGATAATGAACATGTTGCTCAAGCTTGGGAAAGAATGAAATCTTTGGTGAAGAATTGTCCCACTCATGGACTGACTACTTGGATGATCATCCAAACCTTTTATGCAGGATTAAATTTTTCCTCAAGGAACTTATTGGATTCAGCCTCTGGAGGAACCTTTATGTCCATCACTTTAGGTGCAGCAACAAAGCTACTTGATGATATGATGATCAACTATTCCGAATGGCACACCGAAAGAGCTCCTCAAGGTAAGAAGGTAAATTCTGTTGAAGAAACCTCCTCTTTGAGTGATAAGATTGATGCTATTATGTCTATGCTTGTGAATGGTAGATCTCATGTTGATCCTAATAATATTCCTTTAGCTTCATTGGTTGCTCAAGAAGAGCATGTTGATGTAAACTTCATTAAAAACAACAACTTCAACAACAATGCTTATAGGAATAATTTTGGTAGCAACAATTATAAGCCTTATCCTTCAAATGGTTATGGCAATTCTTATGGTAATTCCTACAGCAACAATAGAAGTGTGTCCTCTGATCTTGAAGCTATGCTTAAAGAATTTATTAGCACACAAAAAGCTTTCAATAAAACTGTTGAGGAAAAGTTTGAAAAAATTGATGATCTTGTCTCTAAAGTTGATAGTCTTGCTCATGATGTTGAAATTCTAAAACTGAAAGTTATGCCTAATGAAGTTAAAGATATAAGTCATTTGCTACAGCAAATGCCATCCAAGTTCGAATTGATAATAATATTAGGATGTTGGCTGAATTGCATGCTAGGTGGGAAAAAGAGGAAGAACTTGAAAAAGAGAATAGTATAGTTAGAGTTTGTACTATCACCACCACTAGTAATGCTAATGTTTCACATGCTAGTAAACCTCCTACTATTGATGGTAATGTTATTGGTGTTGATAATGTCTCTACTACTTCTGCAAGCGTTTGAAATTGCCTAAAACTGCTGAAACTTTTTCTGATAAAAGTGCTGAAATTTTTCAAACTATTGGAGACAATGGTTCCACCACCATTGACAATAATGATTTTGATTTTGATGATTGTAACATCTCTGAAGTTATTATGTTCTTGCAAAAATTAGCTAGAAGTCCCAATGCTAGCACTATTAATTTGGCTTTTACAAAGCATATTACAAATGCTCTTTTGCAAGCTAGGGAGGAGAAGTTGAAACTTAAAGCTTCTATTCCTAGGAAATTAGAAGATGGTTGGGAACCCATCATTAAGGTAAAGGTGAATGATTTTTATTGCAATGCCTTGTGTGATCTTGGTGCAAGTGTTTCAGTTTTGCCCAAGAAGCTTTATGATATTCTTGATTTGCCACCTTTGGAACATTGTTATTTGGATGTTTTTCTCGCTGATAATGCTATGAAGAAACCTTTGGGGCGAGTTAATGATGTTTTTATTACGTAAAAATAACCTTGTCCCCGTTGATTTTATTGTTATGGATATTGAATGCAATGCATCTTGTCCTATTGTTTTGGGAAGACCTTTTCTTCGAACTGTTGGTGCCATCATTGATATGAAAGAAGGTAATATAAGGTACCAATTTCCTCTCAAGAAAGGTATGGAACACTTCCCTAGGAAGAGAATGAAGTTACCTTTTGACTCTATTGTTAGAGCAAGTTATGATGTTGATGCTTCTTCTCTTGACAACACTTGATTTTCACTTTCTGCGCCTAGCTGAAAGGCGTTAAAGAAAAGCGCTTATGGGAGACAACCCATCGTTTTTATTTGCTGTTATTTTTGTTTTCTTTGAGTCAAGGAGTTTTGTTACTTCTGTAGCAACTCCTTTGTATCTTTATTTTATCGCAATGTTGTGCCAAGTAAAGTTCTATATTGAAAGTTGATGCAAGATTTGGATTTCTGCGCAGTGACAGATTTTTAGCTGTCACGGATTTGAGCTTATCTCCCTGTAGAAAATTCAAAAAATTCTGAGAAAAATCACGCATATTCCTGAGATATGTACGCAACTTTCATTATTTTAGGCCAGATCCATCTGAGCAACTTAAGTGCCTCGAAAAAATTCGTCATTCCAGACTGTTCTGTTTTTGACAGATTCTGCCTTTTGTTTTGCATTCGCTCTTTTACTGTGTTTGTGTGGATTTCTTTGCTCCACAAAGCATTGGTGGCTGTAGCTAATGTCCAGAAGCTTTGGGATTGATTGTATCATTACAGAATATGAGAATTTTTGATTATGCACTAACCCTCTAATGAGAACTGTCTTGAGTTTGGTGTGAAGGAAGTTTTCAAGGATCAAGCGAGAAGGGTGATATTATGTGATCAAGAAGAGTGAAAAGCCTAAGCTTGGGGATGCCCCCGTGGTTCATCCCAACCATATTCAGAGAGACTCAAGCGTCTAAGCTTGGGGATGCCCAAGGCATCCCCTTCTTCATCAACAAACTTATCAGGTCATCTCTAGTGAAACTATATTTTAATTCTTTCACATCTTATGCGCTTTACTTGGAGCGTCTGTGTGTTTTTATTTTTGTTTTTGTTTGAATAAATTCGGATCCTAGCAATCCTTGTGTGGGAGAGAGACACGCTCCGCTTTTTCATGTGAATACTCATGTTCTTCACTTATATTTGTTGAGTATTCTTAACTAGCTACTGCAGTGCTTTTAGCTCCTGTTTTTCATGCATCTCTTCGAGCTGTTAGCACTTGTTTATAAATACTCTCTTGCTGCATTATATTATCATTTGGAGAGTTTATGTTTAAATAAATTATTGGTGTTTGTTTGGAAGAAAGAAAATGCTACATGTAGTAGTTGGTATTGGAAAAGACATATGCATTCTTGTAGATCATTGTCTTGTTTTGATTTGATGCTTTGCAATTGTTTTGAGCTCTCAAGTAGATCATGTTTAAGCTCTTGCATCATGTAGTTAAAGCCTAGTAGTGGAGAACTACCGTAGAGCTTGTTGAGACTTGGGATGCATATTTGTTCTCTCTAAGGTCTAGATATTTTCTGGTAAAATGTTTGAGCAACAAGGAAGACAGTGTAGAGTCTTATAATACTTGCAATATGTTTTTATGTGATTCTTGCTGTACCGGTTTATACTTGTGTTTGCTTCAAACAACCTTGCTAGCCTAAACTCTGTACTGAGAGGGAATGCTTCTCGTGCATCCAAAACTTGAGCCAAAACCCATGCCATTTGTGTCCACCATACCTACCTACTATGTGGTATTTCCTGCCATTCCAAGTAAATATTTCATGTGCTACCTTTAAACTATTCAAAACTTTATTACTCCTTATTTGTGTCAATGTTTTATAGCTCATGAGGAAGTATGTGGTGTTTTATCTTTCAATCTTGTCATTTACTTCTGACAGACTTTCACCAATGGACTAGTGGCATATACATCCGCTTATCCAATAATTTGCAAAAAGAGCTGGCAACGGGGTGCCCAGCCCCAATTAATTACAACTTTCATTAATAATTCTCTTCACATGTTTTGCCCTGATTTATCAGTAAGCAACTTAATTTTGCAATAGACACTCCTCCATGGTATGTGAATGTTGGAAGGCACCCGAGGATTCGGTTAGCCATGGCTTGTGTAAGCAAAAGGTTGGGAGGAGTGTCATCTATAAAGAAACTAAAATACATGTGTAAACAAAAGAGAAGAGGGATGATCTACCTTGCTGGTAGAATAACGTCCTTCATGGGAGCCGCTCTTTGAAAGTCTGGTTGACAAGGGGGTTAGAGTGCCCACTACCATTCGTTGACAACAACAAACACCTCTCAAATACTTATTTTGTGCTCTCTATATGCTTTCGAAAACTTAAAAAGCTCTAGCACATGATTTAATCCCTGCTTCCCTCTGCGAAGGGCCTATCTTTTACTTTATGTTGAGTCAGTTTACCTACTCCTTTCTATCTTAGAAGCAAACACTTGTGTCAACTTTGTGTGCATTGATTCTTACATATTTACTTATTGCACTTGTTATATTGCTTTATGTTGACAACTATCCATGAGATATACATGTTACAAGTTGAAAGCAAATGCTGAAACTTAATCATCCTTTGTGTTGCTTCAATGCCTTTTACTTTGAATCTATTGCTTTATGAGTTACCTCTTATGCAAAACTTTTTGATGCTTGTCTTGAAAGTACTATTCATGAAAAGTTTTTGCTTATATGATTCATTGTTTACTCTTTATCTATTTGTTAGCAAACTATAGATCATTGCTTTGAGTCACTTCATTCATGACATGAGCCTTGCAATATATTGATCAAGATTGTGTGAAAGCATGTCTCCTCAGAAATTATTTGTTGTTATCGTTTTACCTACTCGAGGACGAGTAGAACTAAGCTTGGGGATGCTTGATACGTCTCCAACGTATCCATAATTTCTGCTGTTCCATGCTTATATTATACCATTTGCTACATGTTTTATATACACTTCGTATCACTTTTATGCATTTTCTGGGACTAACCTATTAACAAGATGCCACAGTGCCAGTTCCCTGTTTTCTGCTGTTTTTGGTTTCAGAAAGTTACTTCTGGAAATATTCTCGGAATTGCACGAAACAAAAGGCCAGTCCCTATTTTTCCAGCACGTACACGGAGTCCGAAGGAGAGACGAAGGAGACCCCACCCCAGCCGCGCCGCCTGTGGTTTGGGCCCCTCGGGGGTCCGCCGACATCGCCCCTTCGCCTATTTATTCCCCGAGACGCGAAAACCCTAAAACACCGAGCCTTTCATCCAGAACATATTCGCTGCCGCCGCCGTCGTCAACCCTAACTCGGGGGGTTTCTGAAGCTCTTCCCGGCACCCTGCCGGAGAGGGGAATCATCACCGGAGGGCTCTACATCGCCATGCCCGCCTCCGGAGTGATGCGTGAGTAGTTCATCCTTGGACTATGGGTCCATAGCAGTAGCTAGATGGTTGTCTTCTCCACTTGTGCCATCATGTTTAGATCTTGTGAGCTGCCTATCATGATCAAGATCATCTTATTGTAATGCTACATGTTGTGTTTGCTGGGATCTGACTTATATTGATACCTATGTGGAGCTGAATATTATATTATCATGTCTATGTCATTTGTGATCTTGCATGCTCTCCGTTACTTGTTGAAGCCTTGGCCAAGTGAATACTTGTAACTCCAAGAGGGGGTATTTATGCATGATAGTTGGGTTCAACCTCTATTTAACCTGGGATAGTGACAGCAAGTTCTAAGGTTGTAGATGTGTTGTTGCCACTAGGGGTAAAACAGCAATGCTTTATTCAAGGATGAATGTATTGTTTACATTACGCACATTACTTAATGCAATTGTCTGTTGCTTGCAACTTAATACTGGAAGGGGTACGGATGTTAACCGGAAAGTGGACTATTTAGGCATAGATGCATGCTGGATAGCGGTCTATGTACTTTGTCGTAATGCCCAAATGAATCTCATAGTAGACACCACAGCTCACACATGCATGTTATATGCACTTATCAATTGTCAATTGCCCAGCTGTAATTTGTTTACCCAGCATGTTAGTTATCTTATTGGAGAGACACCACTAGTGAACTGTGGACCCCGGTCCATTCTTTTACATCTGAAATACAATCTACTGCAATCATTGTTCTCTACTGTTTTATGCAAACAAACATCATTTCCATTCGATACGTTTAACCCTTTGTTTTCAGCAAGCCGGTGAGATTGACAACCTCACTGTTAAGTTGGGGCAAAGTAATTTGATTGTGTTGTGCAGGTTCCACGTTGGCACCGGAATCCCTGGTGTTGCGCCGCACTACACTCCTTCACCAACACCTTCGAAGCAAACCTCGTTTTCCTACTGGTTCGATTAAACCTTGGTTTCATACTGAGGGAAAACTTACTGCTGCACTCATCATACCTTCCTCTTGGGGTTCCCAACTGACGTGTGACGTACAAGCATTGTTTCTGGCACTATTGCCGGGGAGATATTCCCTCGTCAACTTAGAGCCACCAAGCATTTGTTGCTTTGTTGGAATTTGAGAGTGAAGGATTTGGGCACTTGTGCTCTTGACTTTTGTATTTGGTGCATCGGTGTGCTCTCCACGAGGATTCGTGGAAGTTGAAAGCTTGTGAACTTGTTACTCTTGGGTCCTTGGACCCTAGACGCCTTTGTGGTGGTTGGACCCTTGTGTGGTCACTTGAAGCCCTTCGGGATCCCCCAATCCCATTGTGGGTTGTGCCTCGGATTGTTGTTGAAAGCCGTTCGGGAGCCCCCAATCCCATTGTGGGTTGTGCCCCGGATTGTTGTTGAAAGGCTCCGGATTCCGCCTCGAAGGAATACCGATAGTGGAAAGTGAATCAAACCTTTGTGGTGCGGTTCATCGGAGAAGAAGGTGAAACCTTTGTGGTTGTTGAACCGTTGTGTCGGTTCACACCTCTCCAACGAGATGTACTCCCTTAACAAGAAGGAACTCGGAATACATCCTCGTCTCCGCGCGCCTCGATTATTTCTATACCCGAGCTCTTTACTTATGCAATTTACATTGTGATAGCCTTCGTGCTTGAAGTATCCTATTGCTATCACCTTGTTGCTTGTCTTGCTTAGCATAAGTTGTTGGTGCACATAGGTGAGCCTAGTTTAATTAAGTTGTCGGCTTGTTAATTTAAACACCTAGTTTTATTCCGCAATTAGCAAGCCCAACCGAAAAGTTTAAATCGCCTATTTACCCCCCCCCCCCTCTAGGCCACATCATTGTCCTTTCAGCATCTCCTCCAATCCCTGTGAAAAAACTTCAAAACACCGTTTCTCTCATTTTCTTTTCTGTGGGGTGCATTAGTAGTGATAAACAAATAGGTTTCTTGCTGCATATAATCCTTAAAAAAACATCATATGAATGTCCAGAAAGTATATAATGTTGTATGCCTACTTATAAACTCATTTGAATCAAAAAGATTCAAGATAAAAGTTCAAAACATGCATAAAACAAAATGGGACAGAATTTGTCCAGAAAAACAGCAGCGGCAAAACGTATTTTTCTACCCTTCCAAACTTTGCCGACAAATTCTGCAAAAATTCATGCATACAGAGGATGAAAAGTTGCAACTACAGTTCAAATATGAGCTCATTCGGAGTTACAGAATAAGAATTAAAAATCATATCGTGCACAGATTCGTGCAGGAATAAAATCTCCGAACACTATAAGCAACTTTTCAAGACCAAAATGGGTAAAACTTGGCACTTTATTAAAAACTCCAGAAACTAAACTAAAAACAAACTCTCTTGATACTGCAAGAGGACACAAAGAAAATCACACATAAAAATAACCGGGTTGCCTCCCGCAAAGCGCTTTCTTTATAGCCATATAGCTAGGCTTCTTACTTGTTGTTTATTGAAGATGAAGCTCATGAGGGAGCTTGAACTTTGATGTCCCCCTCTTCCTTGGGAAGTGTTCCATGCACTTCTTGTGTGGGAACTGAAACTTCACGTTCCCCTCCTTTGAATCAATGATAGCACCTATAGTACGAAGAAAAGGTCTTCCAAGAATAATAGGACTAGAGGTTTTATTCCCCATGTTCATAATTAGAAAATCCAGGCACAAAAGTCATATGTAACTCTACCATAACATCACTTACTTTCCCTAAAGCATGTTTAATGGAATCATCAGCAAGTGCAAGTTCAATAGAGCATTTTTCAAGATTTTTCAATTCAAGTACTTCATATAGTTCTTTAGACAAAACAGAGACACTAGATCCTAGATCAAGTATGGCATGATGTGTCTCTTTTCCAATAGTTACTAGTACCTTGGGAATCCATATATCCCCAAGCTTAGGTGGTATCATGGCCTCTTGGCTGTACCTAGCAATTTTCTCTTTAAGACATGATTAGCAATATAGGAACCAAAGCCAGCTTGATTAGTGTTGATGGAAGGATCACTTGCAAACTTTTGTAAGATAGAGATTAATACATGCAAGCTACAATTTTCTAAGTCAAGCAAAGGATCCTTGACTTCACTAAGCATTTTAACTTCCTCAATCCAAACAAGTTTCTATTCCTTTTCTTTAAAGCATGATTCGAGGCTATGTGGGGGTCATCCCCTCCCTCAACATAATTCTCAATATCCTTGTCCAAAGGTTCTAACATAGAAGATATTCTTTCATTCAATTCTCTAGTCAACTTCTTTTTAGACTTGGCATAATTCAATATTGTTTCCATTTTCTAAGAAATTCCAGAAAGAGTGTTATTTGTCTTTTTCATGCTAGATTTGGTATGAAGGACAAATGAATGCATTTCATTTTTAGTAGGATAATCTTCCATGTAAGTTTGTAAACATGATGTTGACCTATCCATAGAGACTTTTAGTTGCTTGATTCCAGTTTCATCTTTTGATTCTATAGAATTCCCAAATAAATTTTCCATTAAATTATTAGCATGTGAGGGATTTCCAGAGGCAAATCTTCCACTAGTTAATGAATCTAGAAAACTTTTTGACCAACCATCTATTCCTTTATAGAAGTTTTTTATCAAAGTAGCAGGGGTATACTTAATGACACCATTTTTACTAATGTCTTTAATTCTATACCAAGCATCCATTAATGACTCTCCATAGTATTGACCAAAGTTACTCATTTCAACACTAGGATTCATTTTGGCAAAGTTTTTATGTATTTTTAATTTTTTATGCAAAACTGGAAACAAATGAGTCTCACAAATGCAAACCGAATTACAAATGCGAGACAATGCAAGACAATGACAAAACAAATAATTTTGCTTTGAAGGTAAAGATGGATAAGATGATGCTTACGTAGGTGCAACCTCCCCAAGCTTAGGTGTTAGCACAAGTTGGTAATGTTGACTTTGTTGTGATCTCCTTGGATAAACCTTCTCAGCTATGATTCCCCGGCAACGGCGCCAGAAAACAGTCTTGATACCCAATGAAGAGGTTGATCTACGGCGCCAGAAAACAGCTTGATCTCCGGTGCGTAGTTACCTGCGTCAAAAGTAAATGGGTTAGGTTGAGACTCCAAGTGCAGAGTGTGTAGTAAGTGGAAGACGTGTTTTCCCCACGAGGGTGACTCGAGGGTTTAATATCGAACTCTCGGGGAATCAGTAGTGAAAGATTTATCTCCCTATCCTTCTTTTGGTCACCTACAAAACAAGGTTAATTGTTTTGGTCCTCAACCTCACCTGTGGCTGTCAAGCACAAGGTGTATGAATGATATCAAGATAAATATGCAATGCAAACAAGAAATAAATATGCCATGGTGGTTAATGAATGTGCAAGGATGATGATAATAATGATAAATGATATTTTTGGGTTTTTTTATGATGAATGCAAGATGGAAAAGTGTTTTTGTATTTTCGGATTTAATAATTGCAGAAAATGGAAAAGTGGTAAAAGTGGTTGGAAAGGTGTTTCTTATGATTAAAAATGGACCGGGGTTCATGGTTTCACAAATGCATTCTCGCTTTTAATGGTATGGCAGACAATGGACACATAAAGTTGACATATGAGATTGCAACACAAAGTTTGATATCAAGTTACTAATTATATGGGCATCACGTCCTAACATAGAGATCTTTTGGTTATTAATCTCACTTATACTCCACCAAGATGCGAACTAAATCATAACACCTTACTAATTAAGATAATTCAGAGTATAGCTTTAAGTATCATGACATGAAGTGAAAATAAGAACATGCTAGATCTAGTCACAGGAAGAAGCTTGGTCAGCCTCAACCCTTGTAGCATGGTATTTTTGTTTATCCCTAGTGAGGCAACAAAGTAAGGTAAAACACCAAAGTGGATCGCGATATTTCAGTTGTCAACTTACCGCACTCATCACCCCCCGTTACTCCAACTAATGCACATATCACCCCACACACGCCCTTATAAACATGCTTGATCATAACAAGTAGATAAGAACGGGGTACATAATATGCATCTATATTCATAACTGAAACAAACATTTGCAATCTCGACATATATTAACTCACAAAAAGATCCACCACATAGGAATTACAAATATGACCGTAATCATGTTCAGCAGCTCGTACGGTACTAATTAGTGAAGCTCAAAGAGAGGAGAGATACATAAGTTGCTTCCACAAACCCATAGTCCAGAGGTGGACTACTCCCTCTTCATCATGGAGACGGTGGAGATATCGATGGAGAGGGTGGAGACCATGCCGGCAGCGCCCCGCCGGAGTTTTCCCCCTCCAATCTGCAGCTCCAGATCTTCGTTTTCGTGTTTCTGTGATATGGCGACGCTTGTTTTCGAGAACGTCGTGGGACTTCTTTTATAGGCGTTGTTAGGTCAAGACGAAGGCGGTGGAGCAAAGATCGACGGCTACGGAGCCTCGAGGCCCAATTTGGTGGGTCCCACGAGGCCAGGTACAGTGGCCACGTGGGCCACCCCTTTTGGCCCTCCGGCCTCCGTTTGCTTGATTCCTTCGCTCCTACGTCTTCCTCCTTCCAAAATAATGACGCCTGTATTTTTCCAGATTTTTATGACGTCGTTTAGGTCCCTGAAACATAAAAGGAAAGAAATAGGGTTTTCTGCCTGTGCAGGGTTAGTTCCATAAAAATGGGAAACAATTATTTTATTTCTTAAAATCATTAAATAACAGTGGTATAACCCTTATATGATGCAAATATGATTGGAATATGAGTGATATAGTGCAAAGTTCATGTATGTATTTTACATGCATCATCGCGGTGCGCTTCTTGCCGCGGGAGGAGGACGTCCTCGGCTCGAGCTTGACCGTGGCGCGGGAGGAGGACGCCCCCGGCCCGAGCTTGACCGTGGCACGGGGCGCACTCGTCGTCGTCGGCGGCAGCGGCCCGAAGTCACGGATGGTGACGCCGCTGGTCCTGGGAGGCGGCGCCGACCGTCCGGGCTCCGTCTTGATCTTGATTCGACGGCCGCTGTTGGTGATCGGCGGCGTGTCGCTCAGGAAGCGCGGGGTCATGGGCGTCGTGGACCGCATGCTGGACGATGAGGACGAGCTCGCCGACATCTGCTAGCCGCCGCCGCTGGAGGGGCCTCTCTAGCTGTACTCTCGCAACACTGCGTAGAAGTCGAGGCCCTCCCACCAGCGGCGCCTCCACTCCGGTGACGCGCGTCCAGAAGGCGAGGCGCGACGCGGCAGGGAAGACGAGACGTGTCACTGCGCGTCAGAGGCCGCAATAAATTACGCTGACCGCGCCGTTGCGTCGCTGACGCTTCGGGCCCGTCCGTCAGGTTTGGACGAGGCGCGCGTTGCCGCGGTTGCCGGCGCGCCCAGTTGCGTCCCTAGAACCTGGGCGCGAAGCGGGGTTGCCGGACGTTCTATTGGGACGTGCAGGCAACTTTTTTTCGTATTGGACGCGCCGGTGCACGGGTTTGGGGTGCCGCCGCGCCTAAAACGTCTATTGGAAGCGGAGTTGGGCGCGCCGGTGGAGATGCTCTAAGAGGACCGAAGAATACTACTCTCTCCGTTACATATTAGTTGTTTTTTTCATGCGGGGGACATATTAGTTGTTGTTGACATAGTGTAATGGGAATACGAACTATTTGTAACAAAAATTCTGTCTAATAAAAACATAGTTTCACGGTCTGTTTTTCTTTCGGGGGAATTTTGTCGTGTTAGAGCATCTCCAGGCATGGCCCTCATAGTCATCCCAAACGCCCGGGCGGACAGCCCGGATGGCATTTGGCCCAAAAACCGCCACCCAACCGACTCCCCTATTGTCAGCCCAAACGTCCGGGCGGTCCGGCACACCCCAAAGGCAGCCCATATGTAGGACGGGTTTTGGGGCCGCCCGGACGCGTCCGCCACGTCGGATCTGTCAAGGCGGGCCTACCCAATTTTCCCCTAAAATCGGACGGAAATCATTGCTTCTTTCTCTTCCACCTTCGCTCCGTCCAGTTTGCCCGCACCACTGTCTCCGTCCCCGCCCCCCTTCGACTGCACTGCCGCCACCGAAGTCACAGAGTCCGCGACCAAGTCCTCTGCAGCCGGCAGAGCCCGTTGGCAGACGAACTCACCATCGCCGCTTCGTTTCCGGTACGTTTTGCATCGGCCGACATCCACCTCGCTCTCAAAGTGTTTGTTGAAACGTCGGAGCCAGATTTTTAGCAAGTGTCCATTTATGTAGGCATGAATTCTTCGTCCGATGAAGAGTGTGATTACTCGGCCGTCGATGAGTTTATTTTCAAGGAGTTCGTCGATGGATCAAGTGATGAAGAGAAGCTTGACGACGGAGACGAAGAGGACGTCATGTCGATGATGCGCATGGAAGAGGAAATGGAGAAGAAGGAGGAGCATGTTCTTAACTTCAAGGGATCAATTAAGGGGTGGATCACCTTGGCCCGTGACAGGCTCAAAGGCGCTCGAGATCTCTATGACGATTACTTCAAGCGTCCGAAACCTGTGTTTCATGAAGGGTTTTTCCGACGCCGGTTCCGGATGAGCTCAAGGCTATTTGAGCACATACAGGAAGAAGTCACAAAGTATGATGATTATTTCAAGTTGAGGTATGATTGCTGCCGAAAACTATCATTCTCCCCTATGCAGAAATGCACCGCTGCTTTGAGAATGCTTGCCGATGGGAAAGCCGATGATGCCATAGACGAGTATTTCCGAATGGGAGAGAGTACATGCATTGAGGCTATGGAGCACTTTGCTTACACTGTCATGAAGGTTTTTTGGGCCAAAATATCTGCGAGAACCTAATGCCGAGGATACTGCAAGGCTACTTGCCCTATGAAAAGCAAGAGGATTTCCTGGTATGCTTGGTTCAGTGGATTGCATGCATTGGCAATCGAAAAACTGTCCAACGGGATTGCGTGGGCAGTACCAAGGGCACAGCAAGGAGGCCACAATTGTACTTGAAAAGTTGTGGCATCTCAAGACTTGTGGATTTGGCATGCTTTTTGGCATGCCCGGTTCTCACAACGATATCAATGTGCTTCAGCGCTCTCCCCTGTTCAAGAGGCTCTGTGATGGGGAAGCTCCACCATGCAACTACACCGTCAACGGACACGGCTACACCATGGGGTACTATCTTGCAGATGCTATATATCCTTAGTGGGCGGCTTTTGTGAAAACTATCAGTAATCCCACTACTCCCAAAAGACGTGTGATCAAGCTGCAGATTAATAGGGGGGTTTGTTTTATCGTCTCCACATGGATCAACAAGGTTATGATGGTTCTAAGGGTTGGCAGAAGCTAAACCAAAACTTCAGGTTTTTAGGTTTCCATCAAGAAAGTAATGGTTTTTATTGAATAGGGTTTAAGTACTAGGGTTCAGAATTTAACTTGCTGCTTCTGGGTTGTCAATCCAGCGGCTGGCAAGGATCCAAGCAAGGTTTAGACAGGGAACAAGATTTACTCGAACAGCTTGCAGAGACTAGTCATGCAAGCAAGGGTTTTTAGCAGGTTTTAGGCAGGAGAAAAATGCATAACACAAAGATCACTGCTTTCTGGGTTGTCAGGCCAGATCACAAGTGAGTTAACAAGCAAGGGGAGGCTAGGGACAGAATTACAACACTTAGTGTGCAGGACTAGCCTTACACACACAGATCAAAGCAAACAACAAACAGATCAAGTAAATCTTCAGATAAAACAGGGAACTGTGTCACTCAATTCACTGCAGTAGCCAAATATCACAAGCTCGACTTGCAGATGGATGATCTACTAGTTTCACACAGGATTACACAAGAAAGTGGAGAGAAATCTTTGGCTTTAGCTCACAGAAGCCTAGTCGAAGCAGAGGAAGCAGAGGGGTGAAAGAAGAGTTGCAGATCATGAGCTTCTGGTCACCAAGGCCTTGTACTTCTTCTCCTGATCATCTTGTGCATCTTGTTCTTCTTCTTGTTATTGCTCTGGTTCTTGGAGTTCTTGGTGTTCTTGGTCTCGAGTTGGTGGAGAAAAGGTGTAATGGAGGCTCAGGGAAAAGTGGAGTGGAGTGGATGGTGGATTGGTGTGTGTGTGTGTGTCGAGTGAATGGCGAGTGTGAGGCTCTGTGGCGGTGGTGGTGGATTTATACACCTTTTTCCTTTTGTGGTGGAGGTGTGGTACGAGTTGATGGAGAGGGAAGCTTCCTCCTTGGCCACAGCTCACAGTGCACATGGCATGTTTCTCCTTTTTCCCCTTTTTGCCTTTTTTGGTTTCCTTGATCTCCAAGTTGATCTTCTTTCCCTCTCTATGATTCAAACTTATTTGAATTGCTTCTTATCTCCTGGGGCCTTGTATTGCTTCACTTCTGCCTTGCTTCGAATGGTGATGAAGAACTTGAGTTAATTGACAGAAATGCTCTCTGTCAGTTACTGTTCATTTTCTGGCACAATTGTGTTCTTCAGTTTATAGCTTGAATTGGACTTGTTGATCATGGCCATCTTGTCAACTTCATTGATATGAGTTGAATGTTCCTTCTTGCCTCACTTCTACATTGGATCTTCTGAAGATTATGTGCCTTTGCGCACTGAACTGCAAAATGAGTGAAAAGCAATATCAAATGCAGATATTTGCAGTTCTGGATATAGAAGTAGTGAGGTTTTTGAGGTTTTAGGTCTGTGAATTATGCATATAAATGATGGTGATCAAACCCCCAGACTTAAACCTTTGCTTGTCCTCAAGTAAAGAAAACTGGATGCAAATGAGAACAAACAGAATATGAACAGTGCAATGTTCTAAAGACTTAGCAGTTTATTCTAATTGGATTCAGTGCAGTTCTGTTTACTATTAGAGCAAGTGCTAGTTTGGAAACAAGTTTCAAATAGTAGAATTTAACCATTTCTACGTTCAAATGCTTGGGATTAGTATGATAAGACAATTTGCACAAAACTGGAAAGTAAATGATCCAGAAATAGCCAAGATGCAAGAATGCATGCTTAGTCAGTGCTTCACATACTACAGTTCCAGGGAACATAATAGGCTAATGCTGCAGTGATGCATGAGTTAGTTAGTTAGTGTTAGGAAGACACTTGTTTTATTAGTTAGTGTGTCACAAGATACCATCCAAGGATCATAGCTACTAATGCAAAACTTGTTGCTTGAGGATTCAGTTAACTTTTTCCTGGTTAGTGCGTCACATACCCCAATCCCGAGATTGTGGTTGCTAATGCAAAAAGTTATTTCTTGTTAACATATTTCCAGTTAGTGTTAGTGCTAGTGCTTCACAAATCACTATCCAGGGATATTGATTGCTAATGCAAAAAAATGCAAATGTGCAGAGATGGAGTTAGTAAATGGCTCTAAAATGGATCATATAGTTCAGTTTCATAGCAAATGGCATCTATTATATTATTAAAACAACAAACAATCAGCGGTGGAGATTTTCCAGACTAAAACTAAGATGTATAAACGGTGGAGATTTGTCACGCACGACAATTTTGGAAAGTACAAGGCTTACGCGCATAGATGTCCAACGTCAACACGCAGATGCAATCTGAAAAAATTAGGACATCTATCCATAGCCTTGCTAGCCTAATCACGTACAATAATTTTGGAAAGTCCACGACTTGCACACAAAGAAAAGGACACCGCCCGTAAAAGCCTTCGTGTACGTAGACTAATCAATCGGATGTAGCATAATTTATTTCCTAGGGGATTCATGCCGTTGTCCACGCCTGCCGGCGGGCCGGCCGTCGTCCTCCGCAGTAGCCCAATCGCCTTTCGGATTGTCGATCTACACGCGAAGGAAGGAAGAAGTGGCCGTACTTGCCAGCGGCGGTGGCCTTAAGGGTACGAGCTCATAGCCATGATTGGTGTTGCTTTGCTAGAATCAACTCCATGTCGATTTCGATCCACATGTGTACGATGGACAAGTTGCACGCCGCCGCGTGGAGAAGTAATCACAATGGACGTTGCGTGGATCTGATCGGCTACTACCATTCCCCGGCCAGCATGAAGCCTCAGATCGATGAGGTCGAAGCAACTACGTCGATCTCGCTCTGATCAAACTAGCTCCAGGGACGGAAGCCGATCTCACGCCTTGGATGCCGATGAACACACAAGGTACCGTAAATTTAAGGAGACATGATGGAACTATGAATCGCTATGAGCCTATGACGCCGGCGCATGCAATCAGCCACGAGCCCACCACGCACCACCGCCGCTTATGACGCGCAGTCTCGCAAGCACACGTACTATTTGGATCAAGTACAAGTGGTCGTGCACTCGGCCAAGTTAGGGAAGAAGATGATAACTAACGCATCACACTCCAGATTCGTCCTTCAACTGCCCTGAATAATCGAGTCAACACATGACTGCTTCGGGACCATGCCGGCATATGCTGATCCATACCGTGCATCGCCGCCGCCGCCGCAACTATGCTTAGCCCACCGTCACGCAAGCAATCGATTTGCTGCAGGGCATAATCAGGTGCACAAAACAAACACCAAGATTCAGATTATACAGTTGATTTATGACAGCCACGCCCAGGTTATCATGGTGCGCTGGTATGCAAGGAACGCACGATCGGCAAACTGAAGACACGATACGCGGCATCCATGGTGGCCTTTGATCGAACCAACGATCGGACAACTCAAGACACGAGGCACCGCAGCCACGGTGACCAGGCAGATGTTTCGATCAATGAGATGCATGAGACGGGACAGATACAAAGAGGCAAGCACAAGTGGTATGCCCACGGCAGTGGATGATTTGGTTATCAAAAATGCGATGCTTGATTATTTTCAGATCAGGGACGGCAGTGCTGCAGGCATTAGTATTTCCTTGCAGTACCAGCTACTCTCAGGTGTAACCTTGCTATAGCCTCAACAAAGCAGGACTTCCATAGCCGAGAGCCCGAGAGTCCGAGACACATGCACATGCTATCTGAATCTATAAGGCTGTATGGCTGCACCAAATAAGAGTAGCTAAACGTTCACCACCCATGTTAGCCGCTCAGGAATTGGTAGTGCAACCCTTCGCATGCATAAATAATCCAAGAATGGATTTGAGGTACATGTGGCTGGACGCCTGCATCAATGCAAATACCAGATGGATAACACACCACTGGGGAAAAAATTCTTAATTAGTAGAATCACATATATATAGTCACCCATATAATAAAGTACTCCCTCCCCTCCGATCAATCTTTTGGAGATTCCAATATGGACTCCATACGGAGCAAAAAAGAAATTAATCTACACACCAAAATATGACTATATAGTGTTTCACAAAAACAAAATATGACAATATACATCTATATATGTATGAATTAAGAAAATCCTAATAAAGGCTTATGTTTAAGAACAGAGGGAAGAGGCTTCTAGAGTACTATTTTTTTACAATCCTCTCTGTATCTCTTTTCAATATTGATTACATTTGCCTACGAGCATATACAAAGATGTTTGATTTCATTTGGGAGTAAACTGCTCTCATTTTTTTTGATGTCTCTACCTATTCACATAGGAAAAAGAACTGCACAAGCAATTATAATTAGCTTATTATATTTCCTCTTAAAGGTATCATTGTGAGTCTGACAACAAGCACGGTAGATGATGTGACTCTGTAATATTTGTGTCCTTTAAGTGCGCTCTTTCTGTAGGTGAAAATCCTGATATCCTGAAAGTGAAGTCTTGGACTATTAATGGCAGGTGGAACAGAGTGATTAATTAGTATGTGAAACATGGATATAGCCTTTGAACTCCCATATGCGTGTACAATCTATCAGTTCCAATGCAAACTTGGTGCGCATTAAATTATCATATTGTGATGCCCCGTTCGTCAGAAGAATTGGAAACAATGCTAAAACTTACTTCCTCAGGTTATGGAAAACAATAAAGCCTTTTCTTTAGATGTTTCAATGTTACCTTATATTTGCAAGTGTCAAATCCTTAAGGTAATGGCTGTGGAATGAGTGAAGATTTCATACTTGCTCTGTTTCAAAAAATTATTTGAAAAATTATGGATGTTCTTAATTATGTATATAATATAAGCGTGTAAAATTACAATGCAAAATATTTGTATTATAATCTACACAATAATAAGACAATTGGAAGTACTAATAAATTTTTATTAACGTTTCCATAGATGCAAGCGAGAAGTCACAATGAATTTCTAGACATTGAAGACAAAATACAAATTGATGTGTAGAGTCCACTCCTGCATAATAAAAATTAATTAGTTTGTGAACATTTGTCATCTAGCCGCGCAATTGCGCGGGCCACCCAGCTAGTTATCAAGTATTCCACAAGTTTTGATCAGAGAAATAAGCTAATTCTGCCTTGAAAAATGGATCTGAACCTAGCCTTTGCAAGAGTAATAAACATATACAATACATGATTCACAATAGAATGTAATGCTATTTGATCGGAACAGAGCAAAGCCATAGAATTCTTTCTGTGACAGCCATAAAATTGCCAAATTGATCATAAATCTGAAACATGGCATAACAATATTATTCATGCTGTGAATAAAGTATAAAAGATTGAATGTTTCCACCTGGTGTTTACTTCTGCCTCTTGCTTCTTGATATCATAGCCAAGACTTCTCCACTTCTTTTTATTCGAAATCTGAAAAACAAAGACAAAAGAAAAACACAAACAAAACATAGCAAATAAAAGGAAATAACAAGTACATAATATACAAGGGTACCAGGCTGCCTCCTGATGAGCGCTTGTTTATAGTCATGAGCCTGACTGTAGCTCCTTCACTGGTTCTCAGCTGCAGAGGATGCATTGGGATCATCTCAGCTTCATCATCATCTGTTTCTTCACTTTCTTCAGTGTTCAACTGCTCTCCTGCTCTGTAATGCTTCAGTCTCTGTCCATTCACCTTGAAAGTACCATCTGTTGCACTCTGTACTTCAAAAGCACCATGTCCTAGGTCTCTCTTGATGACACAAGGGCCAAACCATCTTGACTTGAATTTTCCAAGAACAAATGCAGTTTGGAGTCATAAACCAACACTGTCTGTCCAACACTGAATTCCTTTCTGAGAATGTGCTTGTCATGCCATTTCTTGGTCTTGTCCTTATAGATCTTTGAGCTTTCATAAGCATCATTTCTCAGTTCCTCTAACTCACACATCTGAAGCTTTCTTGCAGTTCAGCTTTGCCTAAATCCATGTTCAGCTTCCTCATTGCCCACTGTGCTCTGTGTTCTAGCTCAACAGGTAAATGACATGCTTTTCCATAGACAAGCCTGAATGGTGACATACCAATAGGTGTCTTATATCCTGTCCTGTATGCCCACAGGCTATCTGGCAATTTTTGACCAATCCCCCTGGACTTAGAAACAACTTTCTCCAGAATTTGTTTCACTTCTCTATTTGACAGCTCAACTTGTCCATTGGCTTGAGGATGGTAAGGTGTAGTTACTCTGTGGTTTCTCACACCATACTTGTTCAGGAGCTTCTCTAACTGTTCATTGTTGAAATGAGCTCCACCATCACTGATCACTACTCTTGGTACTCCAAATCTTGGGAAAATGACAGTTTTGAAGAATTTGCAGACAGCTTTTGAATCAGCACTGACAGTGGGTATTGCTTCAACCCATTTGGACACATAATCCACTGCAACTAGTATATGCTTGTATCCATTTGATGATGGTAAAGGACCAACAAAATCCACTCCCCATACATCAAATAGTTCCACTTCAAGAATTCCCTTCTGTGGCATTTCATTTCTTCTTGATATTTTTCCAGTTCTTGACAGGGATCACATTGCTTGATATAATCATGCACATCTTTGAACAGTTAGGCCAATAGAATCCAGCTTGCAGGATTTTTGCTTGGGTCTTCATAACTCCAGCATGGCCTCCATACATGCCTGCATGGCATTGGTACATAACATCACTGATTTCTTCAGCTGGCACACATCTTCTCACAATTCCATCTGCACAATGCTTGTACAGGAATGGCTCATCCCAGTAATAGCTTTTTGCATCATGCATGAACTTCTTTTTCTGCTGGTAAGACATATCTGCTGGCATAATTTCACAAACCAGATAATTCACAATATCTGCATACCAAGGAGAACTAGCATTTACTGCCATTAGCTGCTCACCAGGCATTCTATCTTGTATCTCTCTGCCTTCTGGGCAATTGATTCTTGACAGGTGATCTGCTACTGAATTTTCAGATCCCTTTTTATCCTTGATTTCAATATTAAACTCTTGCAGCAAGAGAATCCATCTGATCAGCCTAGGCTTAGCATCCTTTTTGCTCACCAAGTATTTTATTGCTGCATGATCTGTGTAAACAACACACTTGTGCCCAACAAGATAGGGTCTGAATTTATCAAATGCAAACACTACTGCTAGCAATTCCTTCTCAGTGGTTGTGTAGTTGATCTGAGCATCATCTAGTGTTCTGCTGGCATAGTAAATCACATGAACTGCTTTCTCTTTTCTCTGACCAAGTACTGCTCCTACTGCAAAATCACTTGCATCACACATCAGTTCAAATGGCACTGTCCAGTCAGGTGGTTGCACAATTGGAGCTGTAACCAGAGCTTCTTTTAGCTTGTTGAAAGCTTGCATACATGCTTCATCGAACACAAACTACATTATGATTCAGCAAGTGTGTAAGTGGTTTTGCAATGTGAGAAAATCTTGATGAACCTTCTGTAGAAACCAGCATGTCCCAAGAAACTCTGTATTCCCTTTACATTTTCAGGAGGAGGTAGCTTAGCAATTACATCTACTTTTGCCTTGTCCACTTCTATTCCTCTGGCAGACACCAAGTGACCAAGCACTATGCCTTCAGTTACCAAGAAGTGACACTTCTCCCAATTTAAGATCAAATTTTGTTCAGAGCATCTGTGTAATACTGCTGTCAGATTTTTCAGGCAAGAGATGAAATCTTTTCCATATACTGTAAAATCATCCATGAATACTTCCATGATCTTCTCAATTTGATCAGAAAATATAGACATCATACACCTCTGAAATGTGCCAGGTGCATTGCACAAACCAAATGGTAATCTCTTATAAGCAAATGTTCCATATGGACAAGTGAATGTTGTCTTGTCCTGGTCAGATGGATGAATGGGTATTTGCAGAAACCCAGAATATCCATCTAGATAGCAATAGAATTTCTGACCAGCAAGCCTTTCCAGCATCTGATCCATAAATGGCAAAGGAAAATGATCTTTCCTAGTTGCCTTATTTAGTTTTCTGAAGTCATTGACCATTCTCCATCCAGTAACTGGTCTTGTGGTCATTAATCTCCCTTCATCATTTTCTACCACTGTATAACCTCCTTTCTTAGGCACAATGTGTATAGGGCTCACCCACTCACTGTCAGAAATGGGGTAAATCATTCCTGCCTTTAGCAGTTTCAGTACTTCTTTTTCACCACTTCTTGCATTGCTGGATTCAGTCTTCTCTGCCCTTCTCTAGTTGGTTTACTGCCATCTTCTAAATGTATTCTGTGAGAGCAAACTTTCTCATCAATTCCTCTGATATCATCAATAGAGTACCCAATAACATTCTTGTACAGCCTCAATACTGACAACAAGCTTTCTTCTTGTTCATTGTCCAGAGCAGAACTGATTATCACTGGGTGTATCTTTTCTTTCTCAAGGAATATGTATTTCAGATGAGATGGTAATTCTTTCAGCTCAACTATAGAATTGTGAACTGGTTTACTAATTTCAATTCCTACATCTGCATCTTTTTCACACAGAGATATTCCACACAGCTCCTGGTGATTAGGACTATCTGCTGTCACAAACACTTGTGCTTCAGGTCTTCTGTCTGCATTTCTTGTAGTGTCCAACACACTTTGGTCTATTACATCAATGGACTGGCATTGCTCCAGTATGTTTGGCAAGTGAGAGGCATGCTTCATGCTGAACTCAGCTTGTTCAGAACCAAACTGCAGTTTCAGAGTTCCACCTTTTACATCTATATTGCTCCAGCTGTTGCCAAGAAAGGTCTGCCTAGTATCATGGATTCAGAATTGTCTTCCATTTCCAGTACCACAAAATCGACTGGATAAGCAAAATTTCCAACTTGTACTGGCACATCTTCAAGAATTCCAGCTGGTTTCCTCAGTGTTCTGTCAGCTAACTGCAGAGTCATTGATGTAGGCTTCAGAATTCCTAACTGCAATATTTGACTGACAGCCAAAGGTAAAACACTAACTGATGAACCCAAATCACACAATGCTGTGAATGTTCTCTTTCCCACAACACAAGGGATGCTAAAACTCCCTGGATCACCCAGCTTCTTTGGCATATAATTCAGTATGACAGCACTGCAGTCCTCTGTCAGAGCAACAATTTCTGGGTCATCCAAGCTTCTCTTCTTTGTTATCAGGTCTTTGAAAATTTTGCATACAAGGGAATGTGTAACACTGCATCCAGAATGGGTATTGTTATCTGAACTTCCTTCATGTTTCCAGGAACTTAGCATACTGCTTTTCATCCTTAGATTTCTCCAATCTTTCAGGAAATGGATTTTCTGCAAACAGGCTTTTCTGATGCAGGTTTTGTTACAGTGTTAGCTGTTTTTTCAGTTTCAGTAGCAGCTGCACTGCAATTTCTGGCTCTGCCACCTTCTCTTCTGGGACAGTTTCTTGCCTAATTGTTTGCTGATTATGAACTCTTCTCTGTGGTGCTACATAAGTGACAGCTGGGGGTGTTTTGAGCACTGGTTCAGTGTTTATTCCACTCCTAGTTGTTACAGCATCTACAACTACAGTAGTGGATATGGCACCACACTGTTTTGGATTCTTTTCTGCTTGTGCTGGCAACTTGTTCTCAGGCTGATTGCCTTGAGTATTAGAGATTCCAGCTGTTAGTTGCTGCATTGTTTTATAAAAAGCTCAGACTGCATCTTCATTGTTTCCTGCATACCACTGAACATTTCTTTCTGCAGCCTCATCATTTCATTTATTTCAGACTTGCTGTTGCTTGTAGAAGCATTTGCTGATTAGCTTGATTTTGCTGCGGCTGTGGTTGTTGCTGTTGGTACTGCATATTGCCTTGAGGTCTGAAATTTTGCTGTGATGTTTGAGCATACTGTGGCTGAGCTGCTTGATGGTAATTCTGTTGATTTGCTTGAGGATAACTCTGCTGAGCTGCATTCTTGTATGATAAGTTGGGATGGTTTCTCCAAGCAGGGTTGTAGCTCTGAGAAAGGGCCTTGATTCTGAGTATAATTCACTTCTGCCAGTTGGTTGTCTGTGGGTACAAACAGAGTACACTCTTGAGGTGAATGCCCTTCATTACCACAAATGAGACAAGTGGCAGAAACTTGGTTCACAGGCACTATTGCCTTACTGTTCTTCTCTTGCATGAGCTGAGATATCTGAGTTGTCAAGCTATCAAGCTTTGCTTCCAGAGCACCTGACCATTTGGATGAACTGTCCTTTCATTGGTCCAAGAGAAATTATGAGAAGCCATACTCTCAATCAATTCAGTAGCTTCATCTAGTGTCTTGTTCATAATTCCTCCACCAGCAGCTGAATCAACAAAAGCTCTGGTCTGTTCTGTCAGACCCTTATAGAATGTCTGCAGAATTAGCCACTGTTCCTGGCCATGATTAGGACACATTCTGATGAGTCCTGATATCTCTGCCATGTATCATACAAACTCTCACCATTGTACTGCACAAATCTGGTGATTTTGTCTCTGCACTCAGCTGCTTTGGTGGGTGGAAAATATCTCTCAAAGAAGGCCTGCACCAAATGTTCCCAGGTGTCTCTGCAATGAACTGGTAAGCATGATACCATATCTTTGCTGTCCTGACAGAGAAAAGGAAACAACTGCATCCTTATTGCTTCAGGGGGCACACCATTGTGCTTGAGGGTGTTGCAATACTCCAGAAAATTCCTGATATGCTCATGTGACTTTCCAAAGCACTGCCTTTGAATGGATTATGCTGCACCATGTTGATCAAGGCAGGCTTGATCTCCCAGTTATTTGCCTGAATGGCAGGCATAATAACATCTGCATTTGATATCTGATCCTTGGGGATCCACAAATCTCTCAGTTTCTTGTCACCCATGTTGAATACTGCCTGTCTTTCCTCTGTTTCCTCAACTGAAGACACTGAAGCTGCTCTTCTTCTTGCAAGAAAAGTTCTTTCAGGTTCTGGATCAAATGGAGCTAGAGGAGAATCTTCAGACGACTGCATCAATAGAATCCAAACACTGCATAAAGGAGATCATTTTTCCTCTACACACAGTCACAGACAAGAACTTTTATCAAGGGTTAGTGAATTAAAACCCCTAATAACAATTCTAGTTCTCAGATTACTGCACTAAAGCATCACAAGCATCTAGATCATGCAAATTTGCTAACAGTTTCACTGAACTCACACAGTCTAGTCTACTGCTCTTTCAAAGAAACAATCATAAGTCAATCCCCGGCAACGGCGCCAATTTTGATCAAGCTGTAGATTATAGGGGGGTTTGTGTTATCGTCTCCACAGGGATCAACAAGGTTATGATGGTTCTAAGGGTTGGCAGAAGCTAAACCAAATCTTCAGGTTTTTAGGTTTCCAACAGAAAGTAAAGGTTTTTACTGAAAAGGGTTTAAGAACTAGGTTCAGAATTTAACTTGCTGCTTTGGTTGTCAATCCAGCTGCTGCAAGGATCCAAGCAAGGTTTAGACAGGGAACAAGATTACTCGAACAGCTTGCAGAGACTAGTCATGCAAGCAAGGGTTTTTAGCAGGTTTTAGGCAGGAGAAAAATGCATAACACAAAGATCACTGCTTTCTGGGTTGTCAGCCAGATCACAAGTGAGTTAACAAGCAAGGGAGGCTAGGGACAGAATTACAACACTCAGTGTGCAGGGACTAGCCTTACACACACAGATCAAAGCAAACAGCAAACAGATCAAGTAAATCTTCAGATAAAACAGAGAACTATGTCACTCAATTCACTGCAGTAGCCAAATATCACAAGCTCGACTTGCAGATGGATGATCTACTAGTTTCACACAGGATTACACAAGAAAGTGGAGAGAAATCTTTGGCTTTAGCTCACAGAACCTAGTCGAAGCAGAGGAAGCAGAGGGGTGAAAGAAGAGTTGCAGATCATGAGCTTCTGGTCACCAAGGCCTTGTACTTCTTCTCCTGATCATCTTGTGCATCTTGTTCTTCTTGTTCTTGCTCTGGTTCTTGGAGTTCTTGGTGTTCTTGGTCTCGAGTTGGTGGAAAAGTGTAATGGAGGCTGAGAAAACTGGAGTGGAGTGGATGGATGGTGTGTGTGTGCGAGTGAATGGCGAGTGTGAGGCTCTGTGGTGGTGGTGGCTTTATACACCTTTTTCCATTTGTGGTGGAGGTGTGGTACGAGTTGATGGAGAGGGAAGCTTCCTCCTTGGCCACAGCTCACAGTGCACATGGCATGTTTCTCCTTTTTCACCTTTTTGCCTTTTTTGGTTTCCTTGATCTCCAAGTTGATATTCTTTCCCTCTCTATGATTCAAACTTATTTGAATTGCTTCTTATCTTCTCCTGGGGCCTTGTATTGCTTCACTTGTGCCTTGCTTCGAATGGTGATGAAGAACTTGAGTTAACTGACAGAAATGCTCTCTGTCAGTTACTGTTCACTTTCTGGCACAGTTGTGTTCTTCAGTTTCTAGCTTGAATTGGACTTGTTGATCATGGCCATCTTGTCTACTTCATGATATGAGTTGAATGTTCCTTCTTGCCTCACTTTTACATTGGATCTTCTGAAGATTATGTGCCTTTGCGCACTGAACTGCAAAATGAGTGAAAAGCAATATCAAATGCAGATATTTGCAGTTCTGGATAGAAGTAGTGAGGTTTTTGAGGTTTTAGGTCTGTGAATTATGCATATAAATGATGGTGATCAACGTGCATTTACAACTGCGCAGGAATCAGTTAGGAAAGATGTGGAGACGGCATTTGGTGTGTTGCAAGCTCGTTGGGGCATAGTTCGTGCAGCGGATATGATGTGGGATCCGGAGGTTCTATGGCAAGTCCTGACTTGTAGTGTAATTTTGCACAACATGATTGTGGAGGATGAGGGAGAAGGGGCTGCTCTTACTGACTTTGAGAAGCCTGGAGAACTTGTCCACCTACCTGAACAAGAAACAGAGTATGTCATGCAATTTCTTGAGATGAATCGACATCTTCGAGATGAAGTAGTGCACACCCAACTACTCACAGATCTGGTGGAACATATGTATGTCTTCATGGGGAGGGACTGACTCTTGAAAGCTGCTTGCAATGATTTGTGTCTGAATAATGTGAACTTTTATGTCCGGCTACTTTTATATGTTTCGGTACAATTATTAATTGTAATAACGTGGTGTGAACTATTTATTTCAACATCAAAACTACCTCTATGATGGACGTGCATGGCTTGCATGTATTTGGGTGTCAAAATTTGAACATTGTGGTTGTAGAACGCTAGTTTTGGGGTCGTCCGGTCGGTGTCCGGCGATGCGTCCGGACGCGTCCACGGACACTTTGGGGGCCGTATTTGGGGGCTATGCTTGGAGATACTCTTAGGGGTTCACAGTCACAGCTGGGAAGAGGTGAAGAACTATAAGACAGTCCCCACCCACATGAGGTCCAACCCTAAATTGCTTCGACGATCCTTGGTAAATCGTCTAATTAAGCTACTTTTTTTTTACGCGGTAGGACTGTGGGGAAGACCCCCACATCGTCATTTTCTCATTTTCTCATATACACACAAAGTACAAAAGTTCTGTTGAAAGAAATTACAAAAGATCTAGCCAATCTTGCATGCCCTCTTTGAGGCTGGGCTTAACCCTATGCCTGATCATTATTACAGGTTCCTTAAAAAATTTAAAACATGTATCTAGGTGAAGTGCAGCACCATCAAAGATGATCTTATTGCGGTGGTTCCAGAGGCTCCAGCATCCTGCCATCATGGCAACTTTGAAGAAGGCATTGTGAGATCTATTATTTGCATCAACAAGCATCTCCAAAAACTGACTGGCAGTATTCCAATCAATATCAAGTTTGTCCCAGAAATCTACTAAGTCGGCCATTTTCGACATTTAGAAATACATGATGCTCTATCAGCCGTAACATCTTGCGACAAGTACACTTATCAACCCGTACGTTGTTGTACGAGTAAACCGTTCGGTAGGGCTCAACTAATAATGCCAAAATAGGCCAGCAAGGACGTTACATTCACGATCATGCAGGGCAGCTGCATTATGCATGATGAACATAGGGTGATCTGTTCATGGAGACTCGCAACGGAGAAGAGGATCCATGCCGTGGATTCGCCAGACAAGCCGTACCGTCCCAGCTGGTTGCGTTGTGCCACAGTGGCGATCGATCGAATTATTAGGCTTGTCCATAGCTACCGAGGATCGTTGATAACAATAGGTATAATTTTTATATAGAGCAATCGATGTACCATGGCAGGCATGCCAGCGAGGAGGCAATTGCAGTGAAATTTCCTCATTCCAAAAATGCATAAGTCCATGCTTGTAATTAATTAGTACAAACTTGTAGCTTTACATAAAAAATGAGGATAAGACCTCAGCTCTGCATCGAGCGATGTACACAGCTTTTCATGGCATAGTTTCATGCAGGTATCATAAGTTTACAAATACGCATCATATAAAGTTTAAACGTGTATCAACCAACGAAAATATGACAACATAAAGCAACCAGGCAATTGCAGCGAATTTCTTCATTCTAGAAATGCATATGTCCATGTGCGCGATTGTTTGTATTTAATTACAACTTGTAGCTAGCCTGATTTCATGTACTACGTACTCAATGCCCCTGTTTATAATTGGTTTTACCGTGTACCTTGTAACACATGCTCATGGATCTATAGTTGTCTGTACACAAGCAGACATGCACAGTACAAAGATTATTATTGCCCCTGTTTATTTAATATTCAAGTATATACTGCATGCTTATGTGAACAGGGTTCGGATCGATCGATTGATCCACTATTCCAATTGACCTCTGCGTCAGGACTGACCTTAAACAGGGTTAACAGTTCCGGGTACATTTAAAACCAATCAACAACCATCGAGACTTTTGAAACGATCCTTGCTTACCAAAGGTTTTCACTTTATAGTAAAGCTTTTCTTACAGCATTGGCAATTTTTTATGGAAATACTATGGACATCACTTTCTCTTCAATACATATTATGTATAACATTACACATGTAAATAATGTTTCCGTGTCTAATATTATTGTCTCGTTTCAGCGGGACTTGACCGGGACAAGGTTACATCATCATTACACTTTGTCCAACTGTTGATGGAGATACAATTATCTCAATATCTGATAATTTCAAATGGGAAATCACTACTACATATTCTGTAACCGTCGTATATATAGTCTTACAATGTGTTCCATTAAACATCAGTATTTCCATGTAATTACTATATAATAAAGTTATTTTAATTAAAGATAACTTCACAAATAGAAATTGAAAGGGTTCTTAAAAGTTTGTTATAATGATAAGACAATACAACACAGCTTTATATCCTTCCGGTTTGCAATTCTTGTTAGCTTAACTTTTAATATAACTTTCCGGACTAATGTTACAATTTGTTTAGTAATTGACTGAGAGAAATCGATGAGAACACTAAGCTCAATATCGGTCGGTGTTTATGTTAGCTTGGGTCATCGGGAATGCACGTAAGAATATTATCTATAAGGTGTCTCGAATTGTTCGTCTTTTGTTGCTTACTCATATGGCTACGCCCTAGATCTACATGTGGTCAATCATTTCGCCACCCGGTGGAGAAGCAGGGACTCCAGCATGGCTATGTCTAGATCCATGTGGTCATTTCTCCACTTGGTAAGGTGCGAGTGCCTAGATATGTGTAGAACAAGAAATGCTAAAACATCTTACATTTGAAAAACGGAGTGTGTATTGCGTTGTTAAATTCCATAACAGATACTATTGGGTCGGAACACATGACAATGTTTCTAGTATAAAAAAAACACGTGACACGTCCAAATGTGGCAAGTGGTTCATTCAAGCACCAAAAGGACATGTGCCCAGCCATTAAAATTTAAAACCTCCTAACGGTGCACATTTAATCTATGTCGATTGATATATAAATGTGACGAGATGTAACGAGCGTGCTTCTGCTCCTGTTATACTAAACGAAATTTAAAAAATAGTAAAACATGTCGAAAAATTCTGAAAGTTTTGGGTGAAACACGTGCAAAGTTTCGTGATGAAATGTCATGTGAGGCGCTTGATGCGTCCATTTTGCATCACTATTTTATATCATAATTTACTATTATTCATTGATATATTTCATATTTAGAGATGATACTTATGTTATTTTACCTATTTTGCATGTTTGATGATTATTGGAGAATTAACCACCTGAGTCAGATTTCTGCTGAAAAAAGACCGTCAAGACACCATATTTCTGAAGATCAATAATTCGAGGAAAATATCTCGAAGTTCCTATTTTATCAGATGACGGAGGCAGCCAAAAGGGGAGGCCAAGGTGGGCCACCATGGGCCCTCACCATGCCGTGGCGCGGCCCACCTTGCTGCCGCGCCGCCACGTGGTGAGGAGGCCTGGCCCACCTCGGCCGGTGCCCCTTCGCGCACTTCAGCTCCCAGAAACCCTAAGACACGGGGGGACGTCGAGAAAATATTCCGCCGCCTCCACGAGGCGGAAGACACCAGAGAGAGGAAAGCTCTCCGGCAGGGAGAAATCTGCCGAGAAATTCCTTCCCGGAGGAGGGAAATCGTCGCCATCGTCACCGTCATCGAGCTGAACTTCATCGGGATCATCATCATCTCCATCGCCAGCACCATCATCTCCGCCGCTCCACTCTGTTCCGCTATAACATCTAGGGTTGAATCTTGTCTAGTTCATAGGGGAAACTTTCCCGGTGTTAATTACTCCTTCTGGTTGATGCTATTGAGTGAAACCGTTGAATTAAGGTTTATGTCCAGATTGTTATTCATCATATATCACCTCTGATCATGTTCCATATGATGTCTTGTGAGTAGTTCGTTTAGTTCTTGAGGACACGGAGAAGTCTTGATGTTAGTAGTGAATTATGTTGAGTAATATTTAATGGTTTGATATTTAAGTTGTGGTGCTATTCTTCTAGTGGTGTCATGTGAACGTCGACTACATGACACTTCAACTTTATGGGCCTAGGGAATGCATTGTGTATTCGGTTGCCAATTGTGGGGTTGCCGGAGTGACAGAAACCTAAACCCCCGTTGGTATATCGATGCATGAGGGATAGCAGGATCTCAGTTTAAGGTTGTGGTTAGATTTATCTTAATTACTTTCTTGTATTTGCGGATGCTTGCAAGGGGTATAATCACAAGTATGTATTAGTCCTAGGAAGGGCGGTGCATTAGAATAGGTTCACCCACACAACACTTATCAAAACGATGAAGATTAATCAACTATATGAAGCGAAAGCACTTGACGAAATTCCCGTGTGTCCTCAAGAACGTTTGGTCATCATAAGTAAACCTACCGGCTTGTCCTTTGCTGTAGAAAGGATTGGGCCACTCGCTGCAGTTATTATTACTGCATTTTATTTACTTGTACTTTATTTTTCTGCTATACAATGTTGGGGATATCGCTTATCAGTAACTTATCGGTCGACTCAAGATAAGGGGTAAATCGGCCGATTTATCGGCATATCGGACGTTTTATCGGCATATCGGCTGACTTATCGGGCAATTTATCTTATCGGTCAGACATCGATAAGAGATAAATCGACGATTAATCGGCATATCGGAAGATATCTTGAACAGTGCTGCTATATCAAAAACCCCAAAAAACTTGTCTGCTAGTATTTACAGTGAATTCCTGATCAAAACTGCTTGTCAACACCTTCTGCTCCTCGTTGGGTTCGACACTCTTATTTATCAAAAGTACTACGATACACCCCTATACTTGTGGGTCATCAAGACTATTTTCTGGCCGTTGCCGGGGAGTGAAGCGCTATTGGTAAGTGGAATTGGTAAGGGAAACTCTTACTGTACGTGCTGTTTTTATTTCTGTCTGCTGCTATATTTTATTATGGAGAGATCTTCTCTTGAATTCCTATTTGGGAAAACCACTACCACTGCTAAGGTAGTAGAGGAGGCGCCATCTGTGCAAGTAATCCCATTCAAAATACCTATGAAAATTGTTGAACGTGTTACGAATAACCGCTATGAAGGGGATGGAACTGTCCATCCCGATGAACATTTGTTATTTTTACATGAATTATGCGAGTTATTCAAGTGTGCAGGTATTTCAATGGATGAAGTTAAGAAGAAGCTGTTATCTATATCGCTGTCTGGTAGAGCTGCACAATGGTATAAACTGCTGAAGAATGGGCGTTCTCTTGGTTGGGAGGAAATTGTACCTCTCTTTTATTCTAAATTCTATCCTCAAGTGAGATTCACAAAGACCGGAACCTCATATATAATTTTTGGCCTCATGATGGAGAAAGTATTGCCCAAGCGTGGGGGAGATTGAAGTCATTAATGCTCAAATGTCCCATTTATGAGCTTCCTGGTAATGTTGTTATTGATAACTTCTATGCAAGGCTTTCCTTTCAGGATAAAACTCTATTGGATACTGCTTGTTCTGGATCATTCACTCGTAATAAAGAAGAGTTTAAGTGGGACCTTCTTGATCGGATTCAGGAGAACACTGAAGGATGGGAGAACGACAAAGGTAGAGAGTCAGGTATAAAGTATGATTTCGAATGTATTAAATCTTTCATGAATACTGATGGTTTTCGTAATATGCGTACTGTTTATGGCCTTGACTCTCAAGTTGTTGCAAATTTCTATAAAGCTTTTGCCTCCTATTTCGGTATGCCTAAGGACAGTTTTAAGAATTATCATGAACCTTATAAAGATAAAACTGTTTCTCCTATGACTAGAAATTGAAGTTAACACGTTGATCACATTATTCCTGAGCCTTATATTGAAAGAGTTCCTTTTCCTGCTAAAATAAAGGAACATTCTATTATAGCTAGTGTTGTTAACAAAAGTACAAAGAAAGCTATAGAACCTGATGAACAAATAACTGTTGAACCTGCTGTAGCAATAAGGACCTTGTCACTGAAAATGTAGAAGATGGGCACATTTTGTGAAGATGCTTCTAACATTATTTCACATCCTAGTAGCTCAAGAAAACTAGTGTTCCTATGCTTTCTGTTAGGATAGGTGATCATTGCTATTATGGTTTATGCGATATTGGTGCAAGTTCAGTGCTATTCCTTATGAGCTTTACAGGGAAATCATGCATGAAATTGGTTCTTGTGAACTTGAAAATTGATGTGGTTATTCAGCTTGCTAACAGAGAAACTATTGCTCCAATTGGTATTGTTAGAGATGTGGAAGTTTATGTGGTAAGACTAAATATCCTGCTGATTTCTAGTACTTGGTTCAGCTGCTAGTAAGACTTGTCCTATCATTTTTGGTAGACCTTTTCTGAATACTTGTGGAGCTTCATAGATTGTAAGAAAGAGAAAATTTTCACTAAATTTGCTGGTGAATCTTATGAGTTCAATTTCTCTAAATTTGCTAAACTCCTTATGAAACCGAATTGCCTAATGAGGATTTTAAAGTTGCTCAGCTTGCCTCTATTGCTCTTGCTCCTAACAATGCTTTGCAGCAACATGGAGACCACGAAAGTGAGGTTTTATGGAAGAAAGGAATGAGCTTGACGAAATATTTCTTCGTCACCAATACTTAAACACAACTTGCCTGTGGAAGATTTGGGTACCACCCTACCACCCAAAGAGGATCCTGTTTTCGATTTAAAACCTTTACTGATAATCTTAAATATGCTTATATTGATGATAAGAAAATATATCCTGTTATTATTAGTTCTAAACTTTCAGGTAGAGAAGAGGAAAGGTTATTGGAAGTGTTGAAGAAACATCGTGGAGCTATTGGCTATACTCTTGATGATTTAAAGGGATTTCCCCTACTATTTGTCAACATGCTATTAATATGGAACCTGATGCAAAGCCAGTTGTTGAACATCAACGTCGTTTAATACCCAAGATGAAGGAAGTGGTAAGAAATGAGGTATTGAAACTTCTTGAAGCTGGTATTATTTATCCTATTGCTGATAGTAGATGGGTAAGTCCTGTGCATGTGTTCCTAAGAAAGGAGGAATTACTGTTGTGCCTAATGAAAATGATGAACTTATTCCTCAAAGAGTAGTAGTTGGTTATAGAATGTGCATTGATTTTAGAAAGGTTAACAAAGTTACTAAAAGGATCATTATCCTTTACCTTTTATTGATCAAATGTTAGAGAGATTGTCTAAGAAAACTCACTTTTGTTTCCTTGATGGTTATTCTGGGTTTTCTCAAATTGCTGTGAGAAAGCAAGATCAAGAGAAAACCACTTTTACTTGTCCTTATGGAACTTATGCTTATAGACGTATGCCTTTTGGTTTGTGTAATGCTCCTGCTACTTTTCAAAGATGCATGTCTGCTATTTTTCATGGTTTTTGTGAGGAAATTGTGGAAGTCTTCATGGACGATTTCTCCGTCTATGGAACTTCTTTTGATAATTGCTTGCACAATCTTGATAAAGTTTTGCAGAGATGTGAAGAAACTAATCTTGTTCTTAATTGGGAGAAATGCCACTTTATGGTCAATGAAGGAATTGTTCTTGGACATAAAATTTCTGAAAGAGGCATTGAAGTTGATCGAGCTAAAGTTGAGGCAATCGAGAAAATGCCTTGCCCCAAAGATGTCAAAGGTATTCGTAGTATTCTTGGTCATGCTGGTTTCTATAGGAGGTTTATTAAAGATTTCTCTAAAATTTCAAAGCCTCTTACTAATCTTCTCCAAAAAGATGTACCTTTTGTTTTTGATGATGATTGTAAGGAAGCTTTTGAAACTCTAAAGAAGGCTTTAATTACTGCTCCTATTGTTCAACCACCTGATTGGACGTTACCTTTTGAAATTATGTGTGATGCTAGTGATTTTGCTGTTGGTGTTGTCTTGGACAGCGATAGATAAGAAGTTGAATGTTATTCATTATGCTAGTAAGACTCTTGATTCTGCTCAAAAGAATTATGCAACTACTGAAAAAGAGTTCCTAGCTGTAGTATTTGCTTGTGACAAATTTAGACCTTATATTGTTGATTCGAAAGTCACTATTCATACTGATCATGCTGCTATTAGGTACCTTATGGAAAAGAAAGATGCTAAGCCTAGGCTTATTAGATGGGTGCTTCTTTTGCAAGAGTTTGATTTACATATTGTAGATAGGAAAGGTGCTGAAAATCCTGTTGCTGATAATTTGTCTAGATTGGAAAACATTGCTTATGATCCTATTCCTGTTAATGATAGTTTTCCAAATGAACAGTTGGCTGCAATAAGGGTAAGTTCGCGAGATAGTCCTTGGTATGCTGATTATGCTAACTTTATTGTTTCCAAGTACTTGCCTCCAACCTTTTCAGCTCAGCAAAGAAGGAAATTCTTTTATGACTTGAGGCATTATTTTTGGGATGACCCACACTTATATAAAGAAGGAGTGGATGGTATTATGCGAAGATGTGTTCCAGAATATGAACAACAAGAGATATTGAGAAATGCCATGGTAGTGCTTATGGAGGACATCATGCTGGAGATAGAACTGCACAAAAGGTTCTACAATCAGGTTTTTATTGGCCTACCCTTTTAAAGATGCAAGAAAGTTTATTTTATCTTGTGATGAATGTCAAAGAGTTGGTAATATCTCTAGACGTAATGAAATGCCTATGAATTATTCTCTTGTTATTGAACCATTTGACTGTTGGGGATTCGACTTCATGGGTCCTTTTCCTCCTTCAGAAGGTAATACTCATATACTTGTTGTTGTTGATTATGTTACTAAATGGGTAGAAGCTATACCTACAAAAGTGCTGATGGTGAGACCTCTTTAAAAATGCTTCAAGATGTTATTTTTCCTAGGTTTGGTGTGCCTAGATATCTTATGACTGATGGAGGTTCTCATTTTATTCATGGTGGTTTTAGAAAGACCCTTGCTAAATATGGTGTTAATCATAGAATTGCTTCAGCTTATCATCCCCAAACTAGTGGGCAAGTAGAATTATCAAATAGAGAGATTAAATCTATCTTGCAAAAGACTGTTAATAAATCTAGAAAAAATTGGGCTAGTAAGTTAAATGATGCTTTATGGGCTTATAGAACTGCTTATAAAAACCCTATGGGTATGTCTCCTTATAAAATGGTTTATGGTAAAGCTTGTCACTTGCCTTTAGAATTAGAACACAAAGCTTATTGGGCAGTGAGGGAACTTAATAGAGACTTTAAACTTGCTGGTGAAAAGAGGTTGCTTCACTTGAGTTCTTTAGATGAATGGAGAAGTGAAGCTTATGAAAATGCTAGACTTTTTAAAGAGAAAGTTAAGAAATGGCATGATAGGAGAATTCTTAAAAGAGAGTTCTATTGTATAGGTCTCGTCTCAGATTTTTTGCAGGAAAATTACTCTCAAAATGGGAAGGACCTTTTGTTATTGTAGAGGTATATCGTTCAGGTGCAATAAAGATTGCTTCACTCAAAGACAACTCTACACAAGTGGTGAATGGCAAAGACTCAAACATTATATTTCTGGAGATTCTTATAATGAAGATGTTGACACTATTCAAGTGGTGACCCGGAAGTTTTCATTGAAAAGCAAATTCAGGGGACTGCAGAGTCTGTTTTCGAATAGGTAACAGTTTCGGTAAGAAAAAGTTCGCGTTTAACTTTCCAAGAGTTATTTTTGTTATTTATTTTAAATATGGAAAAATAAGAGACTAAACCGGGTAGGAAACGGTTCCCGAGGGCACCTCACCACGCCGTGGCGCGGGCCCACCCTTGGCCGCGCCACCACGTGGTGAGGGCGCCTCGGAGCCCGTCTCCGACGAGGTTTCTTCCAGTACCTTCCTTTTGTTGCGAAACTTTTTGTTATATAATCCCCCGGAACCCCCGAGGTCCGTATATCGTCTTTTCGTCTAGTTTCTTTTCGAGCTGTTTCTGCCAGATTTCGTCTTCAAGTTTTAGAAGCGCCATGGTCTCCACCAACAACAACAAGGGCAAGGAGCCTTTGGAAGATGATCCCCAAGATCCTATGTTGGAGGAGGAGATCAAGAGTGAAGATGAAGAAGAAGTGGAAGAAGATCCACGTCAATACCCTCGCGCCACCATTGCAAGCATTGGAGTGGTGGCGAACCCTTTCAACCTCAAGAGAGGCGCGCGGATGAGCACCGGAGGGAAGGTTCCACGTCACTTTTTGGCTCCAAGGACATCTTCTCCAGCACTAGTGGGAAAAGGCCTATTAGTGGCGCACCAATTTGGGATTCTGTGGCGCACCCCCAGGTTTGCTAGGTGCGCCACAGAATTCTCGCCACTAATTTTTTTTCTGTGGCGCACCTGGCTTGGTGCGCCACAGAATTCTCACATTTCTGTGGCGCACCTGGCCTGGTGCGCCACAGAATTCTCAAAAAATTCAAAAAATGCAAAAAAATATATAAAAAGTTTTTTAAAAAAATCAGAAAAATAAAATATGAAATAATATGAAAAATCCTAATTATTGGAATTAGTTTCAGATTTTTGAATTTTTTGAACTGATACATTCCCGCTAGGTCACCCATCCTCAAATTGCTCCAACCCTAGCACTCTTAACTTCTAAGTTCACCTACCCTTGTGCTACTCAAGTTCTTATTGATATATGTATCATATGAACCCTCTTAAGTTTGTATGTGTATATGTGTGGTATGTGTTATAAATGTGTGTTTTAAATTTCAGATTTTTCAAAAACTTCTAAAGTTTCAAAAGGAGATTCAAAAGTTTCAAAAGATCCAAAAAAAAAAAACTTAAAATTTTCAAAAAATCCAAAAAATTCAAAACATCCAAAAAAAGCCAAAAAAAAATCCAAAAAATTCAACAATCTTCTTTGTTATACATTTCTGTGTCTTTTTTGGACTTTTTGAATTTTTAAATTATTTTTTTGCTGCGAAAACTCGTCTGTTTGAAATAACTTTTTTTCTTTTGGAATTTGAGGAATCTGTGAATTGCTGACCTGGTAAACCCGGGTGGATTCGAACTCGGATTTTTCTCACGTTATTTTTGGCATATAAAACGCGTTATTTCGACGTCGTATGCAAAGTTATGGTTGTTTTACTATTTTTTTTGTTTGTTGCAGAAAAGGTCAAAATTCATATTTCAAAATTTCTATACCTACTAGACACTCAAACCTAACAACATGTCAAAGGATTTTATTTATTGAAATTTTTATCATTTTCCTTTACTTCCTGCAAGACTAAAAAGGCGATCCACGGGGGTGGATTTGAAAATTAAAATTCTGTGGCGCAGCAGAATTCTCACATTTCTGTGGCGTACCAAGCCCGGTGCGCCACAGAATTTTTTCCTCAAAATTCACCTGCCCCCAGATGAATTTCTGTGGCGCACCTGGCCATGTGCGCCACAGAAATGTGACTTTCTGTGGCGCACCAGGCTTGGCGCGCCACAGAAATGTGAGAATTCTGTGGCCCACCAGGCTTGGTGCGCCACAGAAAGTCTAATTTCTGTGGCGCAAGTGGTTTAGTGCGCCACAGAAATGTGACTTTCTCTGGTGCACCGGCTTGGTGCGCCACAAAAAATAATTTGTGGCGCACCAATTAAGGGTGCGCCACAGAATGCCAACCTACCTATATAGGGTTTCCCTACTAGTGCAGGCATCAATAACCCCTTCCACACTCTAATCCATAAGCATCAAATGAAAGAATCACTGAGGCAGAATTGCCCAATAGCTGGAATATAGATCGTTCTAACAGTGCAGGGAAAAAGAGCTCTAAGTCTGATGAGAAGTGGGGAAACAACTCCAAGAGCTGGGATTCACAGTCTGACAAATTCATGAACCGTATCGAGCACAACAAGGAGTTGATTCGTATTCTCACCCACAAGATTGATGAACTGAAGGAGCTGGTTGATAAGCTTATTAAGGATTCACCACCGCCGAAGGAGTAATTCATCATTGGTATTTGCATCCCCTTGGCTTGTTCCAAGCTTGGGGGAGTGACGCGGTATCACACCATTATCTTTACCTTTTACCTTTCAATAGAGTCATATCATGAGTAGGGAAGTTATCTTATAGGATGGTTTGCAGTGTGGAAGTAGCTCTCTTTTAGTTGGTTATCTATGTATCCCTTGGAGTGAGTTGCCGTTATGGAATATTAATGAGAAGTTTCATCATTTACTTTCTGCATACTTTATTTTAGTTTGCAAATTCCGTCATATGGATGATCTTGTTATTAGTATTGGTATCACTTTGGGAGCATCAAGTAAATCTTTTTGGTTTTGGCAAACTTAGCATTGGTCAGTAGCAACAATACTTTGAGGCTTAAGTAGAGAGAGGGAAGTGCATGTAGATATATTATTCTATGATCTTTCTTTCTTGTTGGCTCATAAGCTTAGTATTCTCAAGTTAAAATTATTTGTGCTTCCAAGGAAGATTGCATGATTGTTTTTACTACATATATATTTGTTTGTATCCCTCAACTCTTATGCTTGCTACACAACCTTGCTAGCCAAAAACCTGTATTGAGAGGGAATGCTTCTCATACATCCAAACCTTGAGCCAAACCGTTGCCATTTGTGTCCACCATAACTACCTATGTGGTATTTCCTGCCACTCCAAGTAAATACTTCATGTGTGCCTTTAATTATTCAAAAACTATTACCTCTCATTTGTGTCACTGTTTACTAGCTCATGAGGAAGTATGTGGGTTGTTTCTATTTAACTTGTCAGACAGACTTTGACCAATGGACTAGTGGCATATACATCCGCTTATCCAATAATTTTGCAAAAAGAGCTGGCAAATGGGGTGCCCAGTCCCAATTAATTACAACTATAACTGCTTAATTCCTTCACATGTTTTGCCATGATTTATCAGAAGCAAATCCAAATGTTAAACTAATTAAATAGGCACTCCTCTATGGTATGTGATTGTTGGAAGGCACCCGAGGATTCGGTTAGCCATGGCTTGTGTAAGCAAAGGTTGGGAGGAGTGTCATACCAATTTATAAATATGCATGTGTAAACAAAAGAGAAGAGGGATGGTCTACCCTTGGGTAGAAATAACGTCCTTCATGGGAGCCGCTCTTGAAAGTCTAGGTGACAAGGGGAATAGAGTGCCCACTGCCATTCGTTGACAACGACATACATAGCTAAAACTTATTTTATTCTCTCTAGATGGTTTCAAAACTTAAAAAGCTCTAGCACATGATTTCATCCCTGCTTCCCTCTGCGAAGGGCCTATCTTTTACTTTCATGTTGAGTCAGTAAACCTATTTCCCTCTGTCTCAAGCAAGCATCTGAGTTGTTGTGATTCAACCATCTATATGTTGATACCTACAATCATGTCTTTTATGTTTCCTTGTTTAGCACAAAGCTTTTATCTGAATGAATATAACTTTGAAAGTTATCAATGACTGTAAGGAGACCGTTATGATTGAGCATGTAAGTTCTGCAATATAAGCTCTAATATAAAGACTCTGCTCGAAAGATAAGTACAATCTGTTAATTGTTCTCTGACCAAGAGCAAAGTTTGCCATCACCAATTATGATTTTCTCTATGCACCTTATTGTGACTCTCTCTACTTGTTTCAAGTTAAGTTATATGAAGGAGGTTGCTGTCTAAGATGACTTGTGTATTAATAAATGTGATGCTTCTTGTCCGTATTTTGTTTATCGACACTTCACTCCATAAACCTGTGGTCTTGTTTATGAGCTCAGCTTTCGCTTGGGGACAAGCGAGGTCTAAGCTTGCGGGAGTTGATACGTCCATTTTGCATCACTATTTTATATCATAATTTACTATTATTCATTGATATATTTCATATTTAGAGATGATACTTATGTTATTTTACCTATTTTGCATGTTTGATGATTATTGGAGAATTAACCACCGGAGTCAGATTTCTGCTGGAAAAAGGACCGTCAAGACACCATATTTCTGAAGATCAATAATTCGAGGAAAATATCCCGAAGTTTATTTTATCAGATGACGGAGGCAGCCAAAAGGGGAGGCCAAGGTGGGCCACCATGGGCCCTCACCATGCCGTGGAACGACCCACCTTGCTGCCGCGCCGCCACGTGGTGAGGAGGCCCTGGCCCACCTCAGCCGGTGCCCCTTCGCGTACTTCAGCTCCCAGAAACCCTAAGACACGGGGGGCGTCGAGGAAATATTCCGCCGCCTCCACGGGGCAGAAACACACCAGACAGAGAAAAGCTCTCCGGTAGGGAGAAATCTGCCGGGAAATTCCTTCCCGGAGGGGGAAATCGTCGCCATCGTCACCGTCATCGAGCTGAACTTCATCGGGATCATCATCATCATCTCCATCGCCAGCACCATCATCTCCGCCGCTCCACTCCGTTCCGCTGTAACATCTAGGGTTGAATCTTGTCTAGTTCATAGGGGAAACTTTCCCGGTGTTAATTACTCCTTGTGGTTGATGCTATTGAGTGAAACCGTTGAATTAAGGTTTATGTCCAGATTGTTATTCATCATTATATCACCTCTGATCATGTTCCATATGATGTCTTGTGAGTAGTTCGTTTAGTTCTTGAGGACACGGGAGAAGTCTTGATGTTAGTAGTGAATTATGTTGAGTAATATTTAATGGTTTGATATTTAATTGTGGTGCTATTCTTCTAGTGGTGTCATGTGAACGTCGACTACATGACACTTCACCTTTATGGGCCTAGGGGAATGCATTGTGTATTCGGTTGCCAATTGTGGGGTTGCCGGAGTGACAGAAACCTAAGCCCCCGTTGGTATATCGATGCATGAGGGATAGCAGGATCTCAGAGTTTAAGGCTGTGGTTAGATTTATCTTAATTACTTTCTTATATTTGCGGATGCTTGCAAGGGGTATAATCACAAGTATGTATTAGTCGTAGGAAGGGCGGTGCATTAGCATAGTTTCACCCACACAACACTTATCAAAACGATGAAGATTAATCAACTATATGAAGCGAAAGCACTTGACGAAATTCCCATGTGTCCTCAAGAACGTTTGGTCATCATAAGTAAACCTACCGGCTTGTCCTTTGCTGTAGAAAGGATTGGGCCAATCGCTGCAATTATTATTACTGCATTTTATTTACTTGTACTTTATTTATCTGCTATATCAAAAACCGCTAAAAACTTGTCTGCTAGTATTTACAGTGAATTCCTGATCAAAACTGCTTGTCAACACCTTCTACTCCTCGTTGGGTTCGACACTCTTATTTATCGAAAGTACTACGATACACCCCCTATACTTGTGGGTCATCAGCGCTCTGTGCAAAAATAACAAAATCAGTGCTCTGAAAAAGTATGTTTTTGAAATTACATTCGACCATGGATTTGTCTTTTTTGCACATGCATATCGAATGTCATTTCGCCACGAAACTGGCACGCATGTTGGACATCGGTATGTGTTCGCCTCCAAAAAATTTCAGAATTTTTGAACATGTTTTACTTTTTTTTATATATCAGGAGCATATGAGCTCGGGAGCCAAATTGAATTTCTGTGTGAGCGATCTTTCATTTCAATTCACTGCAACCGCGTGAAACTGTAGAAAAATGCAGTCAATCCGGCCGCACTCGTCGTTTAACATGGTGTAGCTCCTGTTATGGTTAGCAAAAAAGAAAACATGGACCGACGTATGGTCCCTGGTCCGCCTGTTGTTCGTTTGGCCTCAAATCAGAGAGATGGGGAGTGGGTGGTAATAATGTAGCCGTTGGAGACATAGCCATTGAAAAAGTATTTGCAGTTATAAATCGTCTAAATTATAGTTATCGAAATGGTATTAAAAATATAGTAGAGATAACATAAACGGGAAATAGAATTACTGATCACAAATGGATTGGTGCCCCTCGCCGCCTCCTTCTAGGTAACCAGGAGAGAAACCCTTGCCCCTCACCGCCACCACCCCCTCTACCCTCCACTCTCCCTTCATCATCCCTAGAGGCGGACGTCGGGAAAATCCACGTGCCACCGTGAGGGGGGTGATAATCTCAAGCGGCAATGGCGCGTTGGGAGGGACATCACTTGGCGACTAACCGAACTGGGGCACGTCCTTCTCATACGGGTGCTTCTCTTGACAGCGCGGCGTCGCTACGGCAGCTTCACGCGCAGGGTGGCCTCGGCAAGGAGCATCTTCTTCGGACAAGGTGGTGATGGTGTTCCCTCGGGCAGGGATGTCTAGTCTCGAGGTGGTTCCCTCTGGCGGCTTCTAGGGGCGCTAGATCATGTATGGGATCCATAAGCGTGTCAGAGGTGACACATGGTGGCCAGATCTTTCTCAGGCCTTGACTCATGGATGTAGGAGGACATCATTGACCTAGCGGTTGGTGGTTACCTAGATAGCTTGTTGCGCGATTGGGGAGGCATGACGCGTGTGAAAACCGTGCCGAGTTCGGCCATGGTTGAACGATGGTGGCATATATCCGTTGTTACCTTGTTAAGGAAATCGTTGTTGCAGCCCTTGTATTCTCACACAATCTCCTCTGGGGAAATCGTAGATCTTAATCTCCGGGATCGGATAATGGCAACGCGTCGTTCTCCCTCCTGTGGACATCATATTTGGAGCGAGCAATGGCCGGAGGAGTCCTGTGGTGGAGCGACGTGGTTTCTTCCAAACCGATAACGTCGAGTCTTGACAGCCTGACGGGGTCTCTGTGGCGGAATCGTGCTGATGGGCGCGCGGGGTGGTGGCGGCGGCGACTTCTAAGTCTTGCTAATACGATGCACGTTGAGAATCTGTTGGGACCGGTGCCCCCGTTTTAAATGATGTGCATAAGTGTGAGGTTTGGACACACCGTTCTGATCATGTCCACTCCCACCACCAAGCTTGTAGCTATAACGACAAATATTGCCTATAAGTTGAGATAGGCATATGCCCGCCCGCCCGTCGTGCATATATGGTCCTGGTCGACCGTTCCCCGAAAGCATCCATGAGAGCTTTATGCCGTGTCTTTTGGCAGCAGCTAGCTTAGGTATTACACGTTCTAGGGTTCATTTCGCTAGTACATACACATACAAAGATTAATCTTGTGGTCCGATGGATCGAACTTACAAACTGGTCCTTGTGAAAGATAGGGATGGCAGAGCCGGTAGAGACGCCAAGAGTACAGACAAGGTCCCCCTCTTTTGGACATGGACTCTGCCCAACTCACAATGGAATGCCACCTTTGCTGGGTTTTCTCCCACTTGATGTTTCATATATGCACCGATCGAATGATCTCAGCCACAAGATCAGTGGTGTTCAACATGGCAATTCGGTCTGTGTGTGCATGTACGCGTGTAGGACACAACAGTGACTGTCAAGAGTGACAACAAACAAACAACATGGTATGGCATGGTATGCATGCATGCATGGTGTGCGTTGAGATATTTTCCATGCATGGAATAGAAATACTGAATTGATTGAAAAGGACAACAATGTTCCGAAATTGTCATTCGGACAAACATGATCAAGTATTGTATACGTACAAAAAAAATCGCCAACGAATATACATCATTGCGTCATGTGTTAAAGATGTGCCTAAAAATACACTATATACACGCTATACTCGTTATAGATTTTCTTTTCTAACCTGAAGTCGGTAAGAATCATTTCCTGGCGTAACTTTTTATACGAGCGCAATACTTAGTCATCTACTCATCTTTGAACCCAAAAAAATGATTCACAATTTGTTGATTTTTTTTTTAATTTGTAAAAAACTGTCTATATGAGGTGTGCCGGTTTGTTTCATCATATATATGGTGTTTTGGGTGTACATGCAGGGGTACCAGCTACAACAGAAGAGGCTACATAGAGGCAGTGTAGTCACTCAATCAGTGCAACAATAGTAACAAATAGTCAAAAGAGCACTTGTGGTACATGGTTTTGTTTTTCTGCATGCACGCATGCATGGTACAAAAGGCATCGCAGTACCGCAAATAGTGCTACTTTGCACTCGGAAGTGAAAGCCGTCATTTCAAGTTGCTTTCCCCACCCCCCAGAGTGTGCATCCAAGTACTGGCTAGGAGTAGTACCACTTGAGGCTTCATAATACTTGCCAATTTGCATGCATACACCTGTTTTTTGTATAGTTGTTGCTCATATTATCTCTGCTTAATTATTGTCACTCCGTGGTAGACAAGAGGAGAGACAAATTCACAAGACAAAAGACCCAAACCCAACAACAAAAAAGGAGAACCAATTATTTAAGCTCTCTAGCTATGCTATTGCTATGGGACACTATAAAATTAAGGAGCGGAAGAAGAGTGGAAAAGGAGTGAAACGAGGAGCACTAGTAGTTAACCCTGGAAACGAATATATATATATAGTTATATACAGATTCTGAACACAGGAAGAAAAAATGACAGACAGAGAGAGCGGAGAAGAGATTAAAAAGAGCTGTTAATTACCCAGAAATATGAGTAGCAATTACAGCCTTAAAGGCTCCACAAGAGGGCGCTAACTGAGGGGCCCCAGCCGTGCTGGTCGGCGGCGTCGAGGCCGATGCCGCCGAACAGGTCGTCCTGCGTCATCGCTGCCGGCGGGTAACCGCCGTCGTTGTCCATCCAGACAGGGTCGCACCAGGAATGGTCCGCCAGCGTCACGTCGTGGACGGAGGAGGACGCCGAGCCGAACACGAGCCCCCCGGCGTCGTCGTCGAGGCGAGGCAGCGCAAAGATGGCCTGATCGAAATCCTCGTCCACCGCCGCGCCGCAGACGCCCTTGCCCGCGGACGACGGCGTGGCCTCAGGCGACGAGGCTGAAAATGCGGTGGCGCCGGTGGCAGCAGGCTGAAGACGACGATGCAGCTGGGACGACGAAGGGACGTCCATCGCAGCGGCGCGCACGGCGGCGGCCTGCACATCGCGCGGGGCCGCGGATGCGGGGCGCGGGAGGAAAGGCGCGAGCTCCGGGAAGTTGAGCACGGCGGCGGCGCCCTTGACGACGAGCGCGGCGGCGTCATGGGCGCGCGCGGCCATCTCGGGCGTGGGGAAGGTGCCGAGCCAGATGCGGGACTTCTTGCGCGGCTCCCTGATCTCCGACACCCACTTCCCCCAGGCCCGCATCCGCACGCCGCGGTACGACAGGTGGCGAGCGCTCTTCGTCGTCTTGCCGCCGCCGGCCGGGGAAGCCGGCGGCGAGGACGACCCGGACGATGCCGGGCTGGACACCTCCTGCTGGTCCGACGACATTCGAACGTACGTAATGGCGAGGTAGCTCGATCGTGCTCAGCTAGCTGCCAGTGTGTGAAGTTGTTGCCAGTTGCGGCGAGAAGATGGATGGATGAATGAGAGCGAGAAGGGTATCCAGGAGGAGGGGTGGTTATAGTAGTGGCTGCTGTCCTGGCTGGTGCGAGGAAAGTTTCACAGCGACAGGGTGACAGCTGAACCACTGACCCGAGCGAGCTCATCGTCTCTACTTTGGGGTTTTTCCCCATTTCTCTGGAAAGCTGCATGCCAGTGTACACGGCTGCTGGTGGCTAATTAAGGAAGGAGGTTAATGCAACTGGCGATTTGATTAAGCGCGTGCTTGGACTTTTCAGTTAGTTCCGGTACCGGGTACGTACTCTACGTGGTCCGATACATGCATGCAGGCAATATATGTATACGGAATCTTCTACTACCTCCGATCCATATTAGTGGGCATAACTTTGTCTAGATACACATGTATCTAGTCTAAATACTTAACTAGATACATATGAATTTAGACAAAGCTATGCCCACTAATATGGATCGGAGGGAGTATTATTATTGGACTTCGGACGACTCGACGTATTTCCTAAGTACGGTATTGACAACTCATGATCAGCGGTTACTTTCCGGTCACTAGTAGTTTAGTTAGACTGCCCAGCACGTACGGGGCCTCCTTTTCCCAGTTGATCAACTGTCGTGGCTTAAAAATAAAAAAAAAAATAAAAAAAAAATGTCGTGGCTTATTTATGCTCTTTGCAATCATCAATTAGCATGCGGCCGGTCGTCTAAAGACAATATGCAAGAATGCGTCTCTATATTTTATTTTTCACTTTTGACATTAATGTTGCTAGAAGAGCCTCGCACAATGATTAATTTATAGTCCTCGCTTCCCTTTCGGAACCCGGATTCAGCTGCCGCCGACCCTCCTCCCTCTCCCACTCCTTCGACGGATGAAGCAGCTAGGTGAAGCTCGTGCTACCGACGAAGAAGGGGAGGCTCTTCTCATGGCTTTCCTAGTGGCATGTGGATCTCCCCTCGGTGTGGCCTACAAAGGTGGTTGTCCTTGAGCCTGCCACAATGATATAAATGATTTAGCGTGGCCATCCACCTTCCCAGATCCTAGTCGAAGGCGTATTGGGGCGGCGGTTCTTGGCGACCGACTAGCTGGGTTGACGAATCTAGAAGGTTGAACAATGTTTAGACAAGATGATAGGTTGCGCTAGGTCGGGGTCTCACCATCCAGATTTGTCCACGGTGATAGGTGTTCCACTTGCTAATGATGCTGGAAAATGCTTTCCTCCTTGGTACGGTGAACATCGATGGCGTTTGGAAATTGCTCCTTTGTTGCAACTGTTGTCAAAGTTACTTATTACTCACACGTCCATTTTTCATTAGCATCTCCTATCATAGTTTACCCTTTATTCGATGATATAATTCACATTATGATGCAATTCTAATTTTGGTTTCTCCTATTTTCTGTGTCTACAATTAAATAAGGGAAAACATCATGAGTCTGGATAAAGCAGGAGAAGACCGCAATAGAAGGCCAATTTCTAGCGCTCCAAAAATCACGAGAAAAAACACAAAATTCTAATGGACACATGAAGGCCAGAAGTTAGAACATGGGCCGCGCTGGGAAGCCACGTGGCCACGCAGATGGCCGGCGTCGCCACGTCGTGTATCCGTGCCTTTACCATGAGGCTCTCCGCCCGACGCCCCTTCACTTATAACTCTTCTTCGACCTAATTCGCTCGAGGAGGCATTCACAATGTTTGCCGTCGGCGTCTCGCTCAAGAGAGCTCTCCGGCAGGACAGATCCTTATCGGGGAAACGTCCCTCGTGGAGTGGAAAATTGAGACCATCGTTATCACTCCGTGTACCATCGTCATTGTATACTTATAAAAAATGTGTGTGTATAATATTTGCTTAGATTTAAGGTTGTACTTCGTCTAGTTTCTAATTTAAAGAACACTTCTATTCAGATCTTCAACAGGAAATCACTTGAAGGTAACAAATTAAGATCTCCAGGGACACAACAGCGCATCTCGCCCAGTTCCTATTGAGCATCATCCACACGCAGGATCATCAGCCCCCAGAGAGCCAGAGACATTTGTTTTTTAGAACTGCCCCAAAGACAGTTGAGTCACACTAAGCACCCATCGGTTGGCCCATAAAGAATCCATCAATACGTGGATTTTAATCATTTGTGGGCCAGAAGCCTAGAAGGCCTAACTGTGTATACTACCATAACGATCCATTTTGTCCACTCTCATACTTAGAAGACGCACCTTCTTATGTAGAATTTATTTTTGGGGCCGACAAGGGGAGGGTGTCTCTCCGGTCTGTGGTAGCCACGTGGCGAACCGGAAGTGCAACATGAACATGCGGAATTTTCTTGCATGACTACCTTTTTCCCATGATGTTACTAGAAAGCATGTGTTGCTGCATATGCTTCGCCACGGCATTTTGACACGTCAAACATTTATACAGATCTTGAAAGGAGAACACTGGTTGTTTCGCGTAATTGCTGTATAGTGTGCATTTGTCATTTTGTGTGTTGCGGGTCACGCCCCATGGTGATTTCTTTGCTGGTTGCGTATTTGAAGACATAGCATGAATGAGGCAGAAGGAAGTGAAAAACAAAGACGCTCGTGGTAGGGCATCAAAACGAAGTGTAGCATAAGGCATGACATAAGTGAAGAACAACGCAAAAAACCTTACAGATGAATATGCCAATGCAGGAAACTAGAAGGCATGACATAACACGTGCTCAGTGCACAAAAAAATGTGCAAAGGGCAGGAGCATAGAAAAAAATGAAGGAAGGAATGACATAGCGTGCACTCAAGGAATTATATTAGATCCTAGTGTAGCAAAAAGCCAGTGCACTCCACAATAGAAGTCAGTGGAAACGGCTAACTAAAGTCGGTGCAATAAAAGTTCATCGGAACATATCAAAGGTGAATGTACTTTTGAAAAACTCAACGTGATTATCGCTATCTTAACCAGACAGAGCTACCAAATGAAACAGGAGAACAACACAAAAAGACTCACATATAAATATCCCGAAAGGAGGGTTATATAACATAATTTTCCTTGGTAGGGGATCGGACCACCTGCTGGTCCGCTGCCTCCGCCCCTGATGTCACATGAGCAAAATTCGTAAAAAAACCATGCTAAAATATATCTGCACTGATAGATGTTTTAGACTAGCCATTGTGTGAATAGAGTACATGTTAACATGCATTTGGATGCAACATCAACTAGACATGTTGTTTTTTTTTAGAAATGGGGATGTCCCGGCCTCTGCATCGAGTGATGCACACTGCCATTTATTGAAATTATTCAAGCATCACCTTATTACAACTCAAATGCCGCATAAAGTTGAGACATGTATCAACCAACGAAATAACAACATAGTATAAACTACCGAAGTCGTCTAATATGCTGCCAGGTATGTCGGGAGAAAAACTCCTGTGCCACCAACAGGAGTCGCGCACATCCAGTAACCATAAGCTCCTGCTGGTCCGAAGGAAGCAGCGTAGCCCATAGCTAGATCCAGTATGTAGCCATATTGATAACCTGTAAGACATGAAAATTAGTTTTTCTGTTAAAAACGATATCATTCCTACAATTCCATATAGACCAACATATAGCTGAAACGCCGATACGAATTCTAGCTTTGGTCTTTTTATCTACCCCGTTCAACCAATTCCCAAACATATTAGAAACATTGGAAGGAGGAGGTATATTGTAGGTGCAGAAAACCACCCGCCATATTAGTCTAGCAAAAGGACATGTAATGAACAAATGATCAACATACTCCTCACATCCGCAAAACGAACATTTTGTACATCCATGCCAATTTCTTTTGACTAAGTTATCTTTAGTGAGCAAGACTTTTCTATTTAGGAACCACATATTTTGACTTTTCTATTTAGGAACCACATATTTATCTACCCCGTTCAACCAATTCCCAAACATATTAGAAACATTGGAAGGAGGAGGTATATTGTAGGTGCAGAAAACCACCCGCCATATTAGTCTAGCAAAAGGACATGTAATGAACAAATGATCAACATACTCCTCACATCCGCAAAACGAACATTTTGTACATCCATGCCAATTTCTTTTGACTAAGTTATCTTTAGTGAGCAAGACTTCAACTTCCACAAGTATTTACGCAAAAAAGGAGTATGGCCATTCATCAGGTCCTCATACATCGATTTCACCGTGAATACCCCATTAGTGGTAAGTTTCCACACAAAAGTATATGTACCCTTAGTCAGGTTAATATCCATTAATCTGAGGCATAGGTGAGTCCACGCTTCCCACCTATCTCCAATAAGAGCCCTCCTAAATGGTATGTTAATAGGAGGCGCCCCCCTAAACACATCATGGACTAGCACATTCTTTTGATGCGCAATGTTGTATAGAGTTGGATATTGTTGCTGTAATGGTGTATCCCCTAGCCAGGTGTCCTCCCAAAACCTAGTATTCTTACCATTGTTAACTTTGAAAACGCCTCGACAAAAGAACTCCTCTTTAATTCGCATGAGACCTTTCTAAAAGGGTGAGTCTACAAGCTAATGTAAGCATCACAAGTGATTCTCCAGTTCTCAGGGATAAAATATGTAGTAGTACGTGTGAAAGAGGTGGTGCCACGTATACCGGACGTATCATGCATGTAACTATGTAAGCATAGGCCGTAACAGTTGACATCACTGCATGGATGAATAGTTAGCTAGCTGCTTTACATGCATACATCGACGGAATAACCGTGTTTTTTTTTTTTTTTTGAAGCTAATATCTGGATATATTAAGTAAGGAAAACAGTAGTACAAGAACCATCCAGACCATGGACAGCTGTCTCAATTTTACAGAAAGGACCCTGCCAAATAACAAAATTACACCTAAATCCTTGATCCAATCTGCCCGGAGCTCGATCGGCCGCCGCCTGCCTGGAACGCGCCGTCGCACCGAAGGCAACGACGAAGCACCAACAAGCCGCAGCTGGGTCGCCAGACGAAAACCGTGTTGTCGCAGCACGAAGACGACGTCGCCGACCATAGACGGTCGGCCTGTGATTTGACCGGTCATGTAGCTTGTAGGTAGGGGCCAGTCGGCAAGGTGGGAAAACCCGAAAAAGAATCCTCTTGGCTCTTGTTGTGTGCTGTTTACACGAGCATTTTCTTTCCTCTTGGCTCCGGCGCGCGGGCTGTATATACGAATCCGATCCGTGTAAAGGCACTTAAGCAAACATTCAGTCACTAATGGCGTCCCAAAAGACTTGCCGCTAGTTTTGGCTCCTCCTCAAATATATGACACAAAAAAAATTCAGATGTTCTGAGAATTTTTGCATATCGCGATGTAGGATAAGACAAAGTGAGTGGCGCTTTCTAAAAATCTCAACGCCTCTATATTTGCAAAATGCCAACGTGAAAGACGATTAGTGGAGAGGCAGATCTGACAGAATGTTCTTTGAGAGGCTATTAATAGCTGAAAGTTGCTTAGGCCTCGCTTGGTATATATGTCGTTTATTAAGCAAAACAATGGGGTGGAATTACGGAGCTATGGACCTCCGGACAAAAATACGAAGCAGCTCCGTAAAATATCATGTGTGGTATTTTGAACCGGCAAACCAAGCGAGGCCTTAGTGTCACTTGGAAAAAAATAAATACGCGGTAAATAACACCTCGATACATTGGCCTCTCCGAATTTGCTCAAAGATCTCACGGTGAAACTCAGTACGTCCACGTCGCACGACGTCGTAGTAAATCATTTGTGTTAAATGTGCCGAGGTGGACTATAGATGGCAGGCGAGCATGGGGCGTGGTCGTGCGTACGTGCGGTACATCGCGATCTCTAGTCTTAGTCCGGCCGGCAGGATCTCTTCGTTTTCCTCTGTTGGATCACCTTGGACCACGATGAGAGCGATAATGTTTTCCCATGCATCCATCGACGCGGTAGCTCCATCGTTTCGTCTAGTTCTCCCAGCTATTAGCCGACGGCAACGCATACACCGGCCGGCAGAGGTGGTACTAGTCAAAAAGCGGGCGGCTTCATTTCTGGACCAAGGATATGACAGATGCTTGAACAAGCTTTTTGCCAGATCTGGACAGTGTGCACGCACTATTTTGTTTCGAATTCACCGTATATATGCTTGTCGCCGCGAAGTTGGATCCTTGTGCGGCAACGTCATCCACTGCTGCCGGCCGGGGCCTGTTTCTACGACAAGCACTGTACTGTAGGTTTTGTTTCGGGATGTTAGAGTATCTCCAACCGCGTCCCCCAAAACCAGCCTAAACGTCTGGGCGGACTGTCGGACGGTCTTTGGGCCAAAATCCACGACCCAGCCGCGGCCTCCAAACTGGCCCCAAACGGCCGGACGGTTCGGCACACCCCAAACCCAGCCCATATGTGGGGAGGGTTTGGGGCGGCCCAGACGCGCCCCGACGCGTCCGCCCTTAGGTCGCTGACAACGCGGACCCTCGCTTGACCGACCTACCAGAATGAGGATCTAGCCTTTGACCGGCGTCGGTATTCATGGCGAAGCGGCCAGCGGCCAACGCCCAACCGCCAGCATGCATGGCGGACCGACGGACCGGCCACCTCCACTATATGTACCGGCGCCGGAACCCTAGTCTTGTTCATCCACATCCACAGCCGCCGGCGGAACCCTAGTTAGCTTCTTCTCCACCATGCCTCACCGCCTCCCCACCATTTTCGCCAAGATGACGTCGGACAAGGCGGCGCAGCAGGCCCACCTCCGAGCCATGGCACGCGAGGAGGAGGCGGCGGCGGAGGTGGCTGCGGCGGAGGCGGCGAGTGTGGGATATGTCGTGGTCCGTGAGGACTCCGACATCGTCGAGCTGACGGGCTCAGAGTACATCCGGCAGGCAGATGAAGCTATGCGCTCCCGGGCGGAGGCGGCGGCCGAAGCGCTTCACACCCGGGCAAAGGCGGCGGCCGAAGCGCGCTGCGACGGAGCAGTGGAGAGCTCAGGCGGAGGCGGAAGAAGGAAGGATACGCGAGGAGGCGGCGGAGCACAGTGCGGCGGAGGAGGCGGCGGAGCACCGTGCGGCGGAGGCACAGCTGAAGGCGGAGGCGGCGGACCGCCTCTTCATGAGGCAGATGAGGAACCGTTCCGGGTTCCTCGACAAGCAGATCGAGGCGGAGGCGGCGATGTGTGAAGGTCGACCATACGCGGGGGCCTCCTCATCCTCTTCATTCTCGCTCTTCTCCGACTCCGAACAGGGTTCTTGTCCGGCTCCGGCTGCCAGTGCGGAACGGGGCGGCTCCGCCGGCGCAGCGGCAACGGTCATCGTCCTATCCGATGACGAGTAGGGAGATAGGATGACCGGAAGTTGTAAGGCGGCAGCAAGTGCACATCGTAGTGTAGCAATATGTGCATGTTGTATGCTTTTGTAGTAATTTGGCATCTAGATTTAGAGACTTGTGGTTGTAGAATCATGTTTTTAGGGGTTGTCCGGTCACCCTCCGCGGACGCGCCGGGCGCAGTTTGGGGGCCGATTTTGGGGGTCCGGTTGGAGATGCTCGACTGTAGCTAGCTTCCGGACTAGAGATGGTCGTTTCCTCTTTAGCTACGTGTCTTACCCTCTTTTGCACTTAAAGATTTTCTCCGCGGGTCCATTTAGCAATACCGATGAGATGGAACTCCAGAGCTGTGAAGCTGAAGAATCCAACCGCACCGGTTCGAACCAAAACATTTTGTGTTTTTGAAATATCAATAGTAACTGAATGTTCGACCTTATGAAAGGCCTTCTCAAAATCCAGGTTAAGCAGTAAATTCTATTGAATGTTCTTGATTTCTTAGAATCCATACTTGATACTGATGGATAAGTTGCATCATCACTTTCTGAATCCTGCTTGCCAAGATTCTAGTGATATTTTTTACCGCAGAACTATGCAGAGAATAATGTATGTACTGTTGATGCGTTGAATATTCAGAGTCCCCTCATGGAATTGATTGCGTAGATCATAAACTAGCTAATTCTGCAGAGGCGGGTTTTTCGCGAATGTACTTAAATTTTAATTACCAAAACCATGCCATTATGCATGCAAATGGAAAGTGGAGACAGTACAATAGTTCAGTCTACGGAGAGGTTTCAGTAAGTTAGCTATCTATAGCCTATAGTCCCGACGGATGCGTATCTTGTTGTTTGATTGATCTGACGTCTTTATAGCCTTAGTTTTACGCATGTCGGCGGATTGACCTGAGGAGGGCGAAGCCTCACCTGCTGTTTCATGCGTTGACTTAATGGCAAAGCAAAGCACAGGTAACTTAGCGTGTGACACTCCGCGTGGATAATCATATCTCTGTTTCTGCTTGGTCCCGTGTGGACTAACAGGTCCTGCTAATTCACTGTCGGCGTTTGTTGGACGTTTATGAATTCAAGAGTCCTCTCGAGAAGGGTAGGCCTCCTTGTAATCTATACTACTATTAAAAAAGCAAACTTGTGTTGATACATTAAATCTAAACCTTTTAATATTTGGCCAACGGTTCAGATTGCTCCAATGTTTGACAACTCAACACATCTTTTCGTTTTCTGGTAATTACGGTCCGTGCCACCGCCAAATAGAAACAGGTCGTTAAGTCAAAAAGAAAAAACAGCTCGTTATCTATACTACTATTAAAAGAGCAAACTTGTGTTGATACATTAAATCTAAACCTTTCAATATTTGGCCAACGGTCCAGATTGCTCCAATGTTTGACAACTCAACACATATTTTCGTTTTCTGGTAATTACGGTCCGTGCCACCGCCAAATAGAAACAGGTCGTTAAGTCAAAAAGAAAAAAACAGCTCGTTAAAGAAAAGAAAAAGGCACCCACACCTCTGCTTCAACGGCGCCGCACTCCCTGCCGGCTCCAGACGTTGCTGTCACTGTCCACGTCGTCCTCAGTGCCGCGTCTCTGCCGCGAGACCCCGATGCCGTGCCGCCGCACGTTCCTACCGCCGTCGCACGTCCCCAGTGCCTCGGCATGGACGCGCCGCTGCACGTCATTAGCACGGCCGCATGCTGACGTACTCCCACGTCGCCGGAGCGTTCTGAGGCCGAGGTGTGCAGCAAGATATTCTCGGTCGAGCCGCGGCCAGCGCCCGCACTCCCCTCTCCGGACTCACTGCTCCATGGTCGCTCCCCGCCGCCCAGAGCCTCCGTCCAAATCGTGAAACGGTGGCACGACAACACGAATGCGCAGGTAATCGACCGGTGCGCGTCACGCAGCGGCCCCATCGAAGTTGCCGTCGGCCGTGCCGCCGGTGCGAGTGGTATCACCTCTCAGAGTTTAATTTGGTTTGTCTTCTCATCTTCAACCTCCCCACCAGTTCTATTAAGTCCGCTGCCTCTTTGTCTGCTCATGCAATCTACCTATTTGCTGCTATGCGCCCACACATCAGGTTGCCTACATGGGTGTTCTGGTCGTGAGATTGTCTGCCCCCCTCTCTCTATCTATCTAATCATCTTTGTGCTCAATTCTGTCAAACAGTTTGTTACGGATGTGAGTTTGAAGGTTATGCTCAACATGATCTTGCCATTATTTGTTTTTGTCAATGCATGATTTAGACGTCAATCTGCAATGCAATTTCTGTACTGCTCGTCATGAATTAATAACGAACATTCATTTGTTCATGAGTTAATAATGAAAATTGTCTTCACAAGAAAAATTAGCGTTGTATATATAGGCACATCTTGCCAGGATATTTCAGTCTGTGGTTATACATAATCAGTAGGTCTTTGAAACATGATTCTTCATCTAATATTATGGCTATGCCTCCCAAATTGTAAGAATAATTATTGGTTGCTCCTGATAATGCACATATTCAGTCAACTTATGCAGGCAGTTGTGTCTATCTTGCATAAACTTCTGATGCCCAGGATTCTAGGACTATCATATCGTGGGCAATTTTTTTTAAAGAATCATGGAGGAAAATTTCTTGGTTAAGTTGCACCTTCTTAAATCTGCAATTATGTATATTACCGTCTGTTTTTTTAAGAGAATCATTGAGAAAAACTTATTGGTTAAGATGCGGCTTCTTAAATTGCAATTATGTATATGCTTCCAGAAATGCAGTAATTCATATTTCAAGGTGTTTCTTGTCGACATATTGTTTTATTCTATTAGGTACTAAGGTGTAAATAGTTCATATCATTTTTGTTTTCTTGGCTGTAGATTAACTTTTGTAGCAAGTGGGAAGCTAAACCTCAAGTTCGGTGATTTTGGAAAAATAAAATAGCGGCATATAGTATTGTAATATAGAACATCACGTGCTCCGGCTTTGAGTGGAGATCTGACAATTGGTAAAAAAAAAATTGACATAAACTTACGTGTCTTTGATTTCCAAAAGGTCAACAGATACCTTTTGTACTCACACTGCTTCAAGTGAAACAAATCAAAAAATGGTGAATTTTTTGGTTGATAATTATAGGAAGTTTGTGCTGGGACAAAAAAAATCATGGCAACAGGTTGCCAGCTGTTTGACCATTGGTTGTTTTGTCCAGTCATGGATTGCAGCATATTCATACATATTTTAATTTTGTTCAAGCCCTATCTTGCAGACCTCAGTTTAAAGAAAATCCAGTAAGGACCAACTGTACAATAATGTATCCTTCTTAATCGAATAATGTGTACATTTTCAATCTGACAGAGATAATTTATGGTCGATCTACAATCTTTACTGGTAGCTTTGTTTCTCAGGGCTTAATGAACTGATTTGAAAATAATATTGTTAACGATTTCCTATTATATGTTATCAAAGTTTTGAATCCATTCGTTTATTTTATATCGGTCAACACGAAGTGTTTTGATAGATTGTATAAGATTGTGTATAGACGTGCATTGCACTTGCATGATTATCTCCACTAACAAGTTCTCATTACCGAGTGAAAAAATGGTTGCATTAAGACCAGGGTGTGTGGGAATGTTGGTACTCAGGGCAAGTGATTGTTGTGATTATCTTTTTCACGAATTTAATTTAATTGTGATGATTAGCACATGGAAGAAATCTTAAGATTATTCGTGCGTTGCACGTGCACGTTCACTAGTCAACTTAAAGAATCAATTAGGATATGTAGTTGAGAAATGTGTAAACAACGCTCAACTTGTAATCAACCATTGATCTCCATTTCGAATGTCTGAGTTATGATATGTAATCAACGAGCTCATCCACCAAAACGGATTTGGATTAATCTGATGGTGCTTGTTCATGGCCAGGTCGGCGCAAACGGAACGCCCGTTCCTACTTCCTAGTCAAGTAATACGAGTAATCCAAAGAAAAGGAGCCCACCAAACGAACCATTTGCTCCTCACCTCCTCTAGGCGAACAGGGGGAACCCTAGCACACGCCACCGCTGCCTCCTCCCCAACCTCCTCTCCCCTCGTCGCCCCCCGACGCTGCCGGCGGACAAAGGCCGTCCGGCGTCGTTGACGGGGCGGCGGGGATTCGCCCCTCATAGCTCCTCTCGGTGGAATGGAGGAAGAACTCCATTGGAGTTCGCCGCCGCCACCCGCCCTCGCCTCCTCTCGGGGATGCGCAACTCGCAAACGCGCAGGGACCGGTCCCGCCGACACCGGGACCTCAGAAGCCTCGGCCCCCGCTGCACCGAAACCGAAGCGCCAGAAGAAATCGGTACATAAGCCACGGGGCAAGAAGCTGCCACCAGTTTCAACAGGGTAAGATATCCTTTGCCGATAGATGCCCGTTTCCCTTTCTTCCTTTAACCGAGATAACCTTTTCCCAAGGTAACCTCTTTACTTTTTTCAATGCAGCGCCCCTTGAAGTTAACCAGAGCGGCTCTTCTGTGCGTTCGCCTATTCCGCCGCCAGTGGTATCTCGGTCACCCGAGATTGGAGTTGCTAGCCCAGCAAGGGCCAGTCCTTCCCCGGTACATATAACTCCTGCCGGCACACCGCCGCCGACTTCTGATGCCGCCCCTGGAGGAGGCCAAAGCACTCCAGATATCTCGGTTCTTGACCGAGATGTTGACTCCGGTGCCCATATCATGGACTCCGAGACGGAGCGAGTCGAAACTCCAGTAGCACCAGATCAAACAGCAACAACCCCACCACAACAGCAGCAGCCACAACAACAGCAACCGCAGCAACAGCAGCAACAGCCACCGCAGCAGCCACTGCCAACACCGAAGTCTTTCGGGTCGGCATCCCGGAAACAAGCATCCCTGCCAAAGCCGCCACCGAGTCAGCTGGTCACCGGGAAAACGCCTGTCAACCCGGACAGACGACTGGGGCTGACTCCGACCACGACTTCGAGCCACCAAGCTCTCACTACATCCGTCTCCTGAGTTTTCACCGGTAGCTGGGAGATTCCCCGGCTGCGAACTCAGAGCGGTAACAGCCTGGGCTCGGCAGAGCAATACCACATGGACTTGACCGCCGCCGACACCAGTGAAGTTTCCTCCCAGAACCCGGCGAACCGGCATCCAGCTGGCCCGAGCGCGCTTGCAGTCCCTGCATAATCTGTAGGTTGCGAACCTTCACGCTAGCAAGATGGCAGAGGTGAATCTTCCTCAGCTTAGCTCTTTCTTCTTTTAACATAGACAATAAATATATATTATCCCCAGTTCCCGAGATTCGGGTTGAGTGACTGACGCTCGCCCGAGTAAAGATCACTCGGCGCGAATCTTCATAAAAATTCAACATCCAACCAACCTCAAAAAATCCGACATCCAGTCCCGAGATTCCTGTCGAGTTTACTCGTCGTGAATCTTCAAAAAATCTGACATCCAGTCCCCGAGATTCATGTCGAGTTTACTCGGCGTGCACTTTTAAATCATACTAACACTTTCCCTTTTTTCAGGAGTGCACCAACGCTCGGACCACGGTGTTCCAAAAGCTGCTCTTGGATCACAATAAGCTCAAGAGTTCCTACAAGCAGCTGCAGGAGGCGCTGAAGAACAAGGACATCTCGCACAATGCTGCGCTCCAGAAGGAGAAAGCTGAAGTGTCTCGGCTCCAGAAGGAGCTTGAGCGGGCCCAGATGGAGAAAGCTCTGATGCAGCTGGAAGAAGATGCCCTGAACCATAAGGAGCTCCTTGAGCAGACCGAGGCTCGCGCCACATCGGCTCAAGAAGAACTGGATGCCCTCAAGGCTAAATGCGACCGCTGGTTGGCCGAGCTTACCCGGATCAACAACCAGATGGACAGTAAGTTTCCTTTATCCTTTCTTCTCATTTCCTTTGCTTCTACCAACATTAGATATATGCCGATACATGACTTAACTCGGTGACAGCTTTTCTTTCTTCAGAATACTTCTCCCACTCCAAGGCCGTTGTGGCCAATATTACCTGCAAGGCACGAGCAAAAAGAGCCGAGGCTGGCCCAATCTTGGACGAATGGGACATCAAGGACCATCTGACGACCCTGGATGCTCGGATATCTCCTCTGAGATGCATCGGAACTGAGCTCCTTGAAGCTGGGATCCAGGTTTACGGGTCATATGGCCAGATTATGCACCTCCAGTTACAGTCGCCGAATTATCCAGGTGCCTGCTGGAGGCCGAGACAAGGCTCCGAGAGTGGAGATCCTCCTCAGCTCGTGTCGACGCAGACCAAGCTTTGACCTTCGTGCTTTCTTGGTACGAGTCAATTGAGCTTAACAAGGTGCAATCTCTGCGCTCCGACTCGATATGGACGTCGGATCCTCAACTGGTCTAGAGCCGCAAGGAATCAGCCTCCTTCATGGCCACTTACGCCCAAACCAAGTACTTCATTCCTGGCCCAGTCTACTCCAAAGATGAAGGAGATGATGCCGAAGATGACGAGGATGATGATGAGGAGGAGGAAGTGGACGAGGAGATCGAAGCTGAAACTCCCGACACTGTCACTGATGCAGCAGCCAACACTGCCAAGCAGACAGCCGCCGACACATCATCGAAACCAGCATCCGACACTACCGGCAACCCGGCAACCGACACGACTGTCGATCCTTCGGCCGAGACTGCTCCTGCGGCTCCCACTACTTCAACTGACCCGAGCTCCTCCACTGCTGCTTAAATTCATCATAAGTTGAACCATTAAATCCCCGGAATGCCGGGTACAGATGTAAATATACTTTTAAGTATTTCTCAGCGCTACTCTATTTTGCTAGTTTCAACAAGAACGGCTTAATGCCGGATTACTTCGCACCAAGTCCCCGAGTTTACTTTCTCGTTTACTATACTTAGTAATCTTTGCTCTTGTCTACCATTTTGGCGTTCAACAGTCGAGTCACAAGACCAAAATTATAGTATACAGTACTTGTAAATTTTGAGGTAAGATTAGAGTCATCCGACACAAGGAAAAAGGAATAAGAAACAGGGTTAGTAAACAACATATACCGAAACATTTTTGGACCGAGTCCCGAGTTCGTTTTCATGTTTACTACATTCCACAACCTCTGCTCTTGACAGCCATTTTGGCGTTCGTCAGTCGAGTCACAAGATCACAACAAGATAGCATACATTACTTGAACTTTGAGACGAGGTTTAAAACCTTCCGGCATATAAACAGCATAGATAAAACAAAGACAAAACACATGCGCATAGACAAGGCAGTCCCCGAGTTTCTTTTCGGAGTGCCGACATTTCATTCAAAGGGAACCGAGATACATACATTGCGCCCTTTAAGAGTAAAAGGGACGGAGTAGAGCTACATTCCAGAGTCGTTTGGTTTCCTCTCCGGATTTGTCCATCATGTTCTTCCTCGGTTCCTGCGCATCCATAAGATAGTACGCATCATTGCGTAGAGCCTTGCTCAGAATGAACGGTCACTCCCACGGAGGTGATAACTTGTGTCGGTCGGCAGTGCGCTGCACTAGCCTCAGCACCAAATCTCCTTCTCGGAATACACGAGGATTGATCTTCCGGCTATGATAGTGTCGGAGATTTTGCTGATATATTGCTGACCGAGATAAGCGAAAGTGCATGTTACCCCATGCGTGGTTTTGGTAATTAATGACAATCCTTATGGACTAATGTTTACATTGAGATATTCTTATAGATCTTGTCCATAGGAGTTCATGTGTTGGACTCTTGAAGATGACATGATGACCAATGCTCTATTCAAGAGTTTATATGAAGAATGGTCATGTGTAGAAGATGAAGTGCAAGTTCAATATGATGCATCTTGGAAGATATCATTTGATTGAAGCTTGCAAAGGAGACATGAAGACGGAGCTTAGCGAGGCTCTCCCATAATGGAGAATGGGGGAGTATTTGGAGAAGTCTTCATAAAGCATGTGCTAGCAAGCACAATCAAGAAAGGTGTTCCAACTTGAGAGAGACAAGATCGTCATCATCGAGCTCAAGTGGAATGCGCAAGGCAAAGGTATGATCTTGATAGGTTTTCTATTTTACCGGTCTCATGGTGTTAGTGGGAGACGGGTTATAGGATAGACGGCGTACTATCAAGAGGGGCTCTCAAGTGAGTAACTTGATCGCATCTTTGTGGAGAGCTCAAACATTTGCATATGTGGCATTTCGTCTTTCTTGGTTCTTATTTGGCTTTTATCCATGTGAGGACTTAGAGCTTGTGTTCATCTCCATAACAAGCTCTAATGCATCAAAAACGGATTTCATATGTATATCTTATTGCGTTTTGATGTTCGAGGTTTTACCTGTTTGTCTTTTCTAAGAGAGGTCAAACTCTCTACTTGTGGTCTCCTCCTCACATGATGGACTATGATGTGTATATGCATAATCTTGTAGAGCTTGTGAGTATCTTATAACAAGCCCAAGATCATAGAAAACGGAGTCCGGATGAGAAACATATTGCGGTTTGGTTTGGAGGTTTTATCGGTTGTTCTTTTATCGAGAGGTCTAACCTTTCCCCATTTGGTTTTATCCTCCATTGTTGAACTATGATGTTTCTCTGCATGATCTTGTAAAGCTCTTCGTTGCGATTCCAACGAGCCCAAGAATGTCGAAAACGGAGTCCGGATGTTCAAGTTATTATCATTTCCGTGTCGGGTTCTGGGTGGCCAGCCCCCTGGCCAGCCTAGGCCGGCTCCAGGGCTGGCCGGCTCAGCTGGGTGGCCAGCCCCCAGGCCAGCCAAGGCCGGCTCCAGGGCTGGCGGCTCTGCCAGGCCGCCAGCTCCCAGGCCAGCCAGGGCTGGCCCCCTGGCTGGTTCATTCAGTCGCGCGGCCAGCTCCCAGGCCAGCCAGGGCCGGCCCCCTGGCTGGTTCTCTCAGCCGCACGGCCAGCTCCCAGGCCAGCCAAGGCCGGCCCCCAGGCCGGCCCACTCAGCAGCTCGGCCGGCTCCTTTCCAACGGTTATTTTTTCACAGAACATATAAAAAGGAGTCTTCTTCCCCATTTGTTTTTTAGACAACACTTGAGCAAGTTTTTCTCTCCTATCTCCTCCATTGTTGCTCTTTGGAAAGCTTGCTCTTCCTCTCAATCCCTCCCATGGTTCTTGCTCATATTTGAGGGAAAGTGAGAGGTGATCTTGATCTACGTTTTCACGATCGATTTCTCCTCTAAGTGAGGGGAACCTAGTTGATCTTGATCTTGGAGTTCTTGGTGCATCTCCTCTTTGTTCTTCCTCTCTTATTCCCTGATGCATCCAAAATGCATCCACTTTTCCAAGCACTTTGCTTCATGATTTGCTCCGGAATCTTCCCATATTTGAATAAAACTGCTGAATCTGACGCTGTTTTTAGCAAAGTCTCTTCTCTGGCTATTTTTGCAGGAAATTAAATCGGGGAAAAATACCACGTCAATTTTTATGGAAAAGGAAGGCAATGGACCAAAGATGGACACAAGGAAGCGCTCGAGGGCCAAAAGGGGGGGTCCCACGCGGCCCCTGTACCTAGCCGCGTGGGCCCCACCCAAAAGGGCCTCGGGCACCGCCTCGCCTTCGGTCTTCGACGTACCCCCTCATATATATAGAAAAGTGCTTGCCCTAGGAGGAGAGGAGCTTTCGCGAAACACACAGCCGCCGCCACCACGATCTTCGTTTCGGGGACAGATTGATCCAGGATTTCTCCTCCGGTGGAGGGATCCGAAGGACGTCTTCACCGCCTTCATCTCCATCGACCATGAGCCCCTTCACCATCACCATGCGTGAGTAGTCCGCTGTAGGCATGTGAGGTGGATGGGGATTGGATGAGATTGATCATGTAATGCGACCCGTTGTTCGGGATTTTAGGGTTTTATCTTGAGGATACTTTTGTATTGTGTTGATGCACTCTTGCTATGTTTAATGCTTGCTATTAGGGCCCGAGTGGCATGATTTCAGTACTGAACTTATATTGCCCCATCATATATTTGAGTTTGGTATTTATCTGTGAAGTGTATCACCTGCTATTATGTTGAACCTGCGAACCCTAAACGTGACATATAGGGAAAACAAGGGGGAGATGTTTTAGTTTGAGGATTCTATGTGTTCATGAAGTGTTAATGCATTGTTCCGGTCTATTCGAAAGGGTAGACCTTAATTACCTGTAGTTCCAAGTTGGCCCCGGTGAAATGGTCAGGTTGGACAATAGATGTTGTGCAAATTCTCTTGGTTAGTACGCACAACTAAATATGGAACACATACCTACATATATCGGAGTTAGAGATAGGTCCCATTGTTATTTGTTTCTTATTATATGATCAATCTCATTCTTGCAACACCCCGCTATCACCTCATGCCTACGTTTTAAATCTCTGAGTTACACTTTCACTTTTCCGGTGAAAATTGGGAAACACTTGTTCACTGCTACTGTTCTGCTTGTTACTTGAATCATACTACTGCCATCACTATTACTGCTGCAAGTTATTGATATACAGGTGTGGTTGAGAGTGACGCCTCAATTGCCAAGGTCTTATTGATATTCTTGTGTTCCCATCGAGTCGAACTATAAATTTGAGTAATACTTCCCAACGAAGACTTCAGCGATCCCCTATACTTGTGGGTATCAAGACGTTTTCTGGCGCCGTTGCCGGGGAGCCTAGCTTTATTGGTAAGACAACTTGTTATCATCTATTTGCTGCTTTTGCTTGTTCCTAACCATGGGAAAGGAAAAGACTACTCCGAAGGAAGTGAGGCCTTCAACTACTCGCAGAGGTACGGATTTGCCAAGTAGGCCAAACTTTTCACCTAATGTTGCTTCTGCTGTTGCTCCTAAGAAAAAAAGAAAGGTTTTATCTAGCTCACCTTTGTCTAAAATGTCTACTAGTAATGAAAATGATTTATTATGTGGTAGCATAGACAAAGAAGTGACACCTGAAACATCTGAGATAACTGAAACACCTGAAAATTTGGAATCTTCTACTAATGAAAATGTGGAATCTGAGTTAGAAGATAATGAATACTGTGATGATGAATTTGAAACTTCTTCTGAGGAAGAGGAGGCATTTACTATGGCTTTTATGAATTCTGACTTTGATAAATTGGATAAACTTGATAGCTATAAAAATTCTCCTCTTGATGGATATTTTCCTATTACTGAGAAAATGAATGCTCCTGCTATTAAAATTAAAGATAAAGATTATGAGTTTAGTGTTGATCCTGAAATAATTGAAAAAGCTGAAAAATATAAGTTTTATGGTAGAGAGGATGAGTTTCCTTTTGAACACATTGCTGTCTTGCATGACTTATCTGTGTTATTTGGTAAAGATGAAATCCATCAACGCTACTATTTCTTAAAGTTGTTTCCTTTTACTTTGGGAGGAAGTGCTAAAACTTGGTATAATCGTTTAGAACCTGGATGTATTACTAGCAAGGAAGAATGTTTGGAGGTATTCTATAATAAGTATTTCCCTGTTGATAAGATTCATGGTTTGACTGTTGCGATTAGCAGCTTTTCACAGAAAGAGAAGGAGGATTTACCCCAAGCTTGGGGGAGGTATAGTAAGATGGTTAGGAAATGTCCTACCCATGGCTTCAAGAGTATTGAAATACTTGATATATTTTATAATGGTCTAACCGAAAACACCAGAGGCTATCTTGATGGTATTGCAGGTAATGTTTTCAGGGAAAGGACTGTTGATGAAGCAACTGAGCTATTGGAGACTATCTCTAGGAATTATGAAGACTGGAATATTGAAGAGATATTTCCGGAGAAGAAAGGAGGCATGCTCAAATTGGATAACGAAACAATGAAAGAAGCTTCCAAGGCTATTAAAGAGAAGGGAATTAAAACCTCTCATCTTAAGGAATTATCTGAAATGGGTGTTAAACTTCCTGATGATCAACCATGTTTTCCAATTCAAGTCAATGCTATTAGCTCCATAAAAGGTAATGAAAAGGTAACACCTCCTGTTGATGTATCCTACATGAATGATTTTGCTTATCATCATAATCCTGAGGAGCATAATATTAGAATGACTATTATGGAGAACTCTCACAAAATTAAATCTCTTCGAGAAAGTTTACATGCTAGTGTGGGAGAGGTAAAAAAAATTGTTAAACACTGTGAAATGATGAATAATCAAGTTGAACAAATGGTTTCTCTTCAAAATCAATTGTATGAAAGTCTTATGGTGAAGAAACAGGTTTGTGGAGTTAACACTAGGGGAGGTGCAAGTACTCAGGATCCTGATTTTCCTGAAGACCATCCCAAGAGAAAAGAACAAGAAGCTCTCACGAAGAAATCTTCTGCAGGAAAATCTCCAATGAAAACAAGGACATTGATGACTCTGAAGAGCAAGATAAGGATATTTCTATTTCTGATGTTGAGACTGAAGATAATAATAATGAAGAAGAAGAATCACCTTCACCTGAAGAAGAGCCACAAGAGGATGAAAATATTGAAGAACCTGAACCTAATAATAAAGAAGACCCTCCACCATCTACTGAGAAGAATAAGAAGAAGAGCCATCCTAATCCACAAAGAGGTAAAGATAGGGATCCGTGGGTACAAAAACCCATACCATATCCCCAAGAGGTAATAAAAACTTTGGATGATGCTAGATTTGAGAAATTCTTTGAGTTGATTAAGTCTTTATGTTTGCAAATTCCTCTTGTTGATTGTAGAACCCCCACCTTTTAACAAAAGTTGGGATTCCCCGTGTAACGTGCTAGTCCCTGGATCGACTTGCTAGCACACACAGTTTGAGATGCAATACCATAACATTGTATCAAAGTATATTACACGATGATCCAGAATTTAAAAGATTCGATACAAGGTGCATAGCCGTAGGCTAGCTCAAACCAAAGTAAACACACAGCGGAAAGCAAATGATACAGTGAGCCCATCATCTTCATGTGCCACAGGCAAGCATGTTGGTTGTAGACTCGAAACCCTGTCGCAACCTCACTCATTGTCTGACGGACCTGCAACGGTGAGTTACAGCCCAACTATATGGGTCAGCACAATTGAATTGTGATGGCAAGATGACACTTATGTGGATATAAATGGCAACCTATATTCTACATGAATATTTGGCTAAGTGGAGTTTGAGGCTGGTTTGCATAAAGCCAGTTTCATCCTATCATTTGTAAAACAATTTCCATCTTAGACAAAGAGTACCATTGATAGACATCAGTGAACACCTTTGACATCTACTCACAACAAGCACCACCGATAGACATCAGTGAGCTCCCAAACCCTTGTTCACCCTCAAATTTTAATTTTAGAAATTGGGATGAGGAGATCTTCAACAGCTTCCCGGTCTAGTTGCTCAAAATTGTCCATAACCGGGGACACGGCTAAGTATACTTAGTTTTTAACTCTCGAGAGGGTGTGCACTTTCACCACAAGACCCAATCATTCCATCCTCCATTGCAACCATTTATGCAATGGAAGAGAGAAGACCAGGACGAGACTTTTCAGGAGCAATTGCCCTTACCTCGGACCCACTCCAACCTACACCCACTACATCTGCTGGTCACGAGGAATTCGGGTTCTCACAACCTACTCCGTCAAGACAGAGCCCATATGACATGTGGCTGCACTAGAAGCTACTGAACAAGGAGAGTCTACAATCTCTTTAAGCCTAGGTGACTTTCCACAATTGTGCACTTCCACCAAGGGCAAATTACCATAGACATGGACCCCCTGAGTAGTCACCCACCATGGTTCTCCAACCAGCACCCAGGTAGTTCATTGATTAGTTATTAGTTTTCATCACTATCCAACTAATCAAAACATTTTTCATAGCATGACTATACTAAGTTCCATACTACAAAGTTCTGGGTGGGGGATGGCTACACACTAATAGGAGCATAGAATAATATAAGATTCAGCAACAAGCCTATCATGCATACTACTGAAAACACTAAGTGCATAGTAGTAAAAGTAGTAGGACTTTTATGGTGTCACTTGCCTTGGCCAACTGAAGAGTTGAAGTTACACTCTTCACAACACGTAAGGCACTCCGTACAATCTAAACATAAAGATAACACAATAATAAACAAACAATTCAACAACATCATTGCATACAAAAGCAAACATGCACATTAGGGTCTTCACAAAATTTTGGTCGAGGTTCATCACATAATTCAATATGCAAAAAGAATTATTATGATTTGGTTTAGGGTTTGCCATTTTGGTTAAAGGATGGTCAAGCAATTATGTATGAACATCATAGATGTCATATATAACTTGCTGTGGTGTTCCAAGGGTTCTAAAAGGTTGATCTTTGATCAAAATGGTCACATAAGGCATTTTGTAAATGGTTTAACACATTTTAACATAAGGATTTCTACAACACAATATTTTTAGAAAGATCTTAAACACCAACCTTAATAATTTGAGTTCACAAAAGATTCTAAAATATGGGTTTTGTTCTCTCTGGTCAGAGGCAACTATTTGGGTCACTTTTCAAAAAGAAACCATATTGAAATAATTTCTAGGATTAAACTACAACCAAAATACTCCAGTTGAGTATCTGGTTTTTAAATTGTTTAGAAATTCTTCAAAAATATTTTTAAAAGTGACCAAGTTATTCTCCAGAACCTAAGGTTTCCAAAAATATTTATTTGCAAATTTTGGACTTATAAAAATTAAGTTATGCCAAATATACTCAAATCCCTCATTTGAAATTTGAATTATTTAAACTATGGCAAAACTACAAACTAACAGTTCCAAAAGATTCTACAAGTCCATAGCTTTTCAAAAATATAAAGTTTGTAAAATTTGGCCAAACAGATAAAAAGTTATAAAGGTTCTAAGTTACAGGGGCTTTTCTGCAAAACTGCTAAATTAAAACTAATCGGGATAATTCTCAGAAAATCCCGGGCTACGTGTCGCTCTGTGATTGGTCGGTACCGGTTTGCTAAGTGATCTAATCACGGCCGTTCCACGCAGATCCAACGGCTGGGAGAGAAAGGCTCACCGTGGCGGCGCGAATGGTCGCCGGAGATGGTGCGGCGGCGGCGCGGCGCTCCGGTGGTTGACGGCGTTCGCGCTCAGGTGGTTTCCTCGCTCCGGGAAGGCGACGACGAAGTGCGGCGTGATGTGGCGGAGGCGATGGGCGCGACGTCGTGGTCGATTACTTCCTCGGGCGATGCGGGGACGCGGACGGAGACGGCGGTGGCGCCGGCGAGCTTCGGCCGAGGACGGACACGGCGATACGGCTGCGCAAAAACATCGAGCAAGGGGTCAGGGGGGTGTGCCTGGAGGAGAGGAAGAAGATGGGAGGGGTCTGGGGCCTAGGGGGCTGCTCACCTCGCCGGAAATGGAGATGGACGGCGGCTGGAGGTGCGGACTCGGCGAGCAATTTCCGCGGCCTGGGGGCGCGATGTGGAGAGGGAGGAGAGGGGAAACGCAGGGGGGCTCGAGGGCTTTAAAGCGGTGCCCGAGGTGGTGCGTTGGGGTTCGAGAGAGGGTGCGGCGAGTGGAGGAAGTGGGCGACGTCGTGGGCAGCGGCGGTTGCGGGAGGTTGAAGACGGCCTCGCCCTGACAGGTGGGCCCCGCCGGTCAGCGAGAGAGGGATGCTCACGGGCTGGGCTTGCTGACGCGCGCGCGATAGATAGCACGGCGGCTGGCTGGGCTCGGCCCATTAACTTTTTTTTTGTTCTGTTTTCTTATTTCTTTTATAACTTTTGTTTTACAAATCCAAATCCATTCAAACCAATTTCTATAGATTTGAAAAATCAAAACCTTTCTCTTAAAACCTTCAAATATACTTTTCGAAACATTTTTAAATTTGAAATTTCAAAATAATGTATAAAGGTTTTATGTATACCTTTATGTCATTTTCAAAATAGATTTCTATAACTTCCTTTTGAACACAAATTCAACCAAAGAAACATAGTAAGAGTAATATCATTCAACATGATAGACTCAACAAAACAATTTGGTTCAAAGTATTTTTATTTACAAAGAGTTTAAATAAACATATTAAATACAAATAATCATTTGAAGTATCAAATAGATGTTTTACTTCAAAATCCTTAAATCTTAAAAATAGGAGGTAAGGAAATATTTAAAATATATTTCAAAATCAGATTTCAAAAATATTGTATAATTGTTTTGTTAAATTTTGAAAATGGGCTTTAGAAAATCGTTTGTGGTTTTAAAGGAAATCAAGGAGATTTACCACAAATACATATTTTGAAAAAAGACTTACCAAGAATCATTTCAAAATCATATGAAGAGTTAAAACCAATTTTTGAAAAAATAGAGTATGTTTAAATAACCCAAAACCATTTATAAATAGGGATTATTAAGAAATTGGAAGTAATGTATTGGATTCCACTTCAACTTCGTGTAATTTATTTTATTCAAACAAAAGTTTCAATTTTTAGTGATTTTTAAAACATTCCAAAAATCTGGGATGTTACATTGATGCTATTAAAATCCCTCCATTCCAAATACATGAAAGACATTGTGACTAATAAAAGAAAGATTCCTACTGATGCAATAACTGCTATGCTTGCTGAATATTCCTTTAAAGGGAAAATGCCTGAAAAACGTGGTGATCCTGGTATTCCAACTATTCCTTGTCATATTAAAGAAACTTACGTGAAATATGCTCTATGTGACTTAGGAGCTGGTGTTAGTGTTATGCCTTTTTCTTTATATAAGAAACTTAACCTAAACAAATTGGTTCCAACTGAAGTATCATTACAAATGGCTGATAAATCAACTGCTGTGCCTATAGGAATATGTGAGGATGTCCCTATCTCTATTGCTAATGTGTTAATCCCTACAGACTTTGTTGTGTTAGAAATGCCTGAAGATGATAATTTGTCTATTATTCTTGGAAGACCCTTTTTAAACACTGCAGGGGCTGTTATAAATTGCACTGAGAGCAAGGTAACATTCAATGTCAAGGGAAATGAGCACACTATCTATTTTCCTAGGAAGAAATCTGTTACTATGGTAAGCCAGAGTGTGAACTCCATTAAAGGAATACTCTTATAATAGGAAGCTTTGAGTTTGCATTGCCACCTCCTGAACCAAAATATGCTATCTTAATGATTGGAACTATTCCAATCAAATATGAGGTGACTTGAAATTGCTCAGAAAACATATAAAATAAAGAATCATGTATTATATCTTTTGCATATTATTAATGAGACTTGATCAACCTCATTACTAATATGAAAATGATGCAAACTTGATTCCCATAAAAATTGCTTTGAATGTTTGATTTCATTTATTCTAGAATTTTTAGATTATTTGCATGAGCATAATTATTTCAAAGTGCAGAAATTCCAGAAATGTAGTTTGAAAAATTCTGTTCAGAAATTTTTTCGAAAAATTTCAGAAAAATTTGGAGGTAAGTTATTTTAGCAGGGGAGCTCACAGCCAAAAGGGGGACACCAGAGGGCCACCAGGGTCCAAAATAGGGTGCCCACGCGGCCACAGTACCTGGCCGCGTGGGACCCTCCATTTTGGCCCACAGAGGGAGTTAGGTGAGGGGTATGTGCCTATCTCCTCCTCCTCGACAGAAAAAACAGCCCCAGGTATTTTCCCTAATTTTTCCCGTGCTCTCTTCCTGCTCCCTCGGATCTCCAAGTTTAGGACAGATTTTTCAAATCTGTTTGGTGGGATTGCTCATTGGTACGTGACTCCTCCGCTCATCAATCACTTTTTGTTCTTGTGCCTCATGTATGAAGTATTTTGCTGCACTAGGTGTCACCTAATATGCTTAGGAAATCCATAGATTTAAAGTTTTCTAATTGATATTGATGCATGATATTGATGGGGAGACTAGTTATGGATATCTTAATGTTGTATTAGAGTGTTGCATCTTGATTTTTGATGAATATTGTTTATGGGCAGCAAGGTATCATGTTCAGCAAGGGCAAGGGATCGCTTGGGATGAGCTCTAGACCAAGGAGAAGAGAACGCAAAGTCTCCATCAATAATGATGACCAACACCTTTGGGAGGATGAAGCATACTATGTAGGGGAGAAGTTGAAGATCCATACAACAAGATGGCAAGATCCCTTTGTTCTTGAGCAATGGGGAATCAAAGAGGACTTCGACACCTTCGCTGCTACAACTGGTTTACTTCGGTTTGCTCAGAACCCACAAGACACATACGAGGAACTCTCTCGGGAATTTCTCTCTACATTCAGGTTTGAGGGACGGAGCCCTACAAGCACAGGAAGAAAAGTAAGGCACCTTCTCTTACCTTTGTTTGCAAATTCACTATGAGGTGAGCGCCTTGTTATGTCTCTAGGGGAATTTTGCAATGCTATTGGTGTAGAAATTCAGGGAGTTGGAGTGAAACTCGTGCTGATACCAACCATGAGCTTGTTGAGTTTTGGCATACTATATCTGTAACTCTCATGATAGATTAAATAGGGGTAAATTTACTCATATACAGCACCCAAGTTTGAGATATTTTGCGTTGTTTCTTGCAAGAGGATTTCTTGCTAGGGATAACAATTCTGCTTGCACTGGACCAATGGTTTATCTACTAAAATGTGCAAAAGAAAATACACCGTGTGAATATTACTTGGGAGTCAAACTTGCTAGATCTTTGCATACTGCTGTGAGTAGAAATATTACCGATCAAACTCCTATTTATGCTGGTGCTATTGCTACTATGGTGTACAATTACATTAAAAACGAGAGAGGATATGGTGATAACATGGGTACTCTAGTGCGAGAGTCCAAATTACTTGATTTTGCTTTGACTACTGATGACGTGAAACACATGTTCGTTGGGAAACCCCAAGAGGAAGGTATGATGTAGTCAGCAGCAAGTTTTCCCTCAGAAAGAAACCAAGGTTATCGAACCAGTAGGAGCAGCAACTCTTCAGAAGGTTGTCAACGGCGCCAGAAAAATAGTGTTGTTGAGGGAGTCTGGACTGTTGACGTGGAATCTGCACACAACACAATCAAACTACTTTGCCCCAACGAAACAGTGAGGTTGTCAATCTCACTGGCTTGCTGAAAACAAAGGATTAAACGTATGGTGTGGAAAATGAGTATTAAATTGCAGAGAATGAAAAAGGAACAGTTTGCAGTTTGTGGTTGTTTAATCAGTGTAAAAGAATGGACCGGGGTCCACAGTTCACTAGTGGTGTCTCTCCATAAAAGATAACTAACATGTTGGGTGAACAAATTACAGCTGGGCAATTGACGAATAGTGAGCGCATGACAATGCATATACATGACATGTTGACTACTATGATATTTAATTGGGCATTACGACATAATACATAGATCGTTATCCAACAGCATCTATGACTAATAATCCACCGCCGGGTTGTCATCCGAGTCCCCGTTGGTATTAAGTTGCAAGCAACGGATAATTGCATTAAGTAAAGTGCGTAATGTAAACAAACACATATGTCCGTGGACATAGCATCGTTAGGTTATCCCTAGTGGCAACAGCACATCCACAACCTTAGAACTTTCTGTCACTGTCCCAGGTTAAACGGAGACATGAACCCACTATCTAGCATAAATACTCTCTCTTGGAGTTACAAGCATCTACTTGGCCAAAGCATCTACGAGTAACGGAAAGCATGCAAGATCTTAAATAACATATAAGATAGATTGATAATCAACTTGACATAATATTCAATATTCATCGGATCCCAGCAAACACAACATGTAGCATTACAATAATATGATCTTGATCATGTAGGGCAGCTCACAAGATCTAAACATGATGGCACAAAGTGGAGAGACAACCATCTAGCTACTGCTATGGACCCGTAGTCCAAGGATGAACTACTCACGCATCACTCCGGAGGCAGGCATGGCGATGTAGAAGCCTCCGGTGACGATTCCCCTCTCCGGCAGGGTGCCGGGAAGAGGTTCTGAACCCTCCCGAGCTAGGGTTGACGACGGCGGCGTCTCTGGAACTTTTCGTGGATATTTGCTCAGGTACTTAGGGTTTTCGCGTCGGGGGGAATAAGTAGGCGAAAGGGCGGCGGCTGGGACCCCGAGGGGCCCACACCACCCCAGGGCGCGGCAGAGGGGGGCCCGCGCCCTGGCGTGTGGGGCCCCGTGGCTCCTCTGTGCTCTTCGCTCCGTCAGGTGTGTTCTGGAAAAATAGGGACCCCGTGTAGTTTCGTCCAATTCCGAGAATATTTCCAGACTAGCTTTTCTGGAATACAAAAACAGCAGAAAACAGGAACTGGCACTTCGGCATCTTGTTAATAGGTTAGTCCCAAAAAATGTATAAAAGTGATATAAAGTAGATGCAAAACATGTAGCAATTGGTATAAAACAAGCATGGAACATCAAAAATTATAGATACGTTTGAGACGTATCAGCATCCCCAAGCTTAGTTCCTACTCGTCCTCGAGTAGGTAAACGATAAAAACAAATAATTTTTGAGGTGACATGCTACTATCATAATCTTGATCATATAATATTGCAAGGCACATGTAAATGAATGAAGTGATCCAAGTCAATGGTCTATAATTTGCTACCAAATAGATAATGAGTAAACAATGAATCACACAAGCTAAACGTTTTCATGAATAGTACTTTCGAGACAAGCATCAAACAGTTTTGCATAAGTGTTAACTCATAAAGCAATAGTTTCTAAAAAAGGTATTTAATCAACACAAAGGAAGAATTTAGTTTCAGCATTTGCTTCAACTTTCAACATATTTATCTCATGGATATTGTCAACACAAAGTAGTATAACAAGTCCAATACATTGCATATAACGCATGTTGTAACAAAGTTGACACTAGTGTTTGCTTGTGGAAGACAGAAAGAATAGGAAAACTGACTCAACATAAAAGTAAAAGAAAGGCCCTTCGCAGAGGGAAGCAGGGATTAAATCATGTGCTAGAGCTTTTAGGTTTTTGAAAGCATATAGAGATTGCATAAAATATTTGATACTCCTCCCAACCTTGCTAACACAAGCCATGGCTAACCGAATCCTCGGGTGCCTTCCATCAATCACATACCATGGAGGAGTATCTATTTTTGAGAGGTGTTTGTTAATTGTCAACGAATGGTAGCGGGTGAGAACAGTATTCTACCTGTCGAACGGACTTTTAAGAGCGGCTCCCATGAAGGACGTTATTTCTACCAGCAAGGCAGATCATCCCTCTTTCTCTTTGGTTTACACACATTCAGGTATTTCACTGTTTGTCATTGCTTACTGATGAATCAGGGCAAAAGTGTGAAGAGAATTAATTGGTTAAAGTTGTAATTAATTGGGACTGGGCACCCCGTTGCCAGCTCTTTTTGCAAGTTATTGGATAAGCGGATGTATATGCCACTAGTCCAGGTGTAAAAGTCCACTCGACAAATAGAATAAAGAATAACCACACTAATTCCTCATGAGCTAGTAAACATTGACACAAAAAGGGAATAATAACATTTTGAATAATTTAAAGGTAGCACATGAAAAATTTACTTGGAGTGGCAAGGAAATACCACATATAGGTAGTTATGGTGGACACAAATGGCATGGATTTTGGCTCAAGGATTTGGATGCACGAGAAGCATTCCCTCTCAGTACAGAGTTTAGGCTAGCAAGGTTATGTAAGCAAACAAGAATATCAACCCGTACACCAAGTTTTATATGACAAACATATTGCAAACGTTATAAGACTTCATACCGTCTTCCTTGTTAACCAAACCCTGTTATTAGAAAATATCTAGACCTTAGAGGTACCACGATGCAAACCAAATTTTCAACAAGCTTTACGGTAGTTCTTCACTAATAGGCTTAACTCATGTGATGCACAATTTAATCATGATCTACTTGTTAACTCAAAACAATTGACAAGCATCAAGTTATCCATTTTAGTGATCTACAAGATTAAGCAAGTTTTTCCTTATACCAATTACCACATGCAACATTTTCTGAACCAACCAAACACCAATCAATTTATTTCATCAACTCTCCAAACAAATATAAGTGAAGCAAGAGAGTACTTTCTACAAAAGAAAGCTAATAGCTCTGACAAGAGATACATGAAAACAAGAGCTAAAAGCTGAACAGCGCTAGATATGAATACTCAACAAATATAAGTGAAGAATAGGAGTATTCTCATGAAAAAGCGGAGCGTGTCTCTCTCCCAATCAAGAATGCTAGGGTCCAGTCAAGCTTTATTGAAAATAAAATGCAATACTGAAAATAAAAGCACACAGACGCTCCAAGAAAAGCACATATGATGTGAAAGAATTAAAATATAGTTTCACTAGAGATGACCTGATAATTTTGACGATGAAGAAGGGGATGCCTTGGGCATCCCCAAGCTTAGACGCTTGAGTCTTCTTGAAATATGCTGGGGAGATCCATGGGAGCCTCCCCAAGCTTAAGCTCTTCACTCTTCTTGATCCTATTATATCATCCTTCTCTCTTGACCCTTGAAAACTTCCGTCACACCAAACTCAAAGTAGATCTCATTAGAGGGTTAGTGCATAATCAAAAATTCACATGTTCTGTAAAGACGCAATATGATTTGTTACTTTAAACATTAGCTACAGCCACTGATGTTATGTGAAGCTCTTCCACCCAAAAAAGAATTTCACTCAACACTAGTAAAAGAGAGAATGAAAAATAAAAAGGCATAATCTGTCTAAAACAGAACAGTCCGCAAAGACGAATTTTTTCGAGGCACTTACGACGCTCAGATCGAGAAACTCTGAACTAATGAAAGTTTCAGACATTCATAAAGATTACGCACAAAAATTTCAGATTTTTAACAATCTGGTGATTTTAGGAATTTCGTACAGTGAACAGCAAAAATCTGTTTCTGCGCAGCAATCAAAATTAAGCATCATCTTATCATTAGAGGCTACTCTTGGCACAACAATGCGAGAAAATAAAGATACAAAGGAGTTGCTACAGAAGTAAACAAACTCCTTGACTCAATAAAAGAAAAATTGCAGAAAAATAAAATGGGTTGCCTCCCATAAGCGCTTTTCTTTAACGCCTTTTAGCTAGGCACAAAGCATGCATCAAGTATTACCAAGTGAAGAAGCATCAACATTGTAATTTGTTCGAACAATAGAATCATAAGGTGGCTTAATCTTCTTCCTAGGAAAGTGTTCCATACCTTTCTTGAGAGGAAATTGATATTTTATATTCCCTTCTTTCATATCAATAATAGCACCTACAGTCCTAAGAAAAGGTCTTCCCACACAATAGGGCATGATGGATTGCACTCAATATCCAAGACAATAAAATCAACGGGGACATAATTGTTGTTAACCATGATAAGAACATCATCAATTCTTCCCAAAGGTTTTTTAATAGTAGAATCAACAAGGTGAACATCCAAGTAACAATTTTCCAAAGGTGCTAAATCAAGCATATCATATAATCTTTTAGGCATAACAGAAATACTAGCACCAAGGTCACACAAAGCATTGCAATCAAAGTCATTCAATTTCAATTTAATGATGGGCTCCCAACCATCTTCTAACTTCCTAGGGATAGAAGCTTCATGTTTTAATTTCTCTTCCCTAACTTGTATGAGAGCATTAGTAATATGTTTAGTAAAAGCCATGTTTATAGCACTAGCATTAGGACTTCTAGCTAGCTTTTGCAAGAACTTAATTACTTCAGAAATATTGCAACCATCAAAATCAAAGTCATTATCATCAAAAGTAATGGAATTATTCTCTTCCTTATTGCTAGAAATTTCAGCATCTTTATCAAGGACAGTTTCAGAGTTATCAGGCAATTTAGGACATTTTGCAATAGAAGTGGAAACATTACCAACACCAACTATCTTGCCATTAATGGTAGGAGGTTTGTTAACACTTGAGTTTGAAGCTTTTCAGAAGTAGTAATAGTATAAACTCTAGCAATATTGTTCTTTCTAGCAATTTCATCCTCTCTTTCCCATCTAGCATGCAATTCAGCTAACATCCTCACATTGTTATCAATTTTAACTTGTATAGCATTGAGAGTTTTGCTCTCTTTAACATCATGAGGCATGTTCTTTAGTTTCAATAAGTCAACATCAAGAGCAAGACTATCAACTTTAGAGGAAAGCACATCAATTTTCCCAAATTTCTCCTCAACAGTTTTATTGAAAGCAGTTTGTGTACTAATAAAATCCTTAAGCATAACTTCAAGATCAGAGGGTACACTCTTATTATTATTGTAGGAGTTACTATAGGAATTTCCATAACCATTGCCACTATTAGAAGGATAGGGCCTATAATTGCTATTACCAAAATTATTCCTATAAGCATTGTTGTTGAAATTATTATTTTTAATGAAGTTCACATCAACATGCTCTTCTTGAGCAACCAAAGAAGCTAAAGGAACATTATTTGGATCAACATGTGTTTGACCATTTGCAAGCATAGACATAATAGTATCAATTTTGGCACTCAAGGAGGAGGTTTCCTCAACAGAATTTACCTTCTTACCTGTTGGAGCTCTCTCGGTGTGCCACTCAGAATAATTAATCATCATATCATCAAGAAGCTTTGTTGCAGCACCCAAAGTGATGGACATAAAGGTACCTCCAGCGGCCGAATCCAATAAATTCCTCGAAGAAAAATTTAATCCTGCATAGAAGGTTTGGATGATCATCCAAGTAGTCAGTCCATGAGTGGGACAATTTTTAACCAATGATTTCATTCTCTCCCATGCTTGAGCAACATGTTCATTATCAAATTGCTTAAAATTCATTATGCTACTTCTCAAAGAAATAATCTTAGCAGGAGGATAATATTTTCCAATAAAAGCATCTTTGCATTTAGTCCATGAATCAATACTATTTCTAGGCAAAGATAGCAACCATTCTTTAGCACGTCCTCTCAAGGAGAAAGGAAAAAGTTTCAGTTTAATAATATCACCATCTACTTCCTTGAGCTTTTGCATTTCACAAAGTTCAACAAAGTTATTAAGGTGAACAGCAGCATCATCAGTACTAACACCAGAAAATTGCTCTTTCATAACAAGATTTAAAAGTGCAGGTTTAATTTCATAAAATTCTGCTGAAGCAGCAGGTGGAGCAATAGGTGTGCATATGAAATCATTGTTGTTCGTGCTAGTGAAATCACACAACTTAGTGTTCTCAGGAGTACTCATTTTAGCAGAAATAAAAACAGTACAGAAAATAACTTGAAAGTAAACTAGATGCAAGTAACTAATTTTTTTGTGTTTTTGATAATTGAAAGCAAACAAGATAAAATAAAATAAACTAAGCAAGACAAAAACAAAGTAAAGAGATTGGAAGCGTGAAACTCCCCTTGCAGAAGACTGCTGTCTCCCCGGCAACGGCGCCAGAAAAATAGCTTGATGACGTGAAACACACGTTCGTTGGGAGACCCCAAGAGGAAGGTATGATGTAGTCAGCAGCAAGTTTTCCCTCAGAAAGAAACCAAGGTTATCGAACCAGTAGGAGCAGCAACTCTTCAGAAGGTTGTCAACGGCGCCAGAAAAATAGTGTTGAGGGAGTCTGGACTGTTGACGTGGAATCTGCACACAACACAATCAAACTACTTTGCCCCAACGAAACAGTGAGGTTGTCAATCTCACTGGCTTGCTGAAAACAAAGGATTAAACGTATGGTGTGGAAAATGAGTATTAAATTGCAGAGAATGAAAAAGGAACAGTTTGCAGTTTGTGGTTGTTTAATCAGTGTAAAAGAATGGACCGGGGTCCACAGTTCACTAGTGGTGTCTCTCCATAAAAGATAACTAACATGTTGGGTGAACAAATTACAGCTGGGCAATTGACGAATAGTGAGCGCATGACAATGCATATACATGACATGTTGACTACTATGATATTTAATTGGGCATTACGACATAATACATAGATCGTTATCCAACAGCATCTATGACTAATAATCCACCGCCGGGTTGTCATCCGAGTCCCCGTTGGTATTAAGTTGCAAGCAACGGATAATTGCATTAAGTAAAGTGCGTAATGTAAACAAACACATATGTCCGTGGACATAGCATCGTTAGGTTATCCCTAGTGGCAACAGCACATCCACAACCTTAGAACTTTCTGTCACTGTCCCAGGTTAAACGGAGACATGAACCCACTATCTAGCATAAATACTCTCTCTTGGAGTTACAAGCATCTACTTGGCCAAAGCATCTACGAGTAACGGAAAGCATGCAAGATCTTAAATAACATATAAGATAGATTGATAATCAACTTGACATAATATTCAATATTCATCGGATCCCAGCAAACACAACATGTAGCATTACAATAATATGATCTTGATCATGTAGGGCAGCTCACAAGATCTAAACATGATGGCACAAAGTGGAGAGACAACCATCTAGCTACTGCTATGGACCCGTAGTCCAAGGATGAACTACTCACGCATCACTCCGGAGGCAGGCATGGCGATGTAGAAGCCTCCGGTGACGATTCCCCTCTCCGGCAGGGTGCCGGGAAGAGGTTCTGAACCCTCCCGAGCTAGGGTTGACGACGGCGGCGTCTCTGGAACTTTTCGTGGATATTTGCTCAGGTACTTAGGGTTTTCGCGTCGGGGGGAATAAGTAGGCGAAAGGGCGGCGGCTGGAGACCCCGTGGGGCCCACACCACCCCAGGGCGCGGCAGAGGGGGGCCCGCCCCTGGCGTGTGGGGCCCGTGGCTCCTCTGTGCTCTTTGGTCCGTCAGGTGTGTTCTGGTAAAATAGGGACCCCGTGTAGTTTCGTCCAATTCCGAGAATATTTCCAGACTAGCTTTTCTGGAATACAAAAACAGCAGAAAACAGGAACTGGCACTTCGGCATCTTGTTAATAGGTTAGTCCCAAAAAATGTATAAAAGTGATATAAAGTAGATGCAAAACATGTAGCAATTGGTATAAAACAAGCATGGAACATCAAAAATTATAGATACGTTTGAGACGTATCAACTACTCGCATGGATATAAGTACGTTGTATGGGGAACATTTTCTGTATAACTATTTGAGCACTAGTGGGCAGCGAGTGTCCATTAGGCTCCCCGTACTGACCTTTTTGACAGGAGTACCGGAAAATCGATAGTGGAAGAGGCGCCGCCTCAGGAGGAGCCACAAGCTCCAGAGACACAGGGGTACATACCTCAGGCGGAGCCCCTGTACCCAAGCATGCAAGGCTACCCATATAGTTACTACCCTGGAAGTGGAAGTGGATACGGCAACTACCCAGGATACTAGCTTGATCGCAAGCTTGGGGGAGTACTTCTCTTACTCTCCATTCATTGTTTTATATCACCGTTATATTTCTATGATAAGCTTCTTGAAAACGCAAAAACACAAAAAAAAATATTTGTTTCTTTTACTTCTGGTTGTTTGTCTTTTGTTTCTTAGAACGAAAAATAACAAAAATATTTTCGTTTTTTGAAACAAACGCAAAAACGGAGGTGCAGAAATTACTGAAATCTGCTCGCTGTTTTATTTTTCATTTTCTCTCTGTAACTCCGATTGAGCTGAAATTTTAACCACTGCTGCAACACATCATAACTACACACACGTAAAATATGAGATTTTTCTGAGGTGTCTAGGTAGGGTAAAAATAGTACTGTATGCAGTGACATTTCCGGCAGATTTGAGTTTCATTGCGCAGTTCAAGATGGGAGAGGAGAACACGATGATGAGTTGATGTGCATGAAGTGGATGAAAGGTATGACACCTTTGCCGTGTTTATGTGGACTTTTTAATACACAAGTGTGCACATCATAATTTCTTTGACATCTAGTAAAGTGGTAGCAAACTTATCTTTTCCGTGTTCTAGTATGGTATATGATGATGCAAGTGAAATAATATTAAGTGACAATACTTGGTTATGGATTGATTAATTGTGGTTTTAAACACAGGGTCTACGCATCCATTGTGCTTACTAAACTGCCAATTAAAAGAGAGTAAAAGAATTTTCCAATGTTAAACATGAAGTCATATGCTTGACAGGCTTAGTGGTTTAGTGTTAGCTGAAATGTGCTGACACATGGAAAGCTTTCAACATTGCACTAAATTTATTCCGTGATATCATGTACTTTTGTCTATGGATGCCTATCTGTGCGAAATAAAAGCAGAAACTTAGTAAGTTTGTTGAGTGAGAATATTTGTCTAGAGAGACGCCTGGGCCGCCAACTGCGCCTATGCATCATTCATGGTGGAAGTTTACAGCATACTATAGTGACATTCAGTGATGCACCCTCAAATAAAAGCTACACAATAGTAAATAAAAGAGTGATGAGATTGTTCATTGTCTGTTTATCTTGTTGTTTGGACACGGGTTTATTCCAGTCCTGGGATAAGAGGTACCCAGTTGGACGCTCTTGATGACGCTATTATTACTTGCAATGACTGAAAAACTCGAACTTACCTAGTGACCCAAGTTGAGTAGCCATGGTGTAGGTACTCGTATTCACGGAGCATGAGCCTTTCAACCATGAGTTGGTCAAGCATATGAGTCATATTAATGATTGCCAAAGGGTTTGATAAAAACTAAGAGCAAGGTTGTAAGCACAATGATTTTACTAGTCAACAAAAGAGAGAATCAAAGTCTCAAAATCTTGTGACATGATCCTATCAATAGCGATGCAAGAACCTTTTTTATTCTAACAGTTGAGCAAAACTTATCCAAGTGTTGACACTACATTATTCCTCTTGCAGCAATATAAATGCTTTAACTTTGACTAGATATACTTTTGATTGCTCTTGTTATTTGTTATGAAAACTATGTTTTGAATGCTTGTTGGTATTAAACGGTGTTACATATGGCAATGCAAGTTCTTGTCAAAGTCTTTTATCGTGCACTATGTTTGAGTTGTTCGAGGACAAACAAGAGCTAAGCTTGGGGGGAGCTGATGCATCCAAAATGCATCCACTTTTCCAAGCACTTTGCTTCATGATTTGCTCCGGAATCTTCCCATATTTGAATAAACTGCTGAATCTGACGCTGTTTTTAGCAAAAGTCTCTTCTCTGGCTATTTTTGCAGGAAATAAATCGGGAAAAATACCACGTCATTTTTATGGAAAAGGAAGGCAATGGACCAAGATGGACACAAGGAAGCACTCGAGGGCCAAAAGGGGGGGTCCCACGCGCCCCTGTACCTGGCCGCGTGGGCCCCACCCAAATGGGCCTCGGGCACCGCCTCGCCTTCGGTCTTCGATGTACCCCCCTCATATATACAGAAAAGTGCGTGCCCTAGGGAGGAGGAGCTTTCGCGAAACACACCGCCGCCGCCACCACGATCTTCGTTTCGGGACAGATTGATCCAGGATTTCTCCTCCGTGGAGGGATCCGGAGGACGTCTTCACCGCCATCATCACCGCCTTCATCTCCATCGACCATGAGCCCCTTCACCATCACCATGTGTGAGTAGTCCGCTGTAGGCATGTGAGGTGGATGGGGATTGGATGAGATTGATCATGTAATGCTACCCGTTGTTCGGATTTAGGGTTTTATCTTGAGGATACTTTTGTATTGTGTTGATGCACTCTTGCTATGTTTAATGCTTGCTACTAGGGCCCGAGTGGCAATGATTTCAGTAACTGAACTTATATTGCCCCATCATATATTGAGTTTGGTATTTATCTGCGAAGTGTATCACCTGCTATTATGTTGAACCTGCGAACCCTAAACGTGACATATAGGGAAAACAAGGGGGATGTTTTAGTTTGAGGATTTATGTGTTCATGAAGTGTTAATTGCATTGTTCCGGTCTATTCGAAAGGGTTAGACCTTAATTACCTGTAGTTCCAAGTTGGCCCGGTGAAATGGGCAGGTTGGACAATAGATGTTGTGCAAATTTTCTTGGTTAGTACGCACAACTAAATATGGAACACATACCTACATATATCGGAGTTAGAGATAGGTCTCATGGTTATTTGTTTCTTATTATTGATCAATCTCATTCTTGCAACACCCCGCTATCACCTCATGCCTACGTTTTAAATCTCTGAGTTACACTTTCACTTTTCCGGTGAAAATTGGGAAACACTTGTTCATGCTACTGTTCTGCTTGTGACTTGAATCATACTACTGCCATCACTATTACTGCTGCAAGTTATTGATATACAGGTGTGGTTGAGAGTGACGCCTCAATTGCCAGGTCTTATTGATATTCTTGTGTTCCCATCGAGTCGAACTATAAATTTGGGTAATATTCCAACGAAGACTTCAGCGATCCCCTATACTTGTGGGTATCATTCCCCCATAAGCATTTGTTGCTTGTTGGAATTTGAGAGTGAAGGATTTGAGCACTTGTGCTCTTGCCTTTTGCATTTGGTGCATCGGTGTGCTCTCCACGAGGATTCGTGGAAGTTGAAAGTTTGTGAGCTTGTTACTCTGGGTCCTTGGTCCCTTGACGCCTTTGTGGTGGTTGGACCCTTGTGTGGTCACTTGAAGCCGTTCGGAGCCCCCAATCCCTTTTGTGGGTTGTGCCTCGAATTGTTGTTGAAAGTCGTTCGGGAGCCCCAATCCCATTGTGGGTTGTGCCCCGGATTGTTGTTGAAAGGCTCCGGATTCCGCCTCGAAGGAATACCGATAGTGGAAGGTGAACCAAGCCTTTGTGGTTGCGGTTCATCGGAGAAGAAGGTGAACTCCGATTGAGCTGAAATTTTAACCACTCTGCAACACATCATAACCTACACACACGTAAAATATGAGATTTTTCCGAGGTGTCTAGGTAGGGTAAAAATAGTACTGTATGCAGTGACATTTTCCGGCAGATTTGAGTTTTCATTGCGCAGTTCAAGATGGGAGAGGAGAACACGATGATGAGTTGATGGGCATGAAGTGGATGAAAGGTATGACACCTTTGTGGTGCGGTTCATCGGAGAAGAAGGTGAAACCTTTGTGGTTTGTTGAACCATTGTGTCGGTTCACACCTCTCCAACGAGACGTACTCCCTTAACAAGGAGGAACTCGGGAATACACCGCCGTCTCTGCGTGCCTCGGTTATTTCTATACACGAGCTTTTTACTTATGCAATTTACATTGTGATAGACTTCGTGCTTGAAGTATTCTATAGCTATCACCTTGTTGTTTGTCTTGCTTACATAAGTTGTTGGTGCATAGGTGGCCTAGTTTATTTAGGTTGCCGGCTCTTGTTAATTTAAACACATAGTTTTATTCCGCAATTACCAAGCTAAACCGGAAAAGTTTTAAACCGCCTATTCACCCCCCCCCCCTCTGGCGACATCATTGTCCTTTCAATAAGGCCAACTCTCGCGCTTCTTCGAGCAGATCAACAACATTTTCTCGAGCTCTTTTGCCTCGGTTTCTATGTATAGTGTAACTCTTGGCGAGTCATATTGTATGTCGGTCGGCAGGACCGCTTCTGCTCCATAGACCAGAAAAATGCCGTTAGCCCGTTGAACGATTCGGTGTGGTCCTGAGACCCCACAGTAACTGCTGGTATTTCCTCTATCCAACAACCGGAGTTCACAGCAGTCGTTCAATCAACCGGGCTATTATGCCGGCTAACACCAAAGCATTTGCTCTTTCCGCTTGCCCATTGGACTTCGGATGCGCGACGAGGCTATGTCAAGTCGGATTATTTTTTCGGCACAAAACCGAGCAAACTCTCCTACAGCAAAGTTTGTGTCATTATCCAAGATAATGCTATGAGGGTAGCCGTATCTCAAAATGATGTGTTTCAAGAAAGACACAGCTTGTGTGACCGTCACATTTCCTGATTGGCTTTACCTCGGTCTATTTGGTGAACTTGTCCACCATTACCAGCATATGGGTCATGTTACCCCGGGCTGGTTTGAATTCCCCCACCATATCCAACACCAAACAACAAAGGGCCAAGTGATGGGAATTGTCTTGAGTGCTGAAGCTGGCATGTGGATTGTTAGCACTAATCTCTGGCACCCTCGCATTTTCTGACAATATCTTCTGCCTGACGCAAAGCAGTGGGCCAGTAAAATCCATGCCGGAACACTTTAGCCACCAAGCTCTTGAGGAAGCATGATGACCGCGCATTATCCTTGATGAATCTCCAGGAGCAGTTCTTGACCTTCCTCCGGTTCAACGCAACGCTGCAGCACTTCGGTTGCGCTTCTCTTGTACAGCTCTTATTGATGATGGTGTATGCCTTGGATCTTCTCTGCACTCGCCTAGCCTCGGCTTCATCACTTGGCATACTCCCATCTATCATATATGACATTATAGGTTGTGCCCATTCTGGAACTGGACGCAGGAAAGACCGGTTCATCCACTTCCATAGCTTCAACCGACATTGCTTCTTCCGACATTAATGGTCAGTCCCCGAGTTCTGCCAAGCAGTCCCCGGGTTTTCCCAAATGCACCCGACATCAACGTCCATGAGAACAGCTCCCGATTCCGGTTTCACCAGGATAAAGATTGACTCGGACTCGGGCGATGGCACTACAACCACGACAATACATCCCCTTCTGCAAATCAGTAGGAAAACGGCTTAAGCCGACCGAAAGTCGGTCGGGGATCGGTATTGCCGACCGACCTTGTTGGTCACCGTAAGTCCAGTCGGGAAAACACTTTCCCCGACCGACAATATTTTGCCGACCGACTGTTGGTTGGCTATTGAAAAGCTTTCCCGACCGACATTTTCTTTCCCGACCGATGTTTCTTTACGACCGACATTTTACGCCGACCAACTGTTGGACGTTGTTTGTTTTGCCGACCAACAATCAGACAGTACTTTGTTCTACAGGATAAATTTTAATTTAGCATCCACCTTAATTATTACCAGCAATAACATCGAACAAACAATTAATTAAGTTGCAATAACGACATTGGACCAAACCATATAGATGCTCACAAGTGCAATCCAAATTTTATTTAGCATCCAAGAGTATAGAAACATTGTGGCCATTACACCACATAGGTTTTACACAAAATGGCTCATAATGATTCATGATGCTCCATTACACCATCAAGTCAATAATAGACAGTAGATAGGTTTACAAAACGAGCTATAACACACTACATAATAGTTGCAAATTGCCAGCTTCAGGTTCCTCGTCCTCTGAGGGTCTTCTACAAAGGGTAAGCAAGTACATTAGTTTCATGCATTCATAGAGACACGAATAAAGTTGATGGTAGCTTATACGATGTGATGTAGCCGGACTGAATCATAACAACACGTAGAGAAAAGACTGGACTCAACATTTGGCGTAAATACATTAATTGGGGTAATTATTTTTTACCACTAGATGATGCCCTACGGAATTTTATGGGTTAGGATGCTAAAGTGAAAGCTGAAAATCTATTAAATTAAGTTGTCAAAACTACACATATGCATCAGTTGACTTTAAGAGTCACTTGTCCTTGGAATGCAAGTAATATGTGTAAACAAGTAAACATCAATGATAAGCAACAGCAGACAGTGCTTGGTTGACTTCCTTGAGGGTAACAAATGGAGCTAGCTACTTATTGATGTGTGGCTGCTTGTAGAGAGCTCGGATTCACTTCCTTGAGGGGTAACAAAAGGATCAGCTATCTATGTAACTGAAGCTTAATCTTGTGGAACCATACAAGTCAATGGCAACAAATCAATAACTCAACGTTACTAATCTTGTGTGAACCATACAAGTCGTGCCACAACACTATAGATGAAGAATTTGACTGATAGTGATTTTCATTAGAAGCTTACATTGAAGTTATGTTGGCAGCAAACCTGATTAATGCTGAACAATATGTAAAACAGTAAAGTAATAGTTATAGCCCAAATTCAGTTTGGCTCCAGGTGCATTTGCTCACTTCACCGGAAAACACATTTAGAAGTGTAATGTTTTTCAAAAAAAAAAATCGCACACCTTATTATGTGCTCAAGTAAAAGTTTCTCGAGAAACTGGCATTATAGTGGCCTTAATTATGTTTGCTTTTAAATTTATCCATGCAAGTGTCAAATTTTAGTGCTTTTAAAATAGGAATGTTTATTTCCCACCAAAAGCATATGTTCCACAATTAACAATAACTTCCATATGATATTAATTTTTAATTAAGGAGTCAAATAAGTTATGTAAATAATACGTCATTGTAGTGTCCAAATATACAGTTGTTTTTAGATGAAGTGCCGCTTCTTATTAGAGAAAAACAGAATACTGCTATCGAAGAAGATGCAAATGAGACCATATATCAATAACATGAAACGTTACCTGAAAGGATCATAGGAATCACTTGATAAATTTCCAACTTCTATTGATTCCCTTGCCTCCGTGGTGCATGGATATGGTACACATGTAAATTAATCACATTTGCTTATATATAGATATGTGTTGGTGCAGAAGGTAATGCATGGCAAGAGACATTACATTTTAACTCTACTTTGATTGGTCCCAGCCAAAAGTTCGGATTGTGTTAATCATGGCAAGGAGTCTACACAGAAATAACGAAGATAGGAGGAATTAAAGAACGATGGACGAATGGTCTACATAATTGCGACTGACGCAAGTTGTCTAGTCTTTGGCTACATGGATAATTATCCAGCAATCAGAACTCTCAACCAAGAAGATTCTTAATCATCAAGAAAATTATCTGAAGGAAAAAAACGACATATTTGCTATTCGTATAATCCTACCACAAATAAAGAGAGCGACAGGTGTTGTGAAGGATAAATGGTACAGATTTTTCTCTATGCATTTAGAAATCAAAATATTCACAAAAGCAGAAAAATTGATCAGTTTTATACTGGCTACTTAAAATAGATGTATGAAGATTCAGTTATTAGAACTTCAATTACCCTATATTAATAACTACTGCACAGCAAGAAAACAACCATTCGTTAAAGCTATTTCCTGTATATGTTTTCTTGTAGTCCACTATTGCAGTTCTTTCTTGTGATGGACAAAGTAGGACACCCGAAAATAATAGTTTAATAAATGAAAGATAAACTGAATCATTAGAGCTTGCAATAACAGCCTCCAAACTCTCGAAAATAAATGGATGTAAGTATTTTTTTATCAACAATGACACTTTAAGCATCCTTTGACTGTCCAGTATTCTTGTGTGACCTGAACCTCTAAACATTCTTCCACGGCCCTTATACGTATTAGTTATTTTTCTAAACAAAGAGATAGGGTGGTCGGCCTATATGATAGTTTATGGATGACAAAGCTGCAATTAGAAATAATGACATAAATGTGAAGCTGTAAAATGACGCTTATCATGAATTTAACCTCTAAACATTCTTCCAAAGATTCTTAATCATCAAGAAAACATCTGAAGGAAAAAAACGACATATTTGCTATTCGTATAATCCTACCACAAATAAAGAGAGCGACAGGTGTTGTGAAGGATAAATGGTACAGATTATTTTTCTATGCATTTAGAAATCAAAATATTCACAAAAGCAGAAAAATTGATCAGTTTTATACTGGCTACTTAAAATAGATGTATGAAGATTCAGTTATTAGAACTTCAATTACCCTATATTAGATAACTGACTGCACAGCAAGAAAACAACCATTCGTTAACGAACCAAGCAAGTTGCTGCAAGAAAATAAAAGAGACAAGATGGACGTCAGCTACGTATGCACAGGGATCAGAAAAAGAAGATGCAGTAGGTAATATTGCAAGTAGATCACGGTGGTGTAGTAGGCTAGAGCAGATGGAGAGGATGTGGCATTGGAAGAGGACCTTTTGGTGGTGGTCAGAGAGCGTAGGGGATGAAGTCGAGGTCCAGGTTGCGCCTCCTCGCCGTGGCCGTCGGCGTGCAGGTCTGCAAAGTCGATTTGAACCGAACCAAACCATCTGCTGCTGCCTCCATAGCTGGCTTCCTGTCCATTGGAGCGGCGGCGTTAGCAGAGCAAGAACAAGGTGAAGGGAGAGATGCATAGGAAGAGGGAAAAGGGAGGGATTGACCTTGGATTTGGTTCAGCGATGCCTCCCGGTTCCCTGCTTCAGCTCGTCGTCCACGGGTTTGTTCTTCATCTTAGTGAGCTGCAAGAAACAAAGTAGAGAAGGGACGGATTAGCTAGCAGATGGAGGAGAAGTAGACATATTTGCAAGTAAAAAGATGAAGAATTCACGGTGGTGTAGGCTCATTTGCGAGCGGAAAGTCGGACCTTTTGGGAGCGGTTGATGTGCAGGGCGTCGTGGTCATCGTCCAGATCCAGGCGACGCAAGCTGAGGCTTCTGGGAACCAAAACTGCGTGAGCAGAGGAGCGGTGGAAGGAAGAAAGCATGGGCCAGGGGAAAAGAGGAGGGACTGACCAAGGAGGCGGCGGATCTCTTCGATATCCGGCCCTGTCCATGGCCGTTGATGGCGCTGACGAGCAGATGGGTATCCGGCTCCTCCTCGTGGTGGACCTGTTGGGAGCAGCTCAGGCTCTCAGAGGCCGACCCTCGGTGCAGGTCCTCCATGGCGTCCAGGAGCTTTGCGTGACGTCTTGTGGCGAAGGCTAGCCGGCGGTGCGGCGAGGGTGGGGAGCGGCGGCGGGGTGGTGAGAGAAAATGGATCTGGGTGCAGGATGAGAGGATAAGAACTAAGAAGTGGCGCGGCCGCGGGCGAAATAGTCGAGGGAGTGGCGGGCTGGGGTAAAAAAATTCTAAATATTTTCGCTAGCGCGCCCACGAGCTCGTCCAAAACCGCCACCCTAAGTCGGTCGGGATTCTTTGCCGACCAACAGTTTGACAGTCATAAAGGCATTCCCGACCGACAGCTGGACACACATTTTTTTTACATTCCCAACCGATAAATGGTCGCCGTATATAGGTAATTGCCGACCAACAGTCAGAAAGTACTTTTCCCGACCAACAGTCAGACGTGTATAGTGATTTTTCCCGACCCACGTCGGTAGGGAATGTGGTGTCGTGGTGTAGTGTGGTTTGATTGATGGCTTCCTCAGATGTTCCAAGGATATCCCGGGTGGAATTGGATCCCGAGATGAACCTAGCTTGGACAGTACATCGGCGGCTTCATTTTCTTCCCGGGGCACGTGCTTGAACTCGCAACCCTCAAAGAACCCCGAGATTTTCTGGACGTGAAACCGATATAACGCCATGTTGGCATGTAAAGCGTCCCAATTTCCCGAAGCTTGCTGTACCACCAGATCCGAGTCTCCGAAACATTCTATCCGGCGAATCCCAATTTCTTTGGCCACATTGAGCCCATGAACCAGTGCCTCATACTCGGCCACGTTATTAGATGCCGCAAAATGAATTTGCAACACATATCTCAGCTGGTCCCGCTTTGGCGAGGTAAGCACTACCCCGGCACCTAAACCAATTTTTGTCTTGGAGCCATCAAAATGCATTCTCCAGCAATTGGAGTCAAGCAGTGGTGGCTCATATTGCATCTCGGCCCAATCCACAAAGAAATCAGGCAGTGCCTGAGATTTAATGGCATCTCTTCTTTCATAATGTGGTGTGTAAGGAGATACCTCAATGGCCCATTTGGCCACTCGACCGCTTGCATCTTTGCAACCCATAATCTCCGAGATAGGGGCCTCACACACCACTGTGATTGGATGCTCTTGGAAGTAATGTTTCAACTTCTTGGCCGCCATATAGACACCATATGTCATTTTTGGTAGTGAGGGTAATTTTGCTTGGACAGCGAGATCACCTCACTCAGGTAATACACCGGCCTCTGCACGGTTTTGCCATCCTCTTCTCGCTCCACCACCACTACGGCACTCACAACTCGATTTGTGGCTGCAATGTAGAGCAACATCGGCTCTTCGGGTAAGGGTGCGGCCAATACTGGCGCAGTTGCCAACATCTTTTTTAACTCGGTGAACGCCGCATCCGCTTGCGGGGTCCACACAAAACTGTTGGTTTTCTTCATCAATTGGTATAAAGGCAATGCCTTTTCTCCCAATCTACTAACAAACCGACTCAAGGATGCCAAGCAACCAGTGAACTTCTGCACATCCTTGCGACATCCGGTAACCTGATGTTTTCAATAGCACGTATCTTGGTTGGGTTTGCCTCGATACCTCGGCTTGACACGAGGAAACCGAGTAACTTGCCTGCCGGCACACCAAATGTACATTTGTCCGGGTTAAGTTTCATCCGGTATTTCCTTAGGTTTACGAATGTCTCTCTGAGATCATCAATTAGAGTGGATTTCTCTTTAGTTTTGATGATGATATCATCGACATACACTTGCACATTTTTGCCTATTTGATCATGCAAGCTGGCAGGTCCTAATTCGACCAGTGAGTGCTCATATCCGGTCTGACGAACAGTGAGTGCTCAGCCAACTCCCTCGGAACACCTGGCAGGTCCTGATTCGACCATGCAAAGATATCCCGATTCTCACGGAGGAAGTGACTGAGCTCGCCTTCCTATTTCTCGGTCAACCTGGTACCAATGATGACGTTGTGGTCTAGGAATGCCGGGTCAACATTGATCTTCTTCGTCTCTTTTGGCGCCTCAAATGCTGCGGTCAGCTCCGGGTTAGCCATACCCGGCATACCGAGTTGCGCGGGCTAGGCCAGCGCCACCACTTCATGGATCTTCTTCTTCTCCGCAGCAATGATTAGAGACTCGGCCAGACAAGAACCAGCCGAGGCACACTCCAAGGCACGCTTATAATCACCCGAGATGGTGATGATGCCATTAGGACCCGGCAGCTTCATCTTGAGGTAAGCCACATGGGTAGATATCAAGAACTTGGACAGCGCTGGTCTGCCGAGCAAAGCATGGTATGGACTTTCGAGGTCCACCACCTCGAACTGGATGCTCTCAGTTCTGCAGTTGTCCTTGGTGCCGAACAGCACATCAACCCAAATTTTGCCCATAGGTGCACATGAAACACCTGGCACTATGCCATGAAAGGTTGTGCTACTCGGCTGCAGCATGTTTGCCGAGATACCCATCTTTACCATGGTGTCTCGGTACATGATATTGATGGCACTCCCATTGTCAATGAGAACTCGGGTGAACCTGACATTGAGGGTATAGGTCCAATGATGTAGGATCCACCACCAGAGCATAACCTCCCGGGTTGGCATGACCGGGGATGGTCCTTCCTGCTCCAGCTAATCTCCTGATCAGACCAGTGCATATACTTCGGCACGGCCGACATAACTGCGTTTACCTCCATGGCACGCCGGTTCAAGCTTCTCTTGTCAGTTGGCTCGGTCACGAAAACCACATAGCTCTGATGAGCTTCTCTATATTCCCCCTGGGATACTCACCCTGGCGACTGGGACCAGCATTGTTATTGTTGCCTCCGACATTCACCAGATTCATAGGTCTCGGGGCGCCGGGTCTCTGTTGAAGCGCATTCACTGGAGTAGCATTTGCCCCGTAAGCGGTAATGTTTGCCTCGGAGCAGCAGACCTCTGAGGTCCACCCCTCTGATTTCCTCCGGGTCCTCCCCCTCATTCAGTGTGCGTTGATACCAGCTGCACTGCCGAGTTGAATGATTCGCCGGCCTGCGGACATCCTGCGTGTGATAGCTACAGGGTCCATCCAGCATTGCCTCTAGGTCATGGGCTTCTCTGATCACTCCACGGCCTTTTCCCATCTTGGTTCTGGCCCCATGCAGGACCGCTATTCTTCAGACGCTGGCTATTGCCGGCATCTGGCTGATCTTGACCCACCGCCGCAACTTGATTCGAACCGTACCGGAAATCCGGCCGGTCCTCTCTCCTCTTGTTCCCGAAGTCTTGACGATCATCCCGCCTGGGTGGTCCGGGTCTGTTGTTCACCGGGTTTCTTCTACTCAGTTCCACCGAGTTCAGCAAGGACTGCATCGGATCACCGAGTGCATAGCTATCCGCAATTCGGATGGTCTCAGCCAGGGTGGCCGGCATTTCTCTTTGCATCTTCTGCCAGAGCATGGAACCATGTCGGCACCCTTGAGCAAACCATGAGATGGCCTGCGCCTCAACAACTCCTTCACAGGAATTGCTACTGAGTCCAGTAGTCTCGTCAGTTTCATCATCCCTCTACTTGCACATTGCAAGCTGCTGAGGACGATTCGGCCTCTTGTATGTGCTGGAGAAGTTGCTAACGAAAGCTTCTTCAAAGTCCAGCCAGCAGTCGACACTGCCCTCTCTCAAGTTATTCAGAAAGATCCGGGCTGGCCCTACCAACATCTGCGGAATATACCGCACCGCCCATCGGTGGTTTCCTCCCGCGATATGTACCGCCGACACATAATCTGTCAGCCAGTCTTCCCGCTTTGTGCTGCCGTCATAGGTCTTTGCACTCCGGCTCAATTGAAAGTGCGGCACCGGCGGTTCCCTCATGATCCGAGGTCCAAAGCATGCACGGCCAGGTGGGCCTTGCTCTTCCACCATCTCGGATAGATAAATTCTGTCCAGCTTATAGCGCGCATCATTCGGTGCTAACTGGCGAGGTCCCAACCGGGATCCCAGTGCACCCTCATATCTCTGATACCCGGCTCTCTCCATAGCCGAGTTGCCATCATCATAACGGTTAGCCACAGGTTCAGCACCCTACGGCTGCAGAAGATACTCGACATCTTGCTGCTGCCGAGCATGATTCTGCATCGGATACCGAGGTGGGTGACCTCGGCCAGCCGAGTTAGCATTCCCGACATTCGGATTGCCCGGACCGAGATTGCTCTTACCTCGGCCGGCATTGGCCTGCCCGGCTAATTGCTTTCCGGCATACTTCGGATCATATGTCTGCATCTGCTTGTTCTTACCGGAGTTTACACTCCGGTCACGACCTCCCCCGACATGTGGAGACGAAGCTTGCCCCTTAGATCTTTCACTAGCTGCCCTAGCCGAGTGAACTATCAAGGACCCACCTGCAGCTGTATTAGCCTTACTAAAGGCCTCGTTCTGCCGCGTAGCAACACCTACCAGCTCATTAACTCGCTCTTGCTGCCTACGACGAGCTTCTCTGGATAAACCAGATAACTCGGCTCTTGCTGCCTCGGCAGCTCTAAGAGTCTTAGCAGCGAACTATACTTCGGCTTTTCAGCCGACATGTGACTAGGAGTCTTACTAGAACTAGATCTACCATCTCTAGCAATCTCGGCATTGAGGCCCTTGCCCCTCTTACGCACATCCTCTACGCGACTAGGTTGAGCAGATACCGGAGTAAAACCTTGAGCTTTATTATACTCACGGAGGGTTATCTCGAACTCCCTCCTGATCTGAGCCATCTCGATAGCCTCCTGATGCAGGTTCTGCTGCTGCGACTCCAGCTTCTCGATCAAGTCCTCCAAAGGAGCCGGCCTGACCGACACATTGGATGTACCGGCCTGAAGGTGCTCCTCCCTTTCCAGCGGCAATTTCGCCGTTCTGGTGGACTTGGCGCCGGTTTGTCGATGTTTCCTTTGTCGGCATCTCCTTTGCCGAAACCACCAGCAGATCCAGTCATCATGGCCTCCGCGCAGCTCTCGGGGCGAGTGATACGCCGGCCGCGAGCCGCGCAGACAGCAGAAGGATCCTCGGCCACAAGCACATGCTCGGGGTACTTGTAGACAAACTCGGTGGTGACGTAGGCCTCGAACGTGCCGAAGGTGATGAGGCAACCGTTCGTCGGGAACGGCCTGCTGCCGAAGCATCCCGCGTTGTCGCTGATGAAGTTCAGCGCGCCGAGTCTGCAGATGAGGCCGCTGACCACTCGCTCGCCGGAGGCTATGATGGAACCCGTCCGGATGATCACACCAGCCAGCGCCGCTGCCTGCCCCATGGTGGGTGCCAACTGTCGTGGTGGTATCACGGCAGATGCCATAGGATGGCTAAAGGTGGGACCAATGGACGCTGGTGGCACCGGGGAGGGATAGCGCGCTAAGCAGCGCACACAGAAAACACACAAGAACACACCGATCTACCTAGGTTCGGGGCCCTCGTGAGGAGGTAAGACCCCTACTCCTGCCCGTCCCTCTCTGTATATCTGGATATCAAGTGTACAAAGCTGCACCTCGAGCTGCATGATCACAGCTATGGAGATGAACTCAAGGAAGAAGAAGAAGAAGCTATGGGGTGAAATCTCTCTCAGTGCATCCTGCCTCACGCAGGAGGAGGAGTGGCCCTATTTAAAGGCTAAACCTAACGGTATGGTGCACGCACAGCACTGTAGCCACGCGCAACGGTATGTCATGATTGTACCCTCTGCCATGGACAGGACGTGGCCTGCCCATGCCTGGTACCCTGGTCCCACGCACGCCCGTAGTCAGCGGGCAGGTGTGAACAGTCACCTCGTACCCGCAGCTCACCCTGAAAGAGCATGGTGCCCCCGTGTGTGGTTTTGGTAATTAATGACAATTCTTATGTACTAATGTTTGTTGTAAGCTTATTGCAAGTATGTCTTGAAGAATAGAATACCGTGGATATTCACGCTCACCTTCAAGACATCATCATTGATCAAGAAAGAATAAACGATACAACGTTGATCAAGGCTAAGTGGAAAGGATTGGTTCAAGTGATCAACACACAAAGCTACATGTTGTACCATGTGGGATCTTGTGATCCAATGGATGGTAAGAAATCGTCTATATAGCTTTGTGAACTAACCCATATACATGTATGTGTGGAGTATCTATGTGGGGTTAGGTATCTTCCTATGGGCATGCATCAAAAGGAAGATTCCATATAGCCCATGGCGGATGACGTCAAGCGGTGGTCGTCATCAAGATAATGGTCAAGTGAAGATGTTCCTAAAAGCGGCTCTCCCATATTGTGTATGGGGGAGCAATTCACAAGTCTACATCAAGCGGAGCGCAATCAAGAAAGGTGATCTAACTTGAGGTGACCAAGATCGTCATCATCTAGCTCAAGTGGATTGCGCAAGGCAAAGGTATGACCTTGATAGGGTTTCTATTTTACCGGTCTCATGGTGTTAGTGAGAGACCGGATTATAGGATAGATGCCACTCTTTCAAGAGGAGCTCTCGAATGAGTAACTTGATCGTATCATTCGGAGAGAGCTCAAACCTTTGCATACTTGGCATCATCTTTCTTGGTTCTTATTTGGCTTTCCTCCATGTTTGGTTTTAGAGCTTGTCATGATCTTCAAGACAAGCTCAAGTTTATCAAAAACGGATTTCGTACGGAAAACTTATTGCGTTTTTTATATTGAAGGTTTTACCGATTTGACTTTTATAAACAGGTTTAACCTTTCCACATTTGGTTTTATGATTCATTGTTGGACTATGATGTTTCTCTGTATAATCTTGAATAGCTCGTTGTTGTGATTCCAACGAGCCAAAGATCATCAAAAACGGAGTCCGGATGCAAAAGATATTGTTGTTTTGGTGTTTGGTTTTCCTGCAGTTTTCCAGGGGGCGGTAGTACCGCCCGAGGTACCGCCGGAGCATACAGAAGCCTGTTTTCAGCGGCACCAAAAGCAGTAGTACCGCCGGGGCGGTAGTACCGCTGCCTGGAGCCTGTTTTCTGCCCGTTTTCCTGTCCTAACTTCCTAAAGGGGCGGTAGTACCGCTGGGTCTAGCGGTAGTACCGCCACGGCGTGAATCTGCACCTAACGGTTGGATATTTGGGTGACCTATTTAAGGGGCCTTCTTCCCCAATGGTTCCCCAACCTTTCTTGCAAGTTTTGACCACCATTGTTGACCTCCACAGGCTTGCTATCTCTCAATCCTTCCAATGATTCTTGCTCCTTCTTAAGGGAAAAGAGAGAGGAGATCTAGATCTACACTTTCACCAATCAATCTCTCCTCTAAGTGAGGGGAGCATATTGGATCTAGATCTTGGGATTCATTTTTTGTTTTCCTTGTTCTTCCTCTCATCCTCCTCCATAGCATTAGGTGCTTTGGTGGGATTTGAGAGTGAAGAACTTTGAGCACTTTGTGTGTTCTTGCCATTGCATTAGGTGCATCGGTTTGACTTCTCCATGGTGATACGTGGAGGTGAAGTTTGAGAAGCTTATTACTCTTTGTGGATCTTGTTGCCTCTTGGGTTAGTTGTAACCCTATGAGGCCTTTGTGAGTTTCGGAGCTTTATCTTGTTGCTAAGCTCCGGGACATTGTTGGGAGGCTCCAACTCATTGTGGAGTTCCCCGACCTTTGTGTATTGGTTTGGTCAACGCCCTCATGTCGACCTCATAGTGGAACGAGCCAATCACTCGAGGGTGAAGCTCACGGAGAATGGAGTGAGCACATCCGTGCTATTGGAGCGCCTAGGTGGCTCCACACTCCTCCAACGTAGACGTACTTCCATTGGGAAGGAACTACGGGAAACATCTCCTCGTGTCCACTTTGCGGTTACTTCTTTACCCAAACCATTTACTTATGCATTTACCTTTGTGATAGCCATCGTGCTTGAAGGTATCTATCTTGCTATCACTTAGTGGCTATCTTGCTTAGCATAAGTTGTTGGTGCACATAGGTGAACCTAGCTTGTTAGGTTTTGTGCTTGATAAATTAAACGCTAGTTTTATTCCGCATTTATTCAAGCCTACACCGTAATTATTTTAAAACGCCTATTCACCCCCCCCCCCCCCTCTAGGCGACATCCTCGATCTTTCAATTGGTATCAGGGCCAAGGCTCTCTTTTTTAGGCTTCACCGCCTTGAGAGTAAAGATGTCGTTTAGAGATCTAGCAAATGATCCCACTTTCATATTCGATGGCACAAATTATGATGTTTGGAAAATTCGCATGCTTAATCTTTTTCGGGTGTATGGCCCAAAAATGGAGAGAATTGTAGATATGGATTTTCCTCCTTCAAAGGATCTCCAAAAGTTATCCTTAGAGGATGAGGAAAATTCTTATCTCAATTCTCTAGTATCTCATGCTATTGTTTGTGTTTTGAGCAATGTAGTTCTTGAGTCAATCATACCTTTTCGGAATGCTCATGATTTATGGACAAAGCTTCAAGACAAATATGATGTGTCCAACATTATTGAGAATGATTGTTCTCCCTCCACCTCCGGTCGTGATGAGTTCTCAACTTCCTCTACCTCACCAACATGTGGTAAGCCACAACCTAATGAGATGGTGGGTAGTAGTAGGCTTTGCAACAATGGTAGTAATTTTACCATTGATGATTCTTTACCTATACATTGTTGCAATGATCTACCTTTGGACTTAGATACATCTAGCACCATACATGCTTTACATGCTTGTGTTGATAGTCCTTGCATATCATGTGGATATTGTTTGTCTAAATCTCATGATGATAGGCTTGCTTTATCTTGTTTCCATACTACAAACTAGCTGGGTGACCCGCGCAATTGCGCGGCTAGCACCAACATTTGGAATCTTAATATTAATTTATGTTTTCTTGTTCATATTGCTACTCGTAGAAGCTAAAACCGTATAACCACCCAAGATGAAGATTCTAGATCCTATTGCTCATTTTATGCATCTTTCAATATTAGTCTGTACATGGTGGAGGGCATGAATTTACCAACTTGCTGAAGTGTTTTTTTAAGATACTAACTTGGTGAAAATTTATTAAACTAACATGGTGTGACTATTGGCAATATAGAAACTCACGGTTGTAGCTTATGAAAAGCTCTCTCGGTTTCGTGTCAAAGCATTAAGGACCGGATAAAACAACTTATTGTCAAGTGTCATATCTGATTGTCATCCTGACGTTTGTCCCCTCCAAATCCCTCACTTCGGATCTTACATTAGTCAAGGGTCGTCCCATGATATATTCAAATGGCCTAACGTTTCTCCGTAATACCCCCTCCTTGTTTGCTTTATTTTATTTCTGGAACCATTGGGGCACCGACGTGTTCAACAATGGCATATATTCTTTAAATGCTAGTCCCCACGATCCAGCTTATTTAAAGAAAATTTTGGAGTGTCGTACCCTCTCTAAGCTCAAGGTTTTCACTTGCCTTGTATTGGTTGATATGTTAAATAATTGTTAAATGATGTCTCATCGCAACTGGCACCTTGATTTAGGTATAACATGTGCTTTATTACGATACTGTCTTGAAAAACTGCTCTCCCTTATTTACTGTGGGTGCTCTCATCGTCACCGTGGATTTTAGCATTTTTTAAGAGAGTAAAATGGCTATATCTTTGAGCTTACAGATCTTGTCTTTGCTACATGATATATAAGTCCTTTCTGTTAAAAAGAAATGGAGACGGTTCTTATTTCCTACACTGTCAAGGTTACATAGAGATGAATGCTTTTGGCTTGTATATAATTCCTCTCTTGACCTTGTACATGTCTCAATATTTTCTCCCTCTTATTCCGGATTTACAGATGACAAACATCTATATAATATGTTAACCTAAGATCTACGACCCACTAACCTAATGTTTTGAGCAAACAGAAAAAGGCAAGAAGCAAAAGTTACCTGACATCCTTCAGAAAGATTAGGAAGAAGTTATATCGTGATGTAGTGTCCACAATCTATTACCCGAAAATATTTTACGCCTAATGAAATATATAAACACAGGCTGAGCTGAGGCGCAAGCTGAAGTAGCTGGAATTTTATGAGCATTCAGAAATCTGCGAGCAAGGATCTTTTTTGTGCATCATATATACCAAGCAAAATATTGTTTGTTAGGAAATCAAATGGTAGCATAAGTGGACCGCTTGTAAAATAACAGAGTACGATCTAACAACCGATCAACTTACTCGTAGAATTCCTGCGGCGTGTCCAAGTCTTTGTTGGCTGCAACATACTCCAAAAGCCTTTTATCTGAACAAAAACGTTCTCCTCAAAGTAGAATTCATCTATTGTATGTCAATCTGAAGTGATATAGACTGTGAGCCTGAATCTGTGTAATTTCGTTAAGAACATATACCTCAATCAGTAGAGCAATTACGTACAACTTGTGTGCATGGTCAGTTATAATAATCAATACCATCTAGCCCCACATAAAAAAGGAAATATTGATTTATTATGTAACAATGAGAAGGGCGAGAGACAACCAAACCTAGGACTCTGGTGCACGTACAGTTCTAGCTTGTCTCACGAAGCTCTCTTATTAGCCGCTGGACCTTGTATCCTGGCAGCCGAGGAGCGACTGCAACATAACATGTGAAGAGAGATGCCGGGAGAGCGAGGTGTGTGGGGCACAATTCCAAACGTAATAAGCACAGCAGTGCTTCCGATCTTGCATGTATGTGCCTACAATCCTCATTAAATCATGTGGCTGCAACTGCCCAATGAGAACCCCATTAGAATCAACTTTATGCATTGTGGCCAGTTTGAACAATTTTTATTATGCATCTGAACTCTAAACGTAAACTAATAGGTATGATCAAAACATAATCAGAGTCCAACTCATACCAACAGCGTTGACGCAACATCTTCTGGTCTTTGTTGCTCCTTTTGGTCGCTATAGATCCAAATCGTTCATGCCTTTCTGAAATCATTCGCTCGCCGTAAACTCAGGTTTGTAAGCTCGTTTGCATGAGATCACCCTCGCCGAATTCGTCTGCGCCAGATCGCCTCGCCTTGAGCTACAACGATCAAGTATCAATCTATGATTTCTCCTTTGCGCAAAAGTTGTAGGCTCGATTCTCTTATGATTTGTCGTTCCTTATTTTTTATCTGCACACAGCCCACGTGCATTTCCTTCGTTGTCAAGTCCATAGTTTTCAATAAACTGATAAATCTCCACTGCTGCTTGTTTTGTAGCATCATGATGTTAATCAAGCTATTTAGTAACCTGTGGTAAAATGAATATATCAGAAAAAGCAAACCCTTTTTGCAAAATAGATGATACCAGAGGACATGTATGTTTCTGTACAAAACTGTACAGGAATTTTCCAGAGAGCAACCAAATCCTATCGGAGTGTTGCGAAACTAATGTGTGAGCAGTAAGCTGCAGAACTATGAGAAAGAAAGTTAATTCATACATTAGAAGTGTTTGCCGGCTACAATAATGTTTAACTAAAACACAGAGAACAATGTTTTTCTTAGAGCCGCTGCCGGCTACAATAATATCATCGAACCAACATATGATCATATTTAAACTTAAACTGAGATAAGAGATCAAGGTTAACACTACCAGCAACACATACACGGAAAAGCAATATTGTTTTAAATCAGATCAAGATCGTAGAAACCCCTGAAAAGATGTGTCCAGAAGGAGAAAGTACATATGATTCCAGCGGATTTGTAATCTCACTTTTTCAAACCGAGTCAGCACATGAATACGACGGGAAGGAGTGACCTCTTCCAGCCAACACTACATGAACGGGGCAAAGTTCATCCGTTGCTGCCGCTGGCTGAGCCGTGAAGTCTATTCCATGCTGTGAAGACGCCATGGGGAGGCACCTAGCTGATGCAGCTTCTTCACCTTGCACTGTCTACCAACCGGAGAAAGGGTCAACGCTGACATAGATGGAAAATTCAACTCCTCGTCATCGCCAAATCGAGGAGGAAGGTGTATGCCCGCCGGAGAGAAATCGCCCGATCTGTCTCTTCTATTTTTGTGAAGACGATCGGTTTCCGTAGTTATTGAAGGTCGACATGGTGTCCTTGTTGATGATCTACGTTCTTGTCTGACGTAGAGCACGAACGCGGCCGCCGGAGATGTGCAGTTGAATCTGTCCTAGAGTTCGTGCCTGCCTCCTGGCGGCCTGGCCTTGCCCCAACACAGCGCCGCCGCCTAGGGTTAGATATTTCTGCATGATCATGCTGACACAAAGGAAATAGATCGAGAGCGAGGTCGACGGCCGTGTGAAAAGCAATAGCAGGAGAAGACCAATCTGGTATTTATTACGTAGCTTTTTTTGCCTGCACGAAGTAGTTCGTGTTGCGCACGGTGCACGATCGATCAGAACCATTGAGATCATCTAACTTTTGCGTGACAAATCTTCACCGTTGATTGTTTGTTCTTTTAATAATATAATAGATGTGTGTGTTTCCTCTATTCCTTTGGTCACTAACATTGTAGAGGAAACCCAACTTACAATGGAACAAGATGTGTACTTGAGTGGTGCCTTGAGTAATGTTTCATCTTCATCAACCATCTTTTGCCTTATGGCTAAGGATTCAAAGGTATCTCCTACTTTAAACCCCATTGAATCTAAAAATGATGATGTTAATAATGAAGAAAATGATGTTGTTGATTCTCTAAATAAGAAAGGAGAAATTATGTTTCATGCTCTAAGTAAAAATAAAAATGCTTGCTCTAATTTCATTGAAATCTTGACTATTACTATTGAGAGCAAGAAACTTATTGATGAGCATGAGGACACCATTGTGGAAATGGAAGGTCGTGAGCAAGACTACACCGATGAGATCGGGGATCTTTCTATTGCTCTTAATGAAGAGCAAGAGCGTAGGAGGATCCTTGAGGAAAAAATTTGTAGTCTTGAGGAATCTTATAGTTTAGACTTTTGTAAATTAAGAAAAGATCATGCTCTTGCTCTTTCTAATGTCCTCAAATCTAAAAATGATGATGCTTGTGCTACTAACTCTACTTATTGTGAAGCATCCATTGAAGGAGAATGTTGAGCTAAGGGCTCAACTTGAGTTGCTAACAAGCAATTATAGGAAATTGGAAGAAAGTCATGAAAAGCTCTCGAGCTCTCATAATGATCTTCTAGTCTCCCATGATCGGCTAAAGTTAGCTCATGAGGCTATTTCAACTAAGGTAACATCTTGTGAGCCTCATGTGGACAATGGCACAACTACACAAAATGTTATATTGCCATGTGCTAGTCCTAGTAGTTCATCCACTCATGATATTTCTACATCTTGTGATGAATTACTTTCCATGCCTTGTTGCTCTAACAATGAAGCATCTACTTCCTCTAGTACTTGTGTTGAAACTAACCATGTAGAGGAAATCAAAGAGCTCAAGGCGCAAGTCACTTCTTTGAAGAAAGACTTGCAAAAGGTCATTTGGGAAGTCGCACTTGACAATATGTTGAGTGTGCAAAAATCCCCAATGACAAGAGTGGACTTGGATTCAACTCCAACAACAAGAACAAGTCCAAGAGCAACAAGAAGAAGGGAGAACAAGTAAGAAGATTGGCCAAGATTGTTTGCTTCAAGTGCAAGATTGAAGGGCATCATGTGAGATCTTGCCCATGAAGAAGAAGCATAAGTGAGAAGCAACAAGGGAAGCGGCCTCAAGTTCATACTCAAGTATCCAACGTTGAAGAAAGGCCACTTCCTAAGGAGAATCAAGCTAAACTTCTCAAGTTGAGAAATCAACTAAGAAGAAAGGTGGAAGTAGATGTTGCTATCTATGTCGCGAGAAGGGACATCTTGCTTCTTCATGCACTAACGGTACCTTATCCAACCCAATCATAATTGATGATGTTTACTCTCTTGAGAAGGATAAGGTTGGCAATGTGTTTGCCAAATATGTTGGTACTCAAAGTGGTGTCAAGAAAAGAACCATTTGGGTGGCCAAGCCTATTGTGACTAACCTCTTAGGACCCAACTTGGTTGGGGACCAACAAGCTAAAACTTGATCAATAGGTGTTGTTGGAGGGCGTTGGAGACTTGGCTACATTATGAAGAATTAAGGGATCTTCATCAATCATATTTCAAGCCAAGTCATTTGGATTTCATATCTCTATCTTATATCCAACGTGCCTCCTTGCGGTAACTTGTATTTAAATTATATATACATTGAAAGTTGCTTGCCCCTTGCATGTGTTTGGTTTTGTACCTTGCATGTGTTTGACTATGTTGTGCCTACCACTTACCTATCTTGAGTAATCTAGTGTATGTTGGTTTGCACATCATGGTTGTGTGTTTGTGTTGAGCCTCTATTGCTTCTTGTTTTTATCTTAATTGGCTCTTTGAGTGATTAATGGACTTTCCCATTTTGGGGAGTGATATGCTTTCGGCACGTCACAATCCTAAAAATGTGTATACATGAGGAATACCACTTAGTGTTGATATATCAATATTATCTAGTCTCTATGTGGTATGTCATGCTCATGAGAAATTCGAATTCTAAATGTCCATTAACTATCTCTATTTGGTTTTATTTGCCTCTTGTTGAAAACAAATGGATTATCACATTATGGGGGTAATAAGCTTTGTGCATATTACGAACCTAGAAAATGTGAACAAGTGAGGTTTTGCCACTTAGAATTGATATTGTAAATTATCTTGTTCCTATGTGGCATGTTTCTCAAACAAGTTCCATATTTGCCTATTCGCTCTTGTTTTGAGAATATGATCTTGAATATCTTTGTCATTTACCACCGAGAATTATCTCCATACATTACTTGTCTTTACAAGTGATAATCTTATTTGTGGTAAAGTATATTGATCATATTTACTTTGGTCTTTGCTCTTAATTGCCTTATTTATTGCCAAGGATTAGTTTTGATCAAACTTTCTTTTGTCTTCCTTGACCTTTGGATCCTCTTGCTCTACTCATGTTGTTTTGTGTTTTCCTTAAAATAGGAAAAGCCGTGATCCCATTCTTGTGCATTTACATTCAAAGTCATACTTCTAAGATAATGCACTATTCTTGGGGGAGCTATCCTATTTTGAGTAGAACACCATCTTTTAAATTGGTATTGGATCTTATTGCTTTTCTTGAACATGACTAGTGTTTGAATAATATATATGGAGTGTGATGATCCCATTTGTGTGCATTTTGCATTCCAATGCAAGATCATAAATAATGCACAAATCTTGGGGGAGCTATCCTATATGCTTTAGAACATTATTTGTCTTCAATTGCTACTTGATCTATTTTAAATTGGTGTTTGAGCCCGATGACATGTCTCGTGGAAAGACAAACCTTTTTGTCTTGGTACTTTGTGCCATCATAGAAAGTGTAGAGGGTTTGGTCTATTTGTTGGAATCTTTCTCTCTTTGGGAGTTAGTTATCTCATTCCTTGATATATCTTTCATTTGGTATCTCTTTTTGGTATCTTTCTCAATCATGTGTTGATTTGGGTTTTGATATAATTTGGACAATTCTCTTGCATGTCACACTTTGGTGTGCCTTCTTGGTATTCTTGTATTTTGTCCAAATTGTGTCTTCATTGGTTCTTGAAGGTCTTGACATGCATATTTACTTCATGTATATATTATGGCATGTTTACTTTCTTTGATCCAATATATGGGTAAACTCCACCGAATCCTAAATCGGCTAAGATGTGCATGAAATTCAATTTCATATCCATATGCACATTTTCATGTGGAGTTTGTCCAATGTATTGTAGTTTCCTAACTACTTCGGACCCAATATGTTTGGGGACCATTTTGTACTTGAATTGTGTTTTAGGTACTTCGGAGATGCATTGGATGCCTTGTCTCATTCATAAGGAAGGTGCTCTCACCATGTGCTAATTGAAGCCAAGCTATGATGTTGTGATTGCTAATCTTCAACATCACCAATGCCATCTCGGTAACAAGTATCTACCTCATGCATACATTTCTTGCATTCAACCTTGTGTAGGTTGCATCTTGGCATGATTCCTTTGTTCCTTGTGATACTTGTTTCCTTCTCAAAGCATCCAACTATCACTTTTCCCTTGTGGATATTTGTGATGCCTTTGATGAGTTTGTGTTGGAAGTCTATTTATATCCTTTAAGATAAATTTGAGCTATGTGCTTGCTTTTAAGCAAAGATCTTAATGGTGTATATATGACTTCCTCTTGGGTATCATGTTCTTCTCTTTAGTAACTATTTTGTGTGCATGTTTCTTTGTGGATGTATATCATATGATTGTTATCTACTTAGAAATCTATACACATGAGAAATGTTACATCGCAAATTGATATCCTATTTCCTTGGTGTCCACCTCTTTTATTTTTTGGATCTTTTGGTGGCTCCGAAAATATTTGCCTTATGAGTGCTTGCCTATTTTATTGGATCTTGTGCACTCATTTTTTCGGTTGTGTGTGTTGAAATGACATGCTTTGCTCCTTGCTTATCATTCCTTTGAGACTATGGTGATGCTCAATGCTCACCTATGATGTACTCTTATAAAAGGCTTTGCTATGTCACACACATCATTTGGTTGAGTCTAAATCTTTTAAATGTTCTCGCATTTGGATTTTTGTCGGTCTTCTATTTGATGCTCAACCATATGATTGTTGCAAGTGTTATGCCTTGTTTTATATACATTCTCTCTTGCACATGTTTTGTGTTTCAAAGGATTATGGGGGAGTGATGATTCCATCTTTGTGCACATGGTACTCAAATACACAATTTCTAAATAGTACATGATATTGGGGAGCTCCTCTATTTTCTCTCGAAACATTGTTTTGTTCAAATCATAAAATCTTTTGTTCAATTGGTTTTGGTTCTTTGATTGCATGTTTCATTCGTTGATACCCTTTTCACCATATCATCCTTTTGCAATCTTTGATCCTCAATATAATTTGATCTCCCTCAATCTATTCGTCATTGAATATGTGCATTTGATTTCACTCATATCTTGAGAAATGCATACTTTATGGGGGAGCTCTTATTATATTGGCCTTCTAAAAATTTCACCCATTTCGGCAATGGATGCCAATGGGGGAGAAGTTTAGAGGGTTTAAGGGAATTTGGTTTTATGCTTTGGTTTCGTTCTTAAGCATTTAACGTTTCATGCTCATGCATCCTTGCTTATTCCTTTGCATGGTTGCTTAATTCATTATATAAACCCTCGTAAAATGGATTGTCATCGATTACCAAAATGGGGGAGATTGAAAGAGCATGTGCCCCCGTGTGTGGTTTTGGTAATTAATGACAATCCTTATGTACAAATATTTGTTGTAAGCTTATTGCAAGTATGTCTTGAAGAATAGAATACCGTGGATATTCATGCTCACCTTCAAGACATCATCATTGATCAAGAAAGAAGAAACGATACAAAGTTGATCAAGGCTAAGTGGAAAGGATCGGTTCAAGTGATCAACACACAAAGCTACATGTTGTACCATGTGGGATCTTGTGATCCAATGGTATGGTAAGAAATCATCTATATAGCTTTGTGAACTAACCCATATACATGTATGTGTGGAGTATCTATGTGGGGTTAGGTATCTTCCTATGGGCATGCATCAAAAGCAAGATTACATATAGCCCATGGCGGATGACGTCAAGCGGTGGTCGTCATCAAGATAATGGTCAAGTGAAGATGTTCCCAAAAGCGGCTCTCCCATATTGTGTATGGGGGAGCAATTCACAAGTCTTCATCAAGCGGGCGCAATCAAGAAAGGTGATCTAACTTGAGGTGACCAAGATCGTCATCATCTAGCTCAAGTGGATTGCGCAAGGAAAAGGTATGACCTTGATAGGGTTTCTATTTTACCGGTCTCATGGTGTTAGTGAGAGACCGGATTATAGGATAGATGCCACTCTTTCAAGAGGAGCTCTCGAATGAGTAACTTGATCGTATCGTTCGGAGAGAGCTCAAATCTTTGCATACTTGGCATCATCTTTCTTGGTTCTTATTTGGCTTTCCTCCATGTGTGGTTTTATAGCTTGTCATGATCTTCAAGACAAGCTCAAGTTTATCAAAAACGGATTTCGTATGGAAAACTTATTGCGTTTTTTATATTGAAGGTTTTACCGATTTGACTTTTATAAAGAGGTTTAACCTTGCCACATTTGGTTTTATGATTCATTGTTGGTCTATGATGTTTCTCTGTATAATCTTGAATAGCTCGTTGTTGTGATTCCAACGAGCCAAAGATCATCAAAAACGGAGTCCGGATGCAAAAGATATTGTTGTTTTGGTGTTTGGTTTTCCTGCAGTTTTCCAGGGGGGCGGTAGTACCGCCCGAGGTACCGCCGGAGCATACAGAAGCCTGTTTTCAGCGGCACCAAAAGCAGTAGTACCGCCGGGGCGGTAGTACCGCTGCCTGGAGCCTGTTTTCTGCCCGTTTTCCTGTCCTAACTTCCTAAAGGGGCGGTAGTACCGCTGGGTCTAGCGGTAGTACCGCCACGGCGCGAATCTGCACCTAACGGTTGGATATTTGGGTGACCTATTTAAGGGGCCTTCTTCCCCAATGGTTCCCCAACCTTTCTTGCAAGTTTTGACCACCATTGTTGACCTCCACAAGCTTGCTATCTCTCAATCCTTCCTATGATTCTTGCTCCTTCTTAAGGGAAAAGAGAGAGGAGATCTAGATCTACACTTTCACCAATCAATCTCTCCTCTAAGTGAGGGGAGCATATTGGATCTAGATCTTGGGATTCATTTTTTGTTTTCCTTGTTCTTCCTCTCATCCTCCTCCATAGCATTAGGTGCTTTGGTGGGATTTGAGAGTGAAGAACTTTGAGCACTTTGTGTGTTCTTGCCATTGCATTAGGTGCATCGGTTTGAGTTGTCCACGGTGATACGTGGAGGTGAAGTTTGAGAAGCTTATTACTCTTTGTGGATCTTGTTTCCTCTTGGGTTAGTTTTAACCCTATGAGGCCTTTGTGAGTTTCGGAGCTTTATCTTGTTGCTAAGCTCCGGGACATTGTTGGGAGGCTCCAACTCATTGTGGAGTTCCCCGACCTTTGTGTATTGGTTTGGTCAACGCTCTCAAGTCGACCTCATAGTGGAACGAGCCAATCACTCGAGGGTGAAGCTCACGGAGAATGGAGTGAGCACATCCGTGCTATTGGAGCGCCTAGGTGGCTCCACACTCCTCCAACGTAGACGTACTTCCATTGGGAAGGAACTACGGGAAACATCTCCTCGTGTCCACTTTGCGGTTACTTCTTTACCCAAACCATTTACTTATGCATTTACCTTTGTGATAGCCATCGTGCTTGAAGTTATCTATCTTGCTATCACTTAGTGGTTATCTTGCTTAGCATAAGTTGTTGGTGCACATAGGTGAACCTAGCTTGTTAGGTTTTGTGCTTGATAAATTAAGCGCTAGTTTTATTCCGCATTTATTCAAGCCTAAACCGTAATTATTTTAAAACGCCTATTAAACCCCCCCCCCCCCCCTCTAGGCGACATCCTCGGTCTTTCACACCCCCTGACACACTCCCGGCCGTGTCATGCGGGATGTGACATATGCACCATACCGTTCTGCCACGCCCCCGTGCCAGGCGGGATGTGACAGAACAATTGACTTCGGCCGGCACACGGTGCCTCTTCTCTCTAATCCGGCATGAATATGCCGGATTCCCCTTCCTGAGTTGCTCTCCCCTGCACATAAGAGAAAACACAAAGACATCGACATTCTTATGTCGGTTTGGTTATGTCGGTCCCCTCTGGGCCTGTTTATCTTGGCCAGCACTGTCATTATATCTCGGCCCCTTCTGGGCCTGGGTACCTCGGTCTTGATATGTCGGTTTGCACTCAGGCCAACATTATATCCCGGCCCCTTCTGGGCCTGGTTATCTCGGTGTATCTCACCATCATATCCCGGTCACCTCTGGACCAGGCATATGTCGGCTTTTCGGTACCTCGGTCCACTCTTGGACGTAACTTATACCATGCCATGACCCTACCCGGGGTAGCCCCCCCACAAATCCGAAAATACAAAAACACTTTTACATATTGCATACATCATTTAAAACCCAAAAATATCATTTATCATTGATATCATCATCATTGCATATTTATTTACCATCATTGCATATTTATTTCTTGTTTACATCACATACTATATTGATATCATTCTTACACCTTGTGCTTGACAACCACATGTGAGGTTGAGGACCAAAACATTTAACATTGTTTTGTAGGTGACCAAATGAAGGATAGGAAGATAAATCTTTCACTACTGATTCCCCGAGAGTTTGATATTAAACCCTCGAGTCACCCTCGTGGGGAAAACACGTCTTCCACTTACTACACACTCTGCACTTGGAGTCTCAACCTAACCCATTTACTTTTCACGCAGGTAACTACGTGAAGGGCCATCACATGTGTGTGGTATCATATAATCATGCATTTATTATCTACCTTATGTTATTGTATCTACCTATGATACCCCCACCGTCTCTCTCTTCTTTAATTACATGTCACATCATCATTTGTACTTATGTGACACTTATTTTACTACCTATTTTACTCCCACTGTGTATAGTCTGAAGCACTCCCTCCAAGCACGGAACAGTTCAACGACGCTTGAAAAACCTATATATTGCGTACCGCAGACGCTAATAGTGTCCCCCTTGTTGGGCCGGCCCGGTCGCTATTTACATGGTTTTCCTTTTCTCTTATTTCCTTTATAATATTAGTTTACATGTTTGAAAATATTCGGATTTGAAAATTATTCATTTTTTAAAATGTTCATATTTAAATTGTTTGTTTTTGAAAATGATCATTTTTTAAAATTTCAAATTTAAAAAATGTTCAGATTTTGGAAATTGTTCAAATTTAAAAAACATTTGAAAAAAAATCAGATTTAAAATATTCAAATTTAAAATGGATTTTTTAAAATTAGTGGTATTTTTAGGGAAAAATTGTTTAGATAATAAATTTGTTCAGATTTAAAAATGGAGATTTAAAAAATGTTCATTCTAAAAAACATGCACATTTGAAAATTATTCATATATGAAAAATGTTCATTTTAAAAATAAATTTAACACAAAAAACACTGCATGTGGGTCGCATTCAAAGCGGCCCAGTGGAAAAAGGCACGCGGGAGGTACGCAGACGAATGTTTTGCTCCGCGTACCGCACGCTACAGAAGTTCCTACTGACGTTGGAGCATCTCCAATCGGAGGCCCCAACCCCATCCCAAACGTCCGGGCGGACAGCCCGGAAAGGGTTTGGGCTAAAAACCACCACCCAAAGGGGGCCCTCAAAGCCACCCCAAACGTCCGGGCTGTCCGGCACACCCCAAACCCAGCCCATATGCGGGGAGGGTTTGGGGAGGTCTGGACGCGCCCGGACAGGCCGCCACGTCGGACGTGGCCCAACATGACCCCACATATATCCGAAAATTCCCCACCCCGGTCGGAACCCTAGCTCTCACTCTCCTCCGATCCCCTTTCCACTCCACTCCATTTTCACTCTTCTCCGTCCACAACTTGCCAATGGCCGGCTCCGGCAGCGAATCCGCCACCGAGCTGTACTGGCATGCGTTCGCGGAGGCGGAGGCGGAGGAGGAGATTGGGAGCTGCCCCGGGCCGGATGCCGCCGCGCCGTCTTCGGCGGCCCTGTGCAACGCCGCTGCTGGCAGTTCCACCGCCGCCGCGTCCAACAAGGCAACGAGGCAAAGGGACCGCGAAGCACGTGAACGTGTAGAGGCCGCCACTCACGCACGGGAACGTGTAGACGCCGTCGCTCGAGAACGCGAAGCTCAACGTGCAGAGGCCGCCGCTCACGACCGGGAAGCTCAACGTGAAGCCTGCGCCGCTCACAACCGAGAGCTGGAACGTGAAGTCGGGGTTCGCCGGGCACGTCGCCGTCGCCAAAGGCAACGACGTGACGCATTGGAGGCCGACCGGGTTTTCCTTGATCTGTGAGACCTCCGCTCCGCTCCGGTGTGTCCGATGAACTCTGTCCGATGTTGGTGTTGAACTATGTTTGTGTATGTTTGAACTATGTTTATTCGTATGATGTTTGAACTACGATCCACCATTTGATCTACATGCATGTCCAATATGGTTTTGGGGGGATTTTTTGGGGTTATGGTTGTATGACACCGTTTTTGGGTTGTCCGGTCACGGTTTGAGGGCCAAATTTGAGGGCTCCGCTTGGAGATGCTCTTACGGATCGGTATATAGCTCCTGCCGTTTTTTTTTTTTAAACAAGCTCAGACGAAACCTTGGTCGTCTCCCTCCCCCCGCTACAGTAGGGTAGGGCGATTTCTGAAACCTCTCGTTCGCTCCAGCTCGCCGGCGACGACTCGTGGGTTCCCCCTCTCTCCGCCGGCCGCTCCGGCGGCGGGAGGGTGGGGGAACCCCGGATCTCGCCTGTACATAGCTAGGTGTGAGTGGGTTCCTCGCCGGCGACGCGTGGGAGGAGAAGGTGTTGCGGGCGTGGTGGTTTGCGGCGGCGGAGCTCTCCTCTGGTGGTTGGTCTCGGTGGAGGCCGGCTGCTTCTCTGCTTCCAGTCCGGTGCTCGCAGCTCGGTGGAGCTGCCGTGCGCCGTCTTCCCGGGCCGGAGTCCGTGTGCGGCGGATCCGGCGGATGAGCTTCAAGAAGACGCAGGTGGTCAGATCCAGTCGGAAGGCGACGAAGACGACGCAAGATGGAGGTCCTTCGTGGGATTCGAGGTTCGTTGACTTCCCGCCAGCCATGGGACTCCAGCCGATCCAAGGTTGCAAGGGCGGAGCGGCGGCGGCGCGCCAGCGGCATGTCTTCCTCGGCGACGTCGACTTCGTTATCCATAGGGGCTTGTTTGTAATTTTCGTATTTTCTGAGGACTGCCCTGTAAGGATACTGGATTAATACTACTTCGTCTTCCCGCAAAAAAAAAAATATATAGCTCCTGCCGTTTTGTTGGGGCAGCCAATACATAGCACAGACTTTGGGGGCCAATTTTCTTTCGGCCTGGGGCGGTCGCCCTTGTTGCCTCCTCCAAGGACGATTGGAATGAGGACCTCCTATGTTGGCAATCTCCTATGTTTCGCTCCTAACGAGCGCGTGTTTGGGAAAATGCCCACGGTGCACCATCTGGCCGACGTACGTTGCTCCAGCCCACAAAAAAAATGCCGAACATGTAGAGTGGAGCAAAACATGTACTTGTACAACAATATGTTTTGGCAAACTAAAACAGTTAGTTAAAACGTTTTATATTGTGGGGCAAACAGAGTACTATAATACCCGGAGAATGATAGAAATACATTCAAAAAACATATAGACTAGTGATTGGCTCCATGCAAAATGCACCATATGTATAGCTAAGCTAAAACCAAGAAATGTTGCACATGCACCTTGTCACTCAAGCGTAGCCGCACATTCCGTAGGCGCAACGCAGCCCGGCCGGGCAGACCCGTCGGCACGCGCCGCAGTTCTCCCCGTCCTGCGCCACGGCGGTGCAGCGCCCGCGGCAGCACAGCTTGCCGAAGGAGCACCGCAACCCGCACGCTCCGCAGTTGCTCCAGCTGGTGTGCACGTCGGTGCACCTGCGGTCGCAGCACATGAGGTGCCCGCCCGGCGCCGCTCCGCGCCCGGAGCACGCCTCGGAGTCGCCGGCATGGCACGCGTCACCCTTACGGCTGAGGACCGATGAGAGGAACCGGCCGTCGCTTGTGATCGGCCTGAAGCTGGCGCGACCGGCGTGCGCGGCGTCAGGCGCCACCATGGCAGGGGCGACGGGCGCGCAAGCTACCGCCAAGAAGGCGAGGATCACGACGGGGAGCAAGGAGCTTGGGCGTGTAGTAAGAGTGATGGCCGGGCCGGCACCGTGAGCCATTCTGTACGTGCGTGCTCCTTCTCTTCTCTCGTGCACTCTGCCCCTCCCGCGCTCGCTGAATTACAGTGATCGAGTGGCCTACATGGCTAGCAATATATGAACAGATGAAGCGGCGTAGCAGAGCACGAGTATAAATTGGCGCCAAACAAGCGATCGAGTGGAGTGCAAAAAATATTATCCTAGTCAAAAAACAAGGGAAGTTACTCATTCACATTGAGTGACACGCATACAAGTGCGAGCTGTAGCTTAGGGGCTGATCGCTTCAATGTAACTTCATTGACAGTATTAATGGTTGGGTGAGAATTGTGCTGCGGCGAGACGAGCATCGATCGGTTTGTCCGGCGGGAAATGCGAGCGGGTAACTCTGATGTAGCGAAAGCACGTGAGCCTAGCTTGAATACAGCATCGGCATGTCAAAACAGGAATACAGCATCGGTCAACTTCAATGCAGACAGCACGAATACGTATAAGGTACGTATAGTTGGAGGAATATAAAGCTAGTAGCAAATGAATATGCGAGCGACCTATGTCTATGCTAGCCTGGACATTAGTGTTAGAGTATATGTTAAGCAAAGTTCAGGAGGGAAATCGTAATCATTAGAGCTCAATCTCCAGAATATTTGGGGAATTTGGTAACTAAAATATGTTTTAGGTATAGTAGAGAGAAGAACTTCCGAAAACTTTGGCTCTCTTCTCTAGTACAATATCTACTGGGTTTTTTTACGGGACAATATCTACTGGTTACCTACAAATCATGATGCTTATATCTCTCGTTGTATTGTGCATGTGCATTCCAAATTAACTCCAATTTTATCACATGATGATTCCAATATTTATGATGATCACCTAGAAAAAGTTACAATGCAACAAAATCATGAGTATAGGATGAACGAAATTTAGACCAGATGGAAAAAGTTCATAAACAAGAGGAACAAAACAAGATTATAACTAGAGCATAATATTAGCCTAAGTCGAACAAAAAGTAACACTCATGGAAAATTTACAACGGAATAAAATCACGAGTATAAACGAAAAAAGGTTATAAACATGACAAACATATCACGATTACTGTAAAAACATAATACTAGCCTTAGTGGAATAAAACTCAACATTGAAGGAACAAAGCCAAGAGAAACAAAAACATCAACCGGAAAAAAATTTAAAACATGTGGAATAAATATTAGCACTCATCAAGACATGGAACAAATTAGCACCCAGTCTTTGCAAGAGGAACAAACTTTTTAGACTAGTTGAAATAGAAACAAGTTTAGAAACATGTGGAACAAATCATGATTCTTGGAATAAATACTACTCCCTTCGTTCATAAAAGGATGTCTCAATCTAAGCCAATTTTCTAGTCTTGAGCGATTGGCAACAATTTCCTGGCCTTTTCTAGTCTTGCCCGCAGGCTTGTCACACGTCAATGCAATGCAGCAACCCAAAACGCACCCAACCAACGGCCCATAAAGATGATAATCAAAAACAAGGCCCAGAAGGAAACTGAGACATGCCCTTCTCCTGGGATCGCCTGTGTCGACCGTACAATGATAGGCACGGGTCGCACACCCTCCCAGCCTCAGCTTCATCTTCTTCCCCGCCTCCTTCTTCCTCTGACCACGTCGCCGGCCAATGTGAGCCCGAGCCCCTCACCGCCCTGCATCTCCTCCACCTCCTCCTCTCTTCTTCTTCCTCGAGTCGCCCGCCGCCGCCGGCCTAACCGCATGTTGCCGCCACCCGCGGCCGGCGTAGCTACCGCGCCGCCCTGCCCCATCTGCCTCCTCCGCCGGTCCGCCGCCGCCCGGCTAGCCATCCCTCGAACCCCCCCCCCCCCCCCCCCCAGCCCTAACTCCGGCCACCCGCACCCGCACAATAGAAGTTCTCTACCTCGCCTCCACCTGCGCCGCCGCTCCGGCAACGACGAGGTCCATCCCTCGCCTGCGCCATTCCCCTCGGCGGCGAGGTCCTCAGGCCATCTTCTTCCTCCCTCCGTCCGAGTTGAGCCGGCCCACATGGGGTGTGCGACGGCGCCCTATCATCGACCCGGGATTGCCCTTCTCCTTAGGCAATCACAGCTAGGCACTGGCAAAGTCGGGAGACATGCTAATAGATACATTCAGTATTGACTAGCAGCTACATTCCGTATGTATGACCTGCACTTGTACTTTTGGCTACCAAAGCAGACGATCCGAGCTGGGTCCTCTTGAACAAGAGATCAAAAGGCCGATCATATAAGCTTGCAGTTTGTGCGTCTTCTGAGGAAGACAGCCGGTGCAACAAAGCTGCCCTACTAATCCATTCTGCCAAAGCGCGGCTCACTAATTGTACTGTAGCAGTATTCAGAATCCTTGTGAACAGCGGAGCAATTGACGATAACTCCCCTAGTTCGCACGCCTTCTATCATATGCCCCCTTGTGTCACTGACATGTGGGGTCCGCGCTCGAACTGGGGGGTTATCGTAGATTTTGCCGTGAACAGCAACGCTACTACTACTAGGGAGTCATTTTTTGCGGCTGACAGCTTTGAAGAAATTTGGCAACAAAAACATAAGGAACAAACGCTAAAACGCAATGGAGGCTTGCTGGCCGAGCCCAGGCAGCCTCGGCAAAGCTCAACGGCTGGCAGCTTTGATGAAATTTGGCAACAAAAACATAAGGAACAAACGCTAAAATGCAACGTAGCTGGCCGAGCCCAGGCAGCCTCCCGCCTGTCCCTGCCTATTACCATCTATGATCTACATCCTTTTTTTTTCTAGTTAGTTCATCTAAGCAGGCGAATACTATTTACTCTGAAAATGTCCGGTTATCCAGCTAAACATCTGGCTGGTGCGATCCAATAGGACAAGCATAACAGAAAGTCCATCTGGCTGGTGATTTCCTAACGCTTGCAATAGAGTAATGGCCATGCCCAAATTGAACCATGCATCTAAAAGCAACCTTCAATGCAAGATCCAAAATCAGTTGAAAGGCTAAGGAGACCAACCCCATCAATCCACAAATAAACACAAATATGCTAAGATGCACGAATCTCAGCAGTCAGCAGAGATAGTAATCTACAAGATAACAGTAAACATTTCTGGATTTTTTCAGATCAATTTCTTGTTGTTGTTGCGCACATGAGCCAGGGCTCAAACCATTCACCAATTCATTCCACGAGCAACAAAGGATAAAAACTACAACTACAGATAGGCAGGCATGACTCGCCGCAGAGCAATGGAGGTATGAAAAGTAGCGAGGAAAGGAAACGCGGCAGTCAGATCTGCCGGGTTGCAGCGGCGCCTAGTGGGACTTGTTGGGGCACTCGCGGGAGAAATGGCCAGACTCGCCGCAGGAGAAGCAGCCGCCGCCACCGCCGCCGCCGCCACCACCACCGCCTCCACGGTAACCACCGCCGCCGCCTCCACCGCCACCCTGAGAGCAGTCCCTGGAGATGTGGCCCTCCTCGCCACACTTGTAGCACGCACGGCCACCGCCGCCGCCACCGTATCCACCACCGCCGCCACCTCCGTAGCCGCCGCCGCCGCCACCTCCGTAGCGGTCTCCCCCGCCGTATCCCCCACCGCCGCCGTAGCCGCCGCCGCCACGTCCACCGCGGTCACCACCGCCGCCGTCGCTGGGGCGGTTGCCCCCGGCCAGCGCGCCCCCTCCCGGCGCGGTGACGTCGGTGGCCTTGGTGCGTCCGTCGTCGCCCTCGACGACGGCGTACTCGACGCTCTCGCCCTCGTTGAGGCTGCGGTAGCCGTCGGCCTTGATGGAGGACTGGTGCACGAAGAGGTCCTCGCCGCCGTCCTCCTGGGTGATGAAGCCGAAGCCCTTGGTGGTGTTGAACCACTTGCAGGTCCCCGTCTTCCTCTCGCCCGACATCTCGCGCTAGCAGGAGGAGGAGGAGGGAAACCCTAGATCGGTGGGTGTGGAGGCGGCGGGACGGAGGGAGCTGTGGAGCGAGGGGTTTTCGGGGAGGCGCGGCCGAGGGCTTTATAGCGGCTCGACAGAACCCTAGAAGGCCGGGATGGGCCGTGTTCTGACTCTGTGGGCCAGCTGACCTGTGGGGTGCCGCGGAAGGTGGGTCCGATCTGTCAGTGGGCCGGCGAGTCGTGTCACGTGCTCTTCGGTTTCCCCACCGGCGTTATCTTCTGGCTTCATTGCGCGGAGAAATATCTGGCGAGGAGCGGGGCGGGATGGGTGTCACGTGCTGGCGAGGGGGACCGACCCGGTCAAATGGGCAGTCAAAGTGCGCAGGGGAAGCTGCTCTGTCTCTGCGGTGCGGGCCCCCACCACCTGCTCGGTGTTTGCAGGCTCAGTGGTAAAGCTTTGCAGTTTATCGAAAATAAATTGTTCCTTTTTCGAGGGGAATTTGAACGATGGAGGAAAGTGCGGTCACTTTTGGAGGCACCTGGCAGGACTCGACAACAACGGTACTTTTACGATCGAACTCTTGTTTTTTCTCTCGAGATCTACAACGGTAACTTTTAGGCGGATATCATAGTTCGTTCATGATTTGGTAATAGTATAAACAATCATCACTTTTGTAGTCAAATTATCATTTGGTACTCTCTCGTCCACTAGAGCAAGACACTTAAGCTTTATTCGAAACATCATGTTTTTGGGACGCATGTAGTGTGTAGGTTCGGTCATTTTAATATGCATATAGTCTACACTGAAATATTCAAATATCTAAACGATCTATAATAGTACAACCTATGATTTTCGCCAAAAATCTCACCGCAAAATTCTAAGTTTTTTCGTCCAAAAAAGCTTAAATAGAACCGAACATGAATTGACACGGTTCCTGGAAGGGAGGGGAACATTGATGACGTGGCGAATAGGGGGACGAAGCATGGACATGGACGTTACCATACATGGGGCCTAACCTTATGTCCTCTCTCATGCGTCCCTCATGCTCACGCTCACCCTCAGAGGAGATGGTGCAAGTGTTGCTTGCCCTGACGACGAGTTGGGAGCAAGAGCTACGGCAAGGCTTTGTGGTCCTCGGCAAAGCATAAGGCGGAGGCAGCTCTGGCCAAGGCTGTCGTCGCCTCACCGATGAAGAGCAGCTACCGGTGGGCATCTTTCTTGGGCGGCGTCGAGTATGCCTTTTCTTCTCTCCTTTTTCCGTCATCTTTTTAGTTTAGATCTGGTATTCCGAAGCTAGAAGATGGAGTCGTTAAGGCTCTATTTTATCAAAATATGCTATAGCTAATCAGAAATTCGCATGGCTCCTGGGAGCATATGGTACAGGGCGCGTACGATGTCATTTCGGCGCGAAAAAATACACGGTGGTGCGTACCATGGTCAGGTACGTGCATGATTTTTTTCGGAATTTTTTGATAAGTTTTCAAATTGTTCAATTTTTTTGAAAATACCGGGAGCAAAACGCCGCTCTCATAGCTAATCCACTACTACAATTGTTATTTAGAATTCGTTAGCTATTCTTTAACATTTAGTGGCACAAATTCCATCAAAAAATTCCACCAGGTTTAGTTGAGCTATGTGCACTATTATTCTGCCAGGCCGGGCCACAGGCCGGGCGGCTCTGCTAGGCCGCCATCCCACAAGCCGGCTCAGACCAGGCCGCAGGCCGCTCGCTCGCATCTCGCTCGCTTCGCTCGCCCGCTTCGCTGTAGGCCGGTCCAGGCCGGCGCCCTGGTCGGGCGGCTCTGGCGGGTGGCCGGCCCACAGGCCAGCCCAGGCCGGCTCCCAAGCCGGGCCACTTGGCCAGCTCGACCGGCTCCCCTTTTAGCCCAACGGCTATTTTTTCAGTGAGCTTTTTAGAGGGGTTTTCTTCCCATTGTTTCAAACACCTCTTTAGCAAGTTTTTCTCCTCTCTCTCTGCTCCATTGTTGACCTTTGAAAAAGCTTGCATTCCTCTCAATCGCTCCCATGATTCTTGCTTATATTTGAGGGAAAGTGAGAGGAGATCTCGATCTACATATTCACCGATCCATCTCTCCTCTAATTGAGGGGAACCTAATAGATCTTGATCTTGGAGTTCTTGGTGCATGACGAGGTGTGGACTCGGCAAATCCCTGGGTTGTGTACCCCGGGTTGATTGAGGGGGAGAGAGATGGCGCGCTGGTAGTTCCGTCGGCTGACAAGTAAGGATTTACCCAGGTTCGGCCCCTCATGGTGAGGTAAAGACCAACATCCTGCTTGTCTGATCTGTATAGATGATGATGATATTACATGGTGGCTGCAAGGGCGATGGTATGCGACGTGGTCTCGCTAGGGCTATGCCTATCTGTGTGTCCCGTCGGAATCTCCTCTATGGGGTGCCCCTGTCTGGCTTTATAAAGGGAGCCAGGTAGGGTTTACATGAGGTTCTTGTCTTGTACTTCAAGTTGTAGTTTGTTGGGCTTCATGGGCCTCCAGGTGCTGGGCTGCATCGGGTACGCCAACGGTCGGGTGCCCGGAGGGTACGCCCACGTCAGGAGCCCCCGAGTGTCTGGTCGATACGAAGAATCGGGCAGAAACTCAAAGCAGCATGTCGTGTAGGCGTAGTCGATGCGTCGGGTAAGTACTCTTTCCTCCTGGGCACGCCGTCTCGTTCCTGAAAACGACAGTTAAAGAAATTCGACTCCGACCGTTGAGGGCTTACAGAGAATGCTTTAGTCGGTAATGTTTCGACTGAGTCTATCGGGAGCGCGAACAGTGCTCCCGATGGGAGTAGCCCCCGAGATTAAGCTGAATTGCTTGTAATTGAGGTTAATCTCAAAAAACTATCTCAGTCGAAAGAAGGTTATGAAACCCTCCCGATGGGAGTAACTTAAGGAATCACTGATAAAACAGAGTCATTTTTTCAGCCTGTGGGCTTACTATATGTTGCAGTTTTCAGCCTGATGGCTTACTTGTGGACCTCGAATGAGTTTCGAGCGTTCGCTCAGCCTGACGGCCTACTTGTGGAACTCGAATGAGATTCGAGTGCTCATTCAGCCTGACGGCCTACTTGGTGGACTCGACAAACATATCGAGTATTTGCTCAGCCGAACGGCCTACTGCGTTGTTGGACCTGTATGGCGCAGCCCCCGAGTGTTCGAGTGCGGCCTAGATTTTCTTGTTGGACCTGCATGGCGCAGCCCCCGAGTGTTCGAGTGCGGCCTAATTTTTCTTGTTGGACCTGTATGGCGCAGCCCCCGAGTGTTCGAGAGCGGCCTAGGTTTTCTTGTTGGACCTGTATGGCGCAGCCCTCGAGTGTTCGAGTGCGGCCTAGGTTTTCTTGTTTGTGGCCTGTGCGGCGCAACACCCGGGAGAGCATCAGGTGTGGCCAAGGCGAATTTCTTTGTGGCCTGTGCGGCGCAACACCCGGGAGAGCATCAGGTGTGGCCAAGGCGAATTTCTTTGTGGCCTGTGCGGCGCAACACCCGGGAGAGCATCAGGTGTGGCCAAGGCGAATTTCTTTGTGCGCGCCGGACCGGAGTCGACGCGGCGGAGTTGTGCCGTAAAGGCAGTCGACGCGGCGGACCAGAGTCGACGCGGCGGAGTTGTGCCGTAGAGGCAGTCGACGCGGCGGACCGGAGTCGACGCGGCGGAGTTGTGCCGTAGAGGCAGTCGACGCGGCGGACCGGAGTCAACGCGGCGGAGTTGTGCCATAGAGGCGGCGGACCGGAGTCGACGCGGCGGAGTGGTGCCGTAGAGGCAGTTGAAGCGGCGGACCGGAGTCGACGCAGCGGAGTGGTGCCGTAGATGCAGTCGACGCGGCGGAGTTGTGCCGTAGAGGCAGTCGACGCGGCGGACCGGAGTCGACGCGGCGGAGTTGTGCCGTAGAGGCAGTCGACGCGGCGGACCGGAGTCGACGCGGCGGAGTGCTGGATGCCGATCTTGGCGAGTTGTGGATGTCGTAGTGGACGGAGTCGACGCCGTGAAGTGCGACGGAGGGAGTCGAAGCGGCGGGCCGGAGTCGACACGGCGCGGGCAACGCTCAGCCCCCGAGTCCCTTATCAGGCCGGCGAAGGGAGTCGACGGTGCCAAGTCGATGAAGGCACTCGAGTCGCGTGTCGAGTGCAGCGATAAACTTGTCGTTGACAAAGCGCAAGCCCCCGAGTATCGGAGGCGGAGTCGATGAAGGCGAGGCCGCCAGCCCCCGAGCGTCGGAGGCGGAGTCGATGAAGACGAAGCCGCTAGCCCCCGAGCGTCGGAGACGGAGTCGATGAAGGCGAGGCGAGGCCGCCAGCCCCCGAGTGTCGGAGGCGGAGTCGATGAAAACGAAGCCGCAAGCCCCGTGGGTACAGCGATGTAGTTTGTTGTCGTGGTTGATGGCGAAGGGCCAGCCCCCGAGCATTAGAAGCACCCTAGTGGGGAGCGGGCTTTCTGTGCCGCCAACGCTGATCGCCGCCGTGGTGCTCGAGTTGTGGACGCCTTCACGGTCTGATTCGTGGATACCGCGACTGTCGAGTTGTCGAAGATGTCCACAGCGGGTCGATGACGGCTGCGACTGTCAGACGGAGTCAACGGCAGCGAGTCGACGATGGTCGCGCTGCTGCTTAGAACAAAGTCGCTAACCGTCCGTCCGTCGGCCGCTTCCTTGGCAGCATGCGTGTGCAAAACACGATGGCATCTGTGCACACAATGACACAAACAGTAACAGTAGTAGCAAAAGAGCTCATAGGAATTGAATTCCATTACGTTATAATTGGAAGAATATCACCTGGAGTTAGATCGGAGTGGATTTTCATGAGTCGTGGATCGTGCTGCATGCACTAAATCCAGGATCGTAGCTTCCTTTGCTTCCTGAATTGCTTCGTCCAGCTAGCTAGCACCCGATCAATCTGTGCTGTGATCCAAGCCAAACAAGAGCAGCTGCTGCGGTTGCGTAGTTGGTTCTTGGTTGTTGGAGTAGACGCCGAGGCTGGCGCTGAGTGTGCATGACCTGATCGGATCTTGCCGGCGCGAGCCGACAACGTTGGACAAGGCGCTCGCTGCCGTACGACGAAGGCGACCTCAGCGCGTTGCGACAGCCTGAACAGTCCCAGCAAGATTCAGTTTCGATCGGAACACCGCCGAGAAACTCGATCTTGTAGATCCGATCGACTGCGCGTGCGGGCGGTGTGACGTAGAGCCGTGTGCTAGTGCCTCTAGCGTGGCTCGTCGGGTCGGCCGGATGATGATCTTGAATCGCCGATCTTGCACCAGCGTGGCTTGTAAACGAGTTGATGGTTTGCAGATTGCTAGGTTCCGATCTTGATCAGCAGCGCGAGCGAAGGCCGGGTTGACGTTGATCCAGACGCTGCGCTGTATGGCGTCGGCCAGAGCCAAGAACACGACGAATAGCTGGTAGACTGGATCGTGCGAGCATCTGCGCAGAACGCTGCCGCCAGATTGGATCTTGTCGATCCGATCAGTTGCACGAAGAGGGATTGTTGATGACGAGCCTCTGAGCGGTGATCCGTGGCGGCGAGTCGCCGTTGTCGATGTAGATTGGAGCCGCCGGAACGTTGAATCCAGCGCGCGTTCTTTCCCACAGACGGCGCCAATTGACGAGGTGTGGACTCGGCAAATCCCTGGGTTGTGTACCCCGGGTTGATTGAGGGGGAGAGAGATGGCGCGCTGGTAGTTCCGTCGGCTGACAAGCAAGGATTTACCCAGGTTCGACCCCTCATGGTGAGGTAAAGACCTACATCCTGTTTGTCTGATCTGTATAGATGATGATGATATTACATGGTGGCTGCAAGGGCGATGGTATGAGACGTGGTCTCGCTAGGGCTATGCCTATCTGTGTGTCCCGTCGGGATCTCCTCTATGGGGTGCCCCTGTCTGGCTTTATAAAGGGAGCCAGGTAGGGTTTACATGAGATTCTTGTCTTGTACTTCAAGTTGTAGTTTGTTGGGCTTCATGGGCCTCCAGGTGCTGGGCTGCATCAGGTACGCCAACGGTCGGGTGCCCGGAGGGTACGCCCACGTCAGTGCATCTCCTCTTTGTTCTTCCTCTCCTATTCCCCCATAAGTATTTGTTGCTTTGTTGGGATTTAGGAGTGAAGGACTCGAGCACTTCTTATGTTCTTGCCATTGCATTTTGTTGTATCGGTTTGCTCTCTCCACGAGGATTTGTGGAAGTGAAAAGTTCGTGAGCTTGTTACTCTTGGGTCGTTGGACCTTAGACGGTGTTCTTGTGACCTTTTGTGGTCAAGGCCTTTTGTGGCTTGTTGAGACCTATTGTGGTCATTTGGGAGCTCCCAATCCTTTTGTGGGTTGTGCCTCAAGATTGTTGTAAGGGCTCCAGATCCTGCCTTGAAGGATTCCGATAGTGAAAGGTGAACCGAGTTTTTGTGCGAGGTTAATTGGAGTATAGGGTGAGGCCATTTGCGGCTTCTTGAGTTTGAAACTCACACCCCTCCAACGAGACGTACTCCCCTCAATAGGAGGAACTCGGAAATACATCATTGTCTCCACGTGCCTCGGTTATTTCTATATCCGAGCTCTTTACTTATGCAATTTACATTGTGATAGCCTTCGTGCTTGAAGTCTATATCTTGCTATCACCTTGTTACTTGTCTTGCTTAGAATAAGTTGTTGGTTTACATAGGTGAACCTAGTATATTTACGTTGTATGCTTGTTAACTTAAAACACCTAGTTTTATTCCACATTTATCAAGCCTAAAGCCCTAAACCGAAAAAGTTTTAAATCGCCTATTCACCCCCCGCCCTCTTCTAGGCGATATCATTGTCCTTTCAACTGATAGCAGAGTATTATGTTAAGCACAAAGGAAAATGATTTAATGGAATAGAGGTTGTTGACACCATGTCAAATATGGAAAAGATGCTTCAATTATTTAAGAGAGAGAAGGTTCTGCATTTGAGTGTACCAAAAAAACAAATGCAGCATGGCCAATGGAATTTGAAGATCATTTCAGGTTGATGAGCCGGTTTTGCTTTCTGTTGACATAGAGAATGTCACCTATTTAAAACGATGGAGATTTGTGTTCCAGTTGATGTTGACTACTTGACTTCTTAGATGTGTTCTATCTTGGCACTCAGCATAGCAATAACTTGCAGAAAGCAAAACATGTTAATGAATATTCTGAAGAAGATGAATTTTATTACTTGAAGAACGTAACATAGGTTAGCTTAGGAATGAATTAACTGAGAAACTAAAGAAACAGAAAACAAAATATGCTTAAGCTCTTGAATATTGGAGAAGCTTAAGCAACATAAAATGCAAATAAATGACAATTAGTCCACTTTGAAGGGGTTTCATATGTGGAAGAGTTATATGAAGAAAATGAGCACTCGGAAACTGAGGAAGTGGCTGAAGTTATTATATTGAAGAGATTTTGAATCTGGCTCACATTACGAGCAATCATGACTGAAGTGGGAAATACTCATATCTGCAAGTGAAATGCGGAATATTCACCGAGGTTAAAAATTCCTCACCTTGATATATGCTTGCTAGTTTTCTCACCGAGAGCGATTGTGTTGTACTGCACTGTGGTATGATTATTCAATATCTGTACTAGTATAGTGTCTTACCTACATGTGTTATATATATTTGAGATTCATAGAAGCACATGTCATGTTAAAATGTGTCTATGAAATTAGTAGGAATGGAATCAATGCAAAATAAACACATGTGCCCATCGTCTATTACTAAGATGCGTAGCAAAGTATATGTACAAATAGCAAGACAAAAAAGTTACACGTTGAATCCTGGTTACGCTTTCCTCGGTGTGGTAATCACATATTATTGAAAAAGTGCAATCACGACTAGGGACAAATGCAACATATAACGAAAATTAGATAAATAATTAGAATAATAAATAGAGAAGCTTGGTTGTCCTTTTCTCGATAAGATGGCTGTATGTTTTGGTAAGTTCAACTATAGGAACAAAAATAAATCAAAACCAAAAATAAAACAACGAGAAAGGTGGAAAAAACAAAAACTAAAAACTAAAAAGGAACACTATCATTACAAAATATATCTATTTAACCCTTTGTAACAAAAATACTCTTGCTTTGGTGCATAAGTAGAAAAAATAAAAAAACAGAATGGGGGAATATATTTTTAGCAAATTTCACATGGGAGAACTCATTTGTAGCAAACAACACGACCAGATAAGCTTTTATTTTTATTTGAGAACTTGCCTGTGGCAAGATGGTTAGGAGGATGGTTGTACCCCCAGCCCACCAAAGTTCTTCAACCACAGGTTTGACGTTGGTGTTTCTCATTTAGGCGGAATATTTTTCAGTGGGAGGCGACGTTCCCGTCGACAGCGAGGCGCCCGTGGTGACTTCGTCAATCTCAAGACTCGACCCGCCGGCTCGGTATTACGGAGGTGCTCATAGGGGTAGGGTGTGCGTCAGTGGCGGAGCTGCTCAGGGAATATGTTGTCAAGCGACAACACAAAAAATTGATAAGCAATAAAACCCCAGCTTTAAATACACAATTAGTGACCCCATAAATCCTAATTTCTGACATCATTGTGATTTATTTTGAGGTTTGACATCACTAGCTGCTACTCCCAGCTCCGCCACTGGTGTGCGTGTGTGCGTTCATAGGGGTGAGTGTGTGCACGTGTATGTGAGCGTCTGTGTTGTACTGTGTTTCTCAAAAAAAAGATAAGCTTTTATTTTATTTTACTCGCATGGAGCTGAAAGAGAAAAAATAAAGATAGAAACCAAAAGGTCTGTAAGCTTCAACCCAATAGGAGACCTCTCAAATAGAAGGCTCAGAAGTCAGAACGTCTTGGATGGGAGCTCCTGTACGACGCGTTTAGCATCACATAGGGATCCCACGCGTACCCTCCCAACCTTTGTGGTTTTGGGCCTTGGCCCATTTAGGCATTTCGCACGTTCCACTCTTTCAATCATTTTAATCTCGTTCAATAATCCTGGTGCAAGCTTTCCTCGTAGGCCGCAGCAAAAGGACTAGTTTGACCGTCCTTTTCTTTTCAGAGTTCATGCGCAGAATTTATGTACTATTTATTCATGAATTTTAAAAATTATCCAATGTATGAAAAATGTTAGTGAACTTGAAGAAGTTCAAAATTTTGAAAAATGTTTATTAAACATTTTTGCAAATTTCGAAAAATGTTCATGGTTTGAAAAATCTTGAATTTTTATTTTTTTTAAATGTTCACTTATCGTGGATTAAAAAATGTTCATGAATTCCAAACTTATTCACGTATTCTCAAAAAATATACACACAAATACATATAGAATAAATGAGAAAAAGAGAAGAAAACTAGGAAGAATTCTAATATTATGTGTACAAGTCGAAAAAATATTCACGTAGTTAAAATATTGTTCATGATTAGTTAGCACGGTTATACAAAATAATTCACGAGTTTCAACAATATTTGCATTGTTCAAACAAAATTAAATTCAAGATTTAAAAAATCACTTATCATCCAAAAAATAGTATTCAAATGATTTTTAAAAACTATAATAGAAATGTAGATGAACTAAGAACACGAGAATAAAAATAAAAAGGAAAAAAAAAAAAATAGGATAAATAAACAATCAAAAACAACAAAAAGAAAAAAAAACCCAGGAAAGAAATAAAGAACAAAAGGAAAAAAAAAGACGAAAGCTTCTAGAAGCCTCCCAAGACTAGAATGAATCAGAGAAAGACAACATACCTAGGCCTGCTGAGATACCCCCGAATTATCGCTAAAAGGGTTTCACAACATGCCCACAACTGACATAACATGTGTTACATAGAATCACCGTCTTGGACATTACAAACACATCACCGCTAAACGGAAATCGATCGATAGTATGACTAATCTCTTCAGCTGACATAACAAATTTCCAGTCGGACAGAGACATAATCACATAGCAACTCCGAAAAGAATAACCCAATTGTAGCACTTCACCTTCTTTTCCAAAGTGGCGATGAATATGTATGAACGTGTGTGTACCAACATTCAAAGACCTCTGCATTCAAATGATGAACATAACCGTTTTTATTAAATTATTCAACAAAAATCTTACAAGAGGAATATAAAGATGAACCCAAAACGAAGGCACCAATCTATCGACAACTCACTACACCCTGCAACACCGATGAAGGGGTGGCCAAGAACAGGACCATGTGCCCTGACAACACATCAACGCGCATCATCGAAAGACCGAAAGCCACACCAAGCCGCCCACTAGCGAGCAAGTGGCACGACCGGTCCAGCAAGCTCTCAACGACACCGATGCACACGATACATAAGTCGTCGCCGCCGTCTTTCTCTATCCCATCTTCATTTTTAGTACAAGGCCAAAACATTAGCCTTGTCAGTCTGCCATCGACGTGTCGAACAGATCCACCACCCCGCGCGCGTCCATCAACACGCCAACAAAGACCTCAACAATCATCAAAGTAAAGGAAAGAAAACAATCACCAAGGTAACACTACCCATTGAAAATGGCATCCATTCAGATTCCTGGCTACCTCTGCAGGCTGTCTAAACCTCTTTGCCCGGCAGCATCACAAGGCTGGGACTAATAGAATTCCCGTTTCTAAAAAAAAAAAAAATGCACGGGAGGTCGCATGGAGTTTCAGTGCTCAAGTCCAATCGCCTCACCATTCTTCCATTATTGGTTCCTCAACTGTAATTCCAACTGGAGTTAAATACAAAATGCATTGACATCGATGTCGACTTCAAGACCAGGAACTGCTTGTGGGTGACATCCTTGCTATATGTTGCCCGGTCATATTCTGAACAAGAACACCACAGATGCAAAAAAAAAAAAAAAATCATTCGCGGAGCAGAATTTGTCGAGGAATAGTAGCATGGAGCAAGGCAACTGAAAGTTCATAGAAAGATTTTCTTTTTATCTCGACAGAGGTGTTTCGCTTATGGAACTACTAAAATGTCAGACATCAGAGCGAATATGGGACTACTAAAGACCACATGATAACATACCATGTGTGATCTTGATGAATGACTAGTGCAGTGCAGCATTATCAATCCAGCATATGGCTTCCGTGCATTTTTACTTTTTGGTAATGAAATAAGCAAAACTTCTTTCTTTAACATTCATCAAGAGAAGATACCCAGTATTAAGATTTTTGTAGTGCAAATCAGTTCTATATACTAGTTACTTGAGCACGGATCAGACATATAGCAGGAGCAGACCGAATACTCCACATTCCACTTGACAAAAATAAAACAGCTTCAGTAATACAGAGAACTGTCAGGGTAAAACAGACTTGGATCATCCAGGCCTCCACACTCCAACAGAACCAAAGAAGCATATCACACCATGTTCTGGCAGAATCTGGCAAATTCAGTTCTGTAGGTAGGGCAAGATATCCAGCTCGATGCATCAAAGTTAAGTACACTGAGTAGGTGGCAAGCGCCGATCCCAATTAACTCTTCAGGGACCGGGGAGACCTCCATTCCGTGTGGAAGGAAAGGAAGCCTGTCCAGAACACAGGAAGGATATTAATGTGATGGCCTTACTCCAAGGATCGGTGCTCCCTACTATCCACCAGTATGAGGTAGCTAGCCAAAAATTCAAATAAGGAATTCGGTTAAAATACTCACAGTGGGAGCTTGATCACGTTATCTTCAGAGAGACCGAGAACGTCATGCCGAGCTAGCTGGAGGAATCGAGATCATTAATTGATCGCCAACTACTAACAGTGTGATGAACATATGCAGATCCATGCATACAATAGGATATCAACGCAGCTGTAGAGTGCCATTCTCATGTATATATAGGCCTCCAGACACCCTTCAGCTCATCAACTCAAGCATCACTGCCAGTTTCAGTTGTCATTCTCTGCACACACACACTGAGAGCAAGATGGGTGGCAAGGTTCTTCTGATCAGTGCTGTCCTGGTGGGGCTTGTTTCACTGACCTCATGCAGGAGCCTGGGGGAGTCGAATGATCAGAAGACCTACTCATCTGCGCCTCACTGTATAGTTTAACCCCATCCCCTCTGTGTTGCACTGTATTTATTACTTCATACAGTAGTGCTGCCCTGCATCTGTTAAGGTGATTCTTGAATAAGAATATCACTGCATACTGCATCTACCTAGCTGATGCATATATGAAAGAAAATTCATGTTGAACCTACACAGCGTCCTTTCTAAAAAGTTAATTTTGAGAACTATGCAAAGAACTTCATGCATCTGTTCATAACTCGTAAAGATGCTGTCTAGTTGAGTCACATTTCCATGACCATCGGAACACATCAGGCATTATCAGGCAACTGCAATAGTCGCAATACTGTTTCACAGTAATAATAGTTGCAATTCTGCATATCTTACCAGATGGGGGCTCCCCAACTCCCACGCATGGGTCAGCAGGAGGCTACAAACCAACACCGACACCGACGCCAACTTACGGCACTACACCCACGCCAACTTACGGCACTACTCCGTCGCCAACTTACGGCACTACACCGAGCACCCCAAGTACACCTTCCCCTGACGTCCCTGAAATACCAAAGAAGCATGAATTCACTGGATCCTGCGAGTAAGACCTAAATGAGTGCATTCCATAAGAATCAACATCACAAAGCAATGATACTAAAATTGTTTCGTTTTCCCTGAAATGCAGCTACTGGAAGGGCCACCCAGATGCTATAGTTGCAGCTATTGGGTCGCTTGGAAACATCGGACAGACATTTGGAGCTGCATGCAGTGTGATCGTTGGCAAGAAGCTGGGAACTCTGCACGATGCACTCTCAAACACAAGGACTGATGGTATTGGTGCCCTGATACGTGAAGGAGTAGCTTCCTACCTCAACTCCATCGTGAACAAGAAATTTCCTTTTACCACCCAGCAGGTGAAGGACTGCATCATCGTTGCTGTGACCTCTGATGGTGCTGCTTCTGCCCAGGCTGGGATCTTCAAGAAGGCAAATGAATCCCACTACAAGTTTTAGTCTTGGATATCTCTTGGCTAAATTTCTTGCTCCAATGTATTTTCCTCGATTGGTCCTATCGTGTGGCTTGATATATTTCTAATATTTTATTTTTTATCATGTAATATCACTATTTAAACCATTTTGAATGTAATACATCAATCAGTTTTCTGTTGCTTAAATCACAGAATGTTGCTATACTCGAGCATTAGCACAGATAAAAACTATACTTTACTCTGAACACCACACTAGTGCTACTCAGATTCTCAGTATAAGAGGTTCATTAATGGTGAATGTGTTTTTGTATTTCAGGCATGTTTGGTTAGGTAAGCAACACTATAGGTCTAAGAAAACTACTGGCAAGTTTTGGCAGAAAATTGCGTAGAAGACAGGTCCTCTGCATGGATAAGAAACAATGGCAAGCCCAAACGTAACAATCAAAATATGAAATGGTCAAACTTACCTAGCAAAGTGTTAAACTGACGAAGTAGTCTAACAGTTGCCTCCAAAACAATTATTCTGAAGCTTCATCGTAAAAGCTTTTGAATCTTGCTCTTCAACCCCAACAAATGCATCGGTAGCCCCTGCTCCCCTAAATTTCATAGTTAAAGACCTTAAAATCTTGCTCTTGAACACCAAAAAGCATATGAAAAAAGCATGTGCAGCCATTGGCCAAAGTACTAATTATAATTATTCTCCCATAAGTTTTTTTACTGATTATTATGAACCTGGATAACTATTCCAAGTATCCAACACTAACCCGTAAACAAAACTTCACATAAAACAAGGGATTGATGCTTAATACCAAATAAATCCAATAACTTCGAGATGAGTTAATCACTACAGCAGTTTTTCAGAAAAGTTTATTTGGTGTCAAACGGTAGCCCAAGTGTTAGTTTTACTGGAAAACAAAATTTATTCAAACATTAGACAAATTCAGTGTATGCCGTGTTTCTCCCCAAAATAATGAGTTATGAGCTCTCAGTTCAACAGCGGATATAACCGTGCACATCATGACTGATTCAGTTTTGCTTGAACAAGTATAACGAATTAAGATTTCCCGGAATTACCTGATTAATTAATTCCTTGGAAAAAACTTCAGCCCTACCTGTTTTTTTCATCATTTTTTATTCTTGACACAGAAACGGCAGGTAGTTCACTCACAGTATCATGGTCATTTTCCGGGAACTTTCTTGGATGAAGGTTTCATCTGTCATCTGTGTATGTCCAATTCGCTTGCAAACTTTAAGATGGTCATGTATGTTAAGAAAAAAGCGTTGGTGCTTCACTAGTCACTAACAAGTGCCCCTAGGCCCCACTTTTCCTCGTTTTGGGATACTTTCGATTGACACATCTTTGCAGTATTACAAAGCTGATTTCTCGGAAGATAAGTGGTCCTCATATTGAACAGATGAGTGTATCAGTTTCTCTTCTTTCGCAAAGAACCTTCGAGTAAAAACAATCTTAAAAGTTAAAAAAAATCCTGTGCAAATTTCCCAAGCATGCACCTGACGACTACCCAGATCAATTGCTTCCAAGTAGATCAGTTCCCCACCAGATCACTCCAGCATACCCAGAATCGTACATAAGCACAAATTTACAATTTAGGAAACTAAGAGGAGATGGATAAAATGAAGGGGGCGATAGCGAGGACTTTTGACAGGACCAAAGGTCGGTCATTGAGGCAAAGTGTACGGGTGGGTGACCGGTTCTTCCTCTGTCCACTAATATAAGATACAGCCCACCAAAACGTGTTATAATTCTCCGTTCACAATTATAAAATATTTTATATATTGCAATGTTACGGACCAAAAAGAGTGAATGTACACACTGAAACGCGTCTAGATACATCCGTTTCAGAAAAAGGTAAAACATCTTATGATTGTGAACGGATGGAGTAGTTACTAACAGTATGAAGGTGGATAAATATTAATGGGGCAATATCCTGGAAGGAAAGGAAGGAGTAGAGATTTCTTACTCCCGGTAGAATACAGGTGCGCTGCATGGATAAGAAACAACGACAAGCCCAAACGTGGCAATCAAAGTAGAAAATTGCTCAAACTTGCCTGCAAAGGGTTGGAAAACTGACGACGTAGTCTAACAAATGCCACAAGCCTAATTATTCCTCAGCTTCATTCCAAAAGCCTTTGAATCTTGCTCTTCAACAAATGCATCGGTTGCCACTGCTCCCTAAATTCAATGGTTAAAGGTCTTAGAATCTTGCTCTTGAACCCCAAAAGGCCTATGAAAAAAAGCATATGCTGCCCCTGGCCAAAGAACTGATTATAATTATTTTCCCATAAGAAAATTGATAACTGATTATTATGAAGGCGCCTAACTCATTCAAGTATCCAACACTAGACAATAAACAAAAGTTCACATTAAACAAGGAATTGATGCTTAATACCAAATAAACCCAAGAACTTCGAAGATGAGTTAATCACTTCAGCAGTTTTTCAGAAAAGTCAATTTGGATGGCAAACGGAAGCCCAAGTTTTAGTTTTACTGGAAATCAAAATTTATTCAGACATCAGACAAATTCAGTGTATGTCGTGTTTCTCCCTCAAATAATGACTTAGGAGCCCCAAGTTCAAAAGTGGATGTAGCCGTGCACATCGTGACTGATTCAGTTTGGCTTGAGCAAGAAGAATAATGAACTAGAATTTCCTGGAATTACCTGATTAATTAATTCCTTAAAAATAACTTCAGTCCTACGTGTTTTTTTACATCATTTAGCATGTTGATTCTTAATATAGAACCTGTAGTAGGTCAATAACTCACAGTATCATTGTCATTTTCTGAGAACTTTCTTAACTGAAGTTCATCTGTGCATGTCCAATTTGCTTGCATACTCTGAGATGATCATGTATGTTAAGTAAAAAGCATTGGTGCCTCACTAAAAAGTTCCCATAGGCCCCACCTATTTCCTCGTATTGGGATACTTTCGATTGACACATCTTTGCATTGTTACAAAGCCGATTTCCTGGAAAATAGTGGTCCACATATTGAACAGATGGGTGCATCAGTTTCTCTCGTTTCACAAAGAACCTTCGAATAAAATTTCTTAGAAGTTAAAACAGTCCTATGCAAAATTTCCCAAGCATGCATATGAAGACTACCCAGATGAATTGCTTTCGAGTAGATCAGTTCTAAACCAGATCATTTCAGTACATGCAGAGTGATACATAAGCACAAATTTATAATTTAAGAAACGAAGGCAGGGTGGATAAAAATGAAAGGGGGCAATATCGAGGACTTTTGACAGGTAACTAACAGTATCTGAATGTCGCGTATAGGAATGTAGCAACATTACCAATTGTCGCTTATGACTGTAAATGCAAACAGCTAATTGTTAGTAACTTCACATGTTACTAGTTGTAGTACATGCATGATAATATTGCAAGTAGCAGAGTACCTCAGTAGTGAGAAACCTACAATGATCATTTCTTCCTCTGTGCTACTTGGAGCAGAGCACCAAGTTACTCGTAGAAACATTGCCTATTAATTTATCTAGTGATTGCCTAAGCAGGACCTCTGTTGTAGTTACGTTATACACAAAAACAAGACATCCTACTTAGTACAAACAATGCTATAATACAGAGTCAGTTAGTTGCTACAGAAAACTGTCAGTTAGTTGCTGCAGTAAACTGTCAGTTAGTCAGAACCAGACACTGAGTTGATATGCGAAGGCAGTATATCTAGTTGGAATTACAAGAAATTCGGCTTCAGAAATAAAAATCCTTGCTCACAAAGGATTCAACTTACACAAGCTTCTATCATTTTGCATAGTCTCAAAACATTTATATGTTATAACTTATAAGTTATACCCATACAATAAAACAACAATGCACAGTTAGTCATCACTGTAGCGGGTATGGTAAACTACAAGCGATGACAATAAGCCTTACAAAATATTTGCTCTTTCTTTCCAATGACCAGGGATCATTATAGAGTGGCTTCTCAAAATCAGCAAGGTTCCACGAATGCAACATCAAGTTAGTCATCACTTACCACAGAAATGAAGCGTCCTCAAACCTTTTGATCCATATGGGACTCAAACCATTGGAAGATCTCTCCATTCTTCAGGCTGGTAAATTCATGATATGCATATGCAACATTCAGCTCCTCCGTGACATGCCTCGCCAGAGGGAACCCCTCCGGCAAGACCTTCGCCTTCTCTGCCGCCTCCTTCCACGGGGTGCTCCTCCCATCTTTCTTCAGAAAACCTTCGTCGTCGAGGAACGAGTTATGTTGAAGCACGTCCACAAGACCTTCGGCGACGGTCCGATTCAACCCCGGAATCCTCGCGGCCAAGAACTCGGCGCTCACAGCGAAGGCATCGCACCGGATCTCCCGCACATCAACGTGCTTCGACCTGAGCTGGCCTACGCTCGCCGCCACCATCTGCGCCCTCTCAGCGTCCTTGGGCATGTGCACGAACAGCGCCGGCGGGTAACCGGCCGGGATGTCATCCATCGCGGCGAACACGCCCTCGGCGATCATGATGACGACGCTGCTAAACCTGACCCTGGCCGCCAGCGCGGACACGAAGTACACGCCCGAGGACGCGCCGATGCCGACGAGCGGGAGGCCGGCGAGCTCGGGGTGCTGCTCCTTGACCCACCAACCGATGATGGACTCGACGGCGGCGAGCTCGCTGCCGGCGGCGAGCGACCAGCACTCGGCGCGGCTGGACACGGCGAGGACGGCGTAGCCGCGGCGGAGCGCCTCGCGCGTGAAGCGGCGCTCCTCGGGGAGCCCCGCGCAGCGCGGGCAGGCGGGGGACGCGTCGAAGAAGTCGGTGGCGCGGATGGTGCACCCGGGCGCGACGAACACGGCGGCGCGCGGCGGGCCCGGCGGGAGCTGCCACAGCACCTCGTTGCCGCTCCTGCGCTCGACGTGCGGGTCGAGGCGGATGGCGGCGGTGGACAGCGGCGGGGCGGGAGAGGACGGCGGTGGCGAGGAGGATCAGCGCGCAGGAGGAGGCGACGAGGACGACGGGCCTGCGCGGCTGCGGGATCATGGCGAGGAGGCTGTGCATCGTGCGCGCGATCGACCTTGCTTGCGCTAATGGAGGTTCAGAGAGCAGCAGCCATTGAGTTGACTTGCTTCGACAGAGAGGGACGAACGAACAGACCTGGAAGAAACGGCCGTTAGCTTCGATTGGGCCGTATATGGATGCGGCCCATGTGATACGGTGGGCCGGGCTAGAGTGGACCGGCTTCTTAGCCCAGAGCCCAGCCTAGTACCCTTTTCCTTTCCTCGCCGACGGCGCTCATCTGCGGCGGGGATCGCGGCGGCCGGCGGCCTCGTTGGACGTGAGTTCAATCCGTCGGCGGTGAGGAGAACACCGTCGTCCGTATCGGATCCTTGACCCTCCCTCTTTGCCGGCGACGGCTTGGGCAGCCTCGGCTCCGTCACCAATCCGTCGGCATCCTCAGGTAGCGCCCGACGCCTCCCCGATCCACATCCACTGGAACACTTCGCTCTAATAGGAGTGTGCTTCTGTACTTCGGATTACTGTCACTTATGCTTGAAGCGGCTGCTAGCGTGTTACTGATGACTGATCTGTTATTATTCGTTAATTACATGAGTGATCTATGCACTTTCTGTTAGCAATATCTTTTGCTGATGTGGAATCTCATCTGCTGCCTCGTACGTGAAATTTTTGAGTGGTCGACTAGTGTTGCCAGTACTGCACTGATGTGTAGGCAAGATTGGTGCCAGTTCCTTATTTGTTCATGACGCCGTCTCCGGGGACTTCTATATAGCTAGACAACTGGCATAAGTTTATTTGATTTGTTCACGTTTCCGCTGAATTTCCAGAAAACAGATTTGGAGACTGCTGAACTGCTAAACTTTCCTTGGGCCATTCATATCATCATTTTATTCACCTCCTATTGTCTTCGAAGAAATAAGAGCATCGGTTGGCACACTGTATACCTTTCAATCCGAAATCTCTTGATTTTAAAACATGAACAACTGCTAAAACATCTGTTTATGTGCTTTCAATCATAAACTGTGAGATTCAAATATGATTTATCAGCTCTTTGTTTTATAGCAGCTACTGACATATCCTTTTATTCCATAATATGAAATAAAGGTAATTAATTTGTTGTGGAAGGTTGCTTGATCAAGCTAATACTAATATCTATGTTACTTGTGTGCCCATTTCATGATTGTTGTTGTCCAGCACCTTTTTATCCAATTTATGTAGATATATGTTTTGCTTGTCAGTTCTTCATTTTAAATTTTATCTTTCTCTATGTTAGATTTTGGAGAAATGGATCCTGAAGAGCTGAGTGACTCTGAGGAAGAAGATGATGAGATGATGCTATTTGTTTTCCCAGCTTTGTATCTAGCTTCCATTGGTTACAAATCCAAAGGACCAGCACCAAGGCGTAGTGGTGCAGAATGGATATGCGAAGTTCTTGAAGATGACCGAGGTCAGGGCTATGAGAAACTTCGAATTGAGCCTCATATTCTCCGTAACTTCTCAAGATATGTTAGGTCAAAAAATCTTCTGCAAAATACAAGAGGTGTTTCTGTAGAAGAGCAAATTGGCATGTTTGTGTACATGCTCTCACGAAATGCAACTTTTGAGAAATTGAGTGCTAGATTTGAGCGCAGCAGAGAGACTATTCATAGACATATCAAGACATGCTTTGATGCAATCGTCTCACTGAAAGGTGACTTTCTGAAGAATCCCTTAACTAACACTCATTCAAAGATATCATCTGATCCACATTATGGGCCTTACTTTGAGGTAAGTTCAATGTATGGTTGTATTTTTTTTAACTTGTGTGCTTTTCTGTTAGATGTCAATTACATAGGAGATGTTTTCTCTTGCAGAACTGTATAGGGGCAATTGACGGAATTCATGTCCCTATGACAATATCAGATAGGGAAGTGGCTCCATATCGAAATAGAGAAGGATCTCTTACTCAAAACGTGATGCTTGCTTGTGATTTTCATTTGAATTTCGTCCATGTGTCCTGTGGTCATGAAGGATCTGTATCTGACGCAGCGTCTTGTATTCAGCAATTGAATCTGGATTTCAAGTCCCAGAAGGCAAATACTATTTGGTGGATGGGGGTTATCCAAACACGCCTTGTTTTCTTGCTCCTTATAGCGGGGTACCTTACCCTATTGAAGAGCAAGAGCAGAGAAATTGCCAACCAGGAGACTACAAGGAGTTGTTCAATCTTCGTCATGCAAGCCTGCGTAACCATATCAGGCATGCTATAGGTATCCTGAAGATGAGATTTCCAATCCTAAATGTTGCAACATTTTACCGGTTTGAGACTCAGCTGAAAATTCCAGCAGCAGCAGTGGTGTTGCATAATATCATTCAGAGGCAAGGAGGCGACGGAGACTTTTCAAGTAACCAGCCAATCCCAGTTTCAACCCGTAAGACTGTGGCTCTGCCTAGCGGGATGATGCATATGGAAATAATGTTGCAGCACTGAACAGTCAATGTGCCATGGGAAATGCTTTTAGAGATGATATCGCAGAGAAGATGTGGGCAGATTACATAAGAAACATGTGATTTTCCATATCTGGAACCAAACCACACAGGAAGAAGCATAGGTGTACAAGCACTCAAAAACCTTTGGACTTGTCTAGACCTCGCAATATAACAGGCTGACCTGGAAGAAGCCTTAAGTTTCGAGGTGCTTTGATACAATATGTGTTAGATGATGATCCATGCCAGATGTGTTTTATTTCATAAATGTGACATATTTTTCGTTGGTATGGATCAAGATTGAGTGGTTGACATGCTTTTACATCTGCAAGGTGGCTCTTCCATGGCTTGTGTCTGCCAACTAACTTGGATTTCTTAAGTGCTGTTTAGTTACAACAGTATAGGTATTTGGAGCATTTGTTGAAGATGTATCTTCTATTGTGTCCCAATGAAAAAGAAAAAACTGGTAGTAGTTACCAGACGACTGCGCTGGCATATGGGGGCGAAAAGTAAAATCTGAGCCCAGGTTTGCCACCGTGTTCTATTGTGAAGTGCTACATGTTAATTTAATAGTGCTGACTGCATTGCATGGTGTGCTCTGTTCTCGTTTTCTTTGGCTCCAGCACATATCAGCAGAGTTAGGTTGATCACTTCTTTTTGCAGTTTTCGTCGGTGTACGATGTGTAGTTGCTGTTTGTGTGAACCAGCAAACTTTGCCCGTGAGGCCGTGACTGAAGCGCGTGAAGGTGGGATGAGTGTTTTTGCATGCGGAGGTTATACTAGTAACTACTCCCTCCGTCCACAAAAGGATGTCTCAACCTATCCCAAATTTACATGTATCTACACACTAAATCATATCTAGATACATACAAATTTGAGTTAGGTTGATACATCCTTTTGTGCACGGAGGGAGTAGGATTTATGGTGTGGTTGGACACTTGGACCTATAGTCTTGCCACCCGCTCAGGGTGGATCCAATAGTGCCAGGCACCGAAGCTACTTTTCTTCTCCCTGAGTCCCAGTTTACATGTTTAGCTCACCGTATACACGTTTAATGAAAACATGGATTGCCAAGTTCTGAAGAATGCGATTAGTTCGCCGAGTTACGATGCTGCACCACTGGGAGCCTTGTTCAAGGAGGCGAAATACCTTCTCCAGGTCTCCTTCATCGAGTACAAGTTAGTTTATATGCCTCGTAACTGTAATAAACTACTAGCTCACGAGCTGCGCGGCATAATCGCCGGTCCATTAAACTTCCGGCGATTATGCCGCGCAAGTTTAATGGAATGTTTCCTTCTAAAAATAATATGTCGATTTCCCTAGCGTTGCGCTAGTACTAAGAATTATTCTTAGCTAGACTATTTGGAGAGAGACAATGTTTAGAGCAAATTTTCCGAATCTAATTTATAGATTTACATAGCTAAGAGGTTTAAAGAAAAGTGAAAAATTCACGCTTGTAGAAAAAACAAGTAAAGCTCCCTCTTATCCGTTCCCCTGCTAAAGTGCAGAGAGGCGGAAAAAGGCGACTCGAGCTCCTCCTCCTCTCGCCGGCAGATCCGTCGCTCCCCTCCGCCTCCGGTCGCCGTTCCGGCACCGTGAGGTGGGGGGAGCTCCGGCTCTTGCTGAGCGTGTAGATAGGTAGCAGTTTAGTAGGTGTGCGTGCCCTTGCGCCGCTGTTGAAGACGGAGGCGATGGCGGCGGTGTGTTGGGCGTGGTGCTCCCCCTTCTTTCCCCGTTCCGGCCTTGCTGCCGGGAAGGTCATGGAGCTTTTTCGTCGGTTCTCCTTCTCCTTCCTTGCTTCTCTGGCCGGCCGAGGTGGCGACGGGAGGAGCTGGGGGAGGTTGGAGTTCTGTTTTTGGTGCAGGTGGTTCTGGAGGCTTTCTTCCTCGGCGCTTCTGCTCTGGCCGGCCATGGTGGCGAGGGGAGCAGAGCCTGGAGGTGGTGCGGGGCTCGTGGTGGTGGTCCTGGGCGACGCGGCGTCGGCTGGAGGTTCGGCGGTTCCGGGAGGTGGATGCTGTGGCCGTGCACGTTCAAAGTGTTTCGGTTCCGTCGCTTGGCCTTCTACAAGGTGTGGCGGCGCCTTCTTCCCGGCGGCGTGAGGTACGGCGGCGTCGTCCTCGTCTAGGAGCTTGGGGATAGTTTGGATCCGATTGTAATCTTTCTTCGGTGGCTTGGGGTGCTCTTTGCACTTTTCGGGGTCCTCTTTGTAATTTCTGTTTTCCTTTGGACCTTTTTGTAAAAGTGTGTGGAGCTGCCTGAATATATGCGTCGGATCCCCTCAAAAAAAAAATTCACGCTTGTAGAGGACAAGTGGACACATATACACGTGGAATTTTGTGGAAACGTATGATCATACCCATGCTGCCAAATCTCAGGGGTTGGCACGGACGTAGCAGTGCCCGTTCTGAGCGGAAGCCATTTTCAAAAAAAATGGAGTTATAGTTTTTCATAAAGTTTCACATATATAGTTTATTTGTACCCATGAGCATACTAGCACCTACAAAATGCTACAAAGATGGAATGCTAATAAGGATTGCTAACCGGCCAGAACCACTTGGATAATATCAAACTGAACGTTGTGATCATCTGGTCGGATCTGATTGCGACTACACTAGTGGCTGCCACTAACCAACAAGATCAAACGTGATTCGCGTGGGGCGAGATTCTGATCGATGGCATCTACTGAGGACAGTCAGAGTGTCAGACCATTGCACTTATATAAATACAAAATACTCCCTACTTAATAGATAATGCAACATCAGCTACCCACCTAAACAAAACAAGAACCACATAGTCGAGCTACTCCGCGGTGTAAATTCACTAGTTTGACTCCCCTTGATAGTTGCCAACACCGACAACTCGAAAGCTATTTAATTTGATTCCGTGCCCATCGTTTTCTGTCCGGGCTCGAACTTATTTTAAACCAGTGGCCTCTTGCCTGAACTTTTTTTCTTTTCCGATGATGCATACTGGCCAACTCCTTGCTTGCATTGCAAATTTAGAAGAAACATCCATCTAACACGCAAACAAAAGGGCCCTTAATTTACTGTTTTTACAACGGAGGGGCGTTGGATTCCTAGTGTTATAAATCTGTCGGTGCGTAGCAGTAGCACCACATCACCACCAAACCACGGGAGGGAGAGGGTAATTGGGACATGTATAGTAGTTCTGTACAAGAGTTACCACATGGGATTTTTAATTAGATGAATGAAAGAGAAGGAGCATCGAGAGTCACCACATGGGATTTTCAATTAGGCGTTTCGGCTCTCGAGAGCATATTCTTCTGGGTTTCAAATTTCGTTCCAAACCCTTTTTGAAATGCCAAAAAAATTGATAAGATATTCCGCGCTTACATCTCGATGTTATATGTGCTTACAATCTTTTTACACATGCCATTAAAATGACGATTTGGCGTGTGCATGTAAAATTTTCAGATGTATGCATCAAATTTTTGTTCGGAAATTCTATACATTTCGAAATGTTTTCTTTGTGGCGGGAGCATATGCTCCATGTGAGAAAATAGATTTCACCAACAAAAGTCACCTTTAACAACATATGACTCCGACGGCTGTTATCGTGGTAGATATGATGGTTCCGACGGCCGAGAATTTACAATGGATTATCGTAAGACGTGTTCTATGTGCGAATCGATGTGTGATACATGTCAAGTGGCACCACCTACCACTAGTTTCCGTTCATTGTGGTAGAATCGAAGTTGTCGTTTTGATTGCGTGTGCGGATTTAACTTTGATTGACACCCGAGAGTCATTCATCTGGAACTGGTGGGTCCATGATGTCGGTGTGTTTGTACATGAAACATGTGATATGTTGCGTATTTTATACCGTGATTGCTTTTTTTAGCCCGATGTATTCAGCAAACCGATGGAGTACAAAACTCTAGCGAGTCATTAAGCAAACAAATGGAGCGCAAAATTAACTATGGCCATGCGTTCGAGCAAATAGATCAAACACAAAATTATGGTAAAAATATTTGAGAAGATAGATCTAATGCAAAACATCAATTAAAGTGATAACAAGTTCGAGTATACAAATGATATTAGCAGTATCAAACAATCATTAGTCCAACTTTTCCAGTGCACGATCGAGATACAGATAGGAGCCTATCGTGGGAGCAAGCTAACCGGCGGTGCGCCTCGAGAAGAATAATGGGGGAGGGGAAACTTCTTGGTGCGCACGGGGGTGAGGTTTCTAGGGGTGGTGGATGCGCACACGCGCGGGGGTGGGGGGGAGGAGGGGGAGTGACGGAGGTAGGTGGTGTTTTACCGTGCACGGGCTTGAGGTGCCCCACAAGCGACTACATTTTAGCTAAGTCCTGGTCTCACATAGGAAGGCTGACGTCCAGGACCGACCATCGTTTTGACTTGAAGGGCCGGATGATTGTTTACTAAGTACCGAACAAATTGATCAACGCCTCGTTAAATTTTTGGGTATAGACCTCAAGTTATCTGCTTCGTATCCGGTGTTGGCAAACTATTATTATATAAAAATTCACACATACAAAACAATTAGCCAATTTCCGTGACTATAGGCAACTTACCAGCGTCTCTAAACGTTAATAAGGTCAAATTAGTATGCTAGTTCAATAACAGAAGTCAACTAATTAGCAATAATGCATAACAAATATTCAACATGTAACAAGTTTCTTGTGCAGAGAGCGAATGCATCGCACAACCTTAACACGGTGAAATTGCGGGAGCAAGTTAAAAACTATGCTAGAAGGGTTCACGAGTAATAAATAATTCTTCGGAGACACTCACATTGTGGACCCGCCATTTTCAGATGACCCCGGAATGTCGAGATGTCGATCATAATCAAATTCGCACATGCCGTTGAAAACACGTACGACAACCTCACTTCTACCAAATAAACAACACTAAGCCCTAGTCGTACCCTCCTTGGTCGCTACCTCCTCTTATTGGCCGCTGCCCCCTCATCTAGATCGGATCCAGTGCTAGCTTCGGCACGGTGATGCTACTCCATCTCATAGATCCTTCGATGATCTTGGTGTCTTGATTCACAAATTTCCATGGTGCCGCTGATTTGGTACGCGTGGAAACCCTGAGACGTCGTACTATTTGGAGACAGTACCCTCGCAGCTGGGAGGTATAACCAAACTACGCGAGTGTGAGGACTTATCGACATCGTCAACTTTCCCTATCCATTGACCTGATCGTCGAGGGTATAATCTCGTTCTTGCACCACGATAGTGCATTTGGGTTTGGTTTGTGCTATATCCTAATTTTTTGGTGTAGAACGTTCATTCATTAGGGACCCTTAAAGATAGCTTGTAGTCAACAAAAGAGCTATTTAGATCAAACCAGAAGGAAATGTGCCTTATGTGGGAATATATGGTATATCTAGGGTTAGTCCTATCAAAGGATTTAAGACATTCATAATCAAGGGAAAAAATCAATCCTCGATATATTGGAGAATTTAAATTTCTCGGTGAGAAAGTAGCAGCGGTATACAAGTTAGATTCACCAGAAGGATTATCCAAAGTGCACAACGTGTTTCATGTATCTCAGCTCTGAAAATGTCTGAAATCACCAAGGGAACCCTTCTCACATGCAGAAATGAGTAGTGTCATATGATCTTTCGTTCTTGAACACCCATGAAGATTCTGGATAAAAGTTGTAACATGTTGTGAAATCGATTGATTAAGTATTGCAAGGTTCAATGTAAACATCGCCCCGAACAAGAAGAAGGATGGAAAAAAGAAGGATATTTACAATGGGATTATCCTCAACTCTTTAGGTACGGAGTTCCCTAACTTGAAGAATTTGTTGTTAAGGGAGAGAGGATGTTAGATGCCATAGTTCTAGGTCTCCCGGGGGTAGAAAATGTGCATGTTGCAATCATGCATCTGAAAAGCTGAGGAGTTTTGAACTTTTTTATGGAAAGGGGCAAAGTGATCGAAGAATAGCTCTTATCGATGAACTAGACTTATATCATCGGGGTGAGTGACTTCAACACAACCTTTGCTACATTTGAATCTTTTGACACAATTGAGCAATTTGAATATGAAATATAACAAATATTAAAGTGTAGAATCATCACATTTCAATTAATAAATAAAGTTGAAACCGAAATAGGATATCATATCATAATGTTCAATAATTCATTACATGAGATATGCTGGATTAAAAATTAAATAAAAATTAAAAGTAAATAAATAATACTTTATTGATCTCAAGAGTATTCTTACAACAATTATTGGGATTTGTAAATGTACAAAAAACAAAGATACAATGTACAAAAATAAATAAAACCTTAAACTAATTATTGATATTCATTTCCTTTTTCGTTCGCCTGCAAAATAAGCACAAAGACAAATACAAATGTTCGCCTTCACATTTTTTGGGTGAGTCAATTTTTATATCTGATCTAGCTAGTGGGAATTAAGAACTAGAATTGACCCTTAAAGGAGATTATATGCATAATAGTCATATTAGGTAATGCTAGGGCATTGGAGCATTTGGACCATATAAGGAACAACACATGAGTCATTTTGATCATGAGGCATCAAGAAAGAAGACAACTAAATACAAAGGCAACATGTGGATGATCCATTTCTAGAGGCAACCGAAAGCAACACTGATGAACCAATTAATATTAGCAACAAGGCAAGATACTTACCCCCTGATAACCCCCAAGAGCAAGGGATCACTGTAGCACCTCTCAATGTGGAAGTAAGGTATCGATCCGCAGGAGCAAGAAGGAAAAGTTATCTATTCCCTACAACTAAAGTGTCACAAGTTTTAGTTGATTATGCACTAAACAAGTTTAAGGAACAAGGTGGTTGATTTAATGGATGGAAGTTTGATGTAACAAGGCAAGAATGTGGAAGTGTCCCAATCCTCTTCAATGCAAGAGGACAAGACAAAGGTTTTCTAGGATGCTTGGAAATAAGGCCTAGGGATCATACTTTCACTAGTGGACACTCCCAACAATTGAATACATAGATATTTCCTCTTCACTTTGCTACTCTGAACTATTCTCCCGTTGGATAGAAATACCAATCTACTGCGTAGGGCTACAAGAGCACACCTTAAAGTCTGAGTGAACAAACACCACAATATCATAGAACACCAAGACCATCGTGTAGGGCTACAAAAGCACACCTTAAAGTCTGTCTTCCACATCTAGGGAACCCCAAGGTCACTATGAGTGCCCCAAAATAGTACTAAACAAACACCACAATTTTATAGTGACATCCAACACAAAGAATAACTCATGGTAAGTATTTCTGTAACCTTTAGCCTAAGAGTCACACACGGTGCGCACACTGTCAACTTCACACCATGGGACAAAGGTGACTCCGGAAATTACATTAATAAAACCACTTGAGTAGCACAAACAATGAAGGAGAAACATCCATGAATTCAATTAGATTACAAAGCTCATGATCACATAAAGATCACATCATGGGAGAGAGAGATGAACCACATAGCTACCGGTAGAGCCCTCAGCCCCGATGAAGAACTACTCCCTCCTCATCATGGGAGGCAGCAACGGCGATGAAGATGTTGATGATGAACACGCCGGAGGGGGGTGGAGCCCTCCGGAGGCGATTCCGGCGGCGTTTCCCCCCTCCGATCTTCTCCGGCGGCAGCCTTCTGACTCTCTGTTTCGTGGTTTGTGTTTCTCCGCCGCCTCCTTTCGCGAAACGCCAGGGGACCTTTTTTATAGGCGTTTTTAGGTCAAGACGGAGTCGGTGGACGAAAATCGACGGCCACGGAGCTCCGAGGGGAAACGAGCTGGGCCCACGCGGCCAGGTTTTTGGCCGCGTGGGACCCTCCCATTTCCAGCCTGTTGGGCTTCTGGTCTTCAATTTAAGCCCATTGCGTTCGTCTCGAAAATTCTGAACCGTGCTCTTTGACCTTGCCCTTTTTGGAGTCCCGAAGCTCCCGGAAAGTCTGAAACACTAAAAAAGACGTTTTCTGGAAAAACAGGGTTAATTCCAAATAAATGGGAAAACTATGAAGTATTCCCAAAATCATTATAAAACATTGATATAACCCTTATATGATGCAAATATGATTGGAATATAAGCAATTAAAGTGCAAAGTTCATGTATGCATTTTACATGCATCAACATCCCCAAGCTTAATCCATGCTCGTCCTCGAGTATGAAGATGATAAAACTAACATGGACTTTGCAATTTAATACTTAACAATGAATATCAAAGATGATTACTATTGCTACATATAGTCAAATGATTCATTCTTCAAAGGAGTAGCAATATGCAAATAGTTTATGAAGTGATATCAAGTATTCAAGACAGGATGTTCATTGATAGTTCACAAAGTGTAACATAACAGATAGTATATGGACACATGTATGCATAATGATAAGTAGACATCCTACATGGTCATAGAGTGATGATGAAAATCTGAATATGATAGGTGGACACTTTGGAAAGATGTAAGTGAGTAGAGGTAAAGCATGCATAAGTTTCATCTAACCTCCAAACTCTCTACTTAAGTTAATGATTGCAATGTGGTAATACTTGGTGTCAAGCTCTCATTCCCCTATCATAGCATCTTGAATGATTAAGTTTAATGTGAAGCAAATATGAGTAGTGTGCTTGACAAAGTAAAGGTTGATGTCTCATGCCCCTTGAATACAAGTACCTACACCATGATTACTCAACTTAGGAAACAAAGCAAGTTCAAGTTATATCATTGTAAGTAATAATAGTATCATCAAGAGCGTCAACTGGGGTACCTCTTGTCCCAGGATATGGAACAAGCCCATATCAAAATGACAAGACAAACAAACAAATGAAAAACCTCAACACCCTTTTTATTTACCATTGGAATAGCTTTTTATTGTAAGGTGTGTCATAGATAATTCACCATAGCATGTAAGTAAATTTCCACCATGAATAATGCATGGCTTAGATTAGCGGCCCAGGCGTCTCTCTAACCATTTATACAAACTCATTTAAACTACTTCATTTCCACCTCATTTCACCATGATAGCATCCATAAACAAAAGTACATGATATCAACTAAATGAGATGAAGGAGCATGTTGAAAGCTTTGCATGTGACAGCACATATGGGCTAACTCCAACCCGAACATTTATCAAGCCACTAGCATCATAATCTTAATCACAATGGGTCATGTTTTATTATGCAATGATAAAATGTGCATCAAGTTCGTGAGAGCTATATAACCAACTTTTCCATGCAATCAATAACATAATCATTTTCATTCAGAGGTAAGATAACACAAAAACATGATGAACATACTCGGAATAGCATAAGCTAGTAGGTAGATATGGTGGACTCACTGGAATAACTTTGGTTGAAGGTGTTGGAAACAAGTTTTTGCTTGTTGGAGTTTTTGGGCTAGCAAAAGGGAGAAAGTTGACCATCTAGATGCATGCATGAGTGTCCATAGAACTAACTAATCCATGTTAAACCAAGTAAATAACAATCAGCACCAAAACATGAATAAGTGATAGCTCTACAAAAAGAATTTGCAAACTATTACTCATAAACAAGCTCATGAATCATGCAACTATATGTATCATTAAAAATCAAGTCAAACATCCCTTTTCCCAATCTTATAAAAGCATCCAACATATTTCAACCCATATTTCCAGTAGCTCTCTCATATATAATTGATAGTGTGGTGGTCTCTCAAGACTCAAACAAAAACAAAAAACGACGCTCCAAGTTTATGCGATAAAGTGTTTCGATCGAAAAACAGAAGTTGGACGTGTGCAAACCGAGAGTGTGTAGGTCCAGCGGGGTTGTCTTCACATCCCCAAGCTTATGGTCTTCACCATCCTTGGATAGCTCTTGGTGCATCTCCTCCAATCCCTGTGAAAAAACTTCAAAACACCGTTTCTCCCATCTCTTTTCTGTGGGGTGCATTAATAGTGATAAACAAATAGGTTCCTTGCTGCATATAATCCTTGAACAAAAATTCATATGAGATGTCCAGAAAGTGTATAATGTTGTATGCCTACTCATAAACTCAATTGGATCAAAAAGATTCAACTTAAAAGCTCAAAGCATGCATCAAACAAAATGGGACAGAATCTGTCCAGAAAAACAGCAGCAGCAAAACGTATTTTTCTACCCTACCAAACTTTCTCGAAAAATTCCGAAAAAATTCATGCATACAGAGGATGAAAAGTTGCAACTACAGTTCAAATATGAGCTCATTCGGAGTTACAGAATAAGAATTAAAAATCATACCGTGCACTGACTCGTGCAGGAATAAAATCTCCGAACTATAAGCAACTTTTCAAGACCAAAATGGGTAAAACTTGGCACTTTATTAAAACTCCAGAAACTAACTAGACACAAAATCTCTTGTTACAGCAAGAGGACACAAAAAAAATCACACACAAAAATAACCGGGTTGCCTCCCGCAAAGCGCTTTCTTTATAGCCATATAGCTAGGCTTGATAGTTTTAATGATGCTCCCATAGGAATAAGAGTTGAATATAAAAGAGCATCAAGAAGCAAATATCAAACACATTTAAGTCTAACCCACTTCCTATGCATTGGGATCTTGTAAGAAAATAAATCAATAAAGCACAAAGTGACTAGCATAGGAAGGCAAAGCAAGTGCAACTTCAAAATTTCAACAAAAAGAGAGGAGACTTAATATTATTGTGGTATATGAAGTCATGTCTCCCTCTCTCATAAAAACTTTCAGTAGCATCATTGATAAAACCCACAATATAACCATCACATAGAGCATTCTTATCATGATCCACATGCATAAAAGTATCATTACTCTCCACATAAGCATAAACAGTTTCATTAGTAATAGTGGGAGTAAAAATATCACATCCATCAATGTAATCATCATAAATAGGAGGCATAGAATAATCAAAATGATTTTTATCCTCAATAGTAGATGGACTGAAAATATCATATTCATCATTGTAAACATCATATATAGGAGGCATATCATAATCAACATAAACTATATCCTCAATAGTGGGTGGACTGAAAATATCATATTCATCATCATAAATGGGAGACATAGTATCATCAAACAAGTCAAAGAACCTCCCCAAGCTTAGATGATTGCAAGATATAAAAGGAACCTCCCCAAGCTTAGTCTAGTGCACACAAGAATAGAAACTTAAGCGCTACGCTCCCCGGCAACGGCGCCAGAAAAGTACTTGATAACCCCCAAGAGCAAGGGATCACTGTAGCACCTCTCAATGTGGAAGTAAGGTATCGATCCGCAGGAGCAAGAAGGAAAAGTTATCTATTCCCTACAACTAAAGTGTCACAAGTTTTAGTTGATTATGCACTAAACAAGTTTAAGGAACAAGGTGGTTGATTTAATGGATGGAAGTTTGATGTAACAAGGCAAGAATGTGGAAGTGTCCCAATCCTCTTCAATGCAAGAGGACAAGACAAAGGTTTTCTAGGATGCTTGGAAATAAGGCCTAGGGATCATACTTTCACTAGTGGACACTCCCAACAATTGAATACATAGATATTTCCTCTTCACTTTGCTACTCTGAACTATTCTCCCGTTGGATAGAAATACCAATCTACTGCGTAGGGCTACAAGAGCACACCTTAAAGTCTGAGTGAACAAACACCACAATATCATAGAACACCAAGACCATCGTGTAGGGCTACAAAAGCACACCTTAAAGTCTGTCTTCCACATCTAGGGAACCCCAAGGTCACTATGAGTGCCCCAAAATAGTACTAAACAAACACCACAATTTTATAGTGACATCCAACACAAAGAATAACTCATGGTAAGTATTTCTGTAACCTTTAGCCTAAGAGTCACACACGGTGCGCACACTGTCAACTTCACACCATGGGACAAAGGTGACTCCGGAAATTACATTAATAAAACCACTTGAGTAGCACAAACAATGAAGGAGAAACATCCATGAATTCAATTAGATTACAAAGCTCATGATCACATAAAGATCACATCATGGGAGAGAGAGATGAACCACATAGCTACCGGTAGAGCCCTCAGCCCCGATGAAGAACTACTCCCTCCTCATCATGGGAGGCAGCAACGGCGATGAAGATGTTGATGATGAACACGCCGGAGGGGGGTGGAGCCCTCCGGAGGTGATTCCGGCGGCGTTTCCCCCCTCCGATCTTCTCCGGCGGCAGCCTTCTGACTCTCTGTTTCGGTGTTCTGTGTTTCTCCGCCGCCTCCTTTCGCGAAACGCCAGGGGACCTTTTTTATAGGCGTTTTTAGGTCAAGACGGAGTCGGTGGACGAAAATCGACAGCACGGAGCTCCGAGGTGGAAACGAGCCTGTCCCACGCGGCCTAGGTTTTTGGCCGCGTGAGGCACTCTTTCCAGCTGTTGGGCTTCTGGCTTCACTTTAAGCCCATTGCGTTCGTCTCGAAAATTCTGAACCGTGCTCTTTGACCTTGCCCTTTTTGGAGTCCCGAAGCTCCCGGAAAGTCTGAAACACTAAAAAAGACGTTTTCTGGAAAAGCAGGGTTAATTCCAAATAAATGGGAAAACTATGAAGTATTCCCAAAATCATTATAAAACATTGATATAACCCTTATATGATGCAAATATGATTGGAATATAAGCAATTAAAGTGTAAAGTTCATGTATGCATTTTACATGCATCACCCCCCTAATATAGATAGAGACCTTTAGAAGCCAACACATTTGATATGTGGACCATATTTTACATGAAATGGTCACATTGATCCTAAAATCCCACATGAATTTAAAACCAACATGATTGATCATAACCAATAGATGAAGCCCACATTTGAGTTGCCACTTAGTGATGACGTGTGATGGACGTTCGCTGGGAACCCCAAGAGAAAGGTATGATGTAGTGAAGCAGTAGTTTTCCCTTGATTGCAAAACCAAGGTTATCGAACCAGTAGGATTTGGAGAAGGCTTCGAAAGGTGACAATGGCAATGGCGCCGGAAAGCTGCTGACGTGGACCGGCACACACGAACAAACTACTTTGCCCCCAACGAAACAGAGAGGGTGTCAATCTCTCCGGCTTGCTGAACACAAAGGATAAAACGTATGATGGAAAATAATATGAGAGCAAAAATGACCAGCGAGCAAATGACTAGGAAAAGCTATTGAAACGGTTGTAAGCAATGTAGAAAAATAGGACCGGGGTCCACAGTTCAGTAGTGGTGTCTCTCCAAAAGATAAACGTGTTGGGTAAACAAATTACAGCGGGGCAATTGACAAACATGGGCGCAACACAATACTATCAAGACATAAAGTTCACCGTTTCATTTAATATGGGCATTACGTCAAAATACATAGACTGTTATCCAACTGCATCTATGACTAATAATCCACCCCAGGATCGCTATCCAGCATGTCTCCCGAAAGTATTAAGTTGCAAGCAACAGATAATTGCAATAAGCATGGTGCGTAATGTAAGCAATGGTTACAACATATAGCAATAAACACCGTTGTTTTATCCCTAGTAGCAACAACACATTTCAAGTCCTAATCGTTTCTGTTAGCTCGATCTCAGACAAGAGGGGCATGAACCCATCTAGCATAAATACTCCCTCTACTGACACAAGTAATTACTTCGGCCAAAGCATACACAAGCATCGGAGAGCATGCAAGATCATAAATAAAACATATCATAGATAAACTGAACAATAATGTCATGACTCCATAATTCATCAGATCCCCGCAAACACAACACATAGCATTACATAAAGATGATCTTAATCATGTAAGCAGCTCATAAAATCTAAACAATGGAGTACAAGGAGAAGAGACAACCATCTAGCTACTGCCATGGACCCGTAGTCCCGTGGTGGACCACTCACGCATCACTCCGGAGGCAGGCATGGTGGTGTAGATGCCTCCGGTGACGATCTCCCCCTCCGGAAGGGTGCCGGGAAGAGCTTCAGAACCCTCCCGATCTAGAGTTGGTGACGGCGGCGGCCTCGGAACTTTTCTGAAAATATGATCGGGTACCGAGGGTTTTCGGGAGGAGGACAATTTATAGGCAAAAGGGCAACTCGAGGAGATCTCGGAGCCGCCCAGGTGGGGCCTAGGCGCAGTCAAGGGTGGACCGCGCCTGGGGGTCGTCTGGCCCCTGTGGGCCCCCCTCAAGTCTCCTCCTGGCGCAGTCTTTGTTTCTTCGTAAAAATAAATCATGTAAATTGGCAGCTTATTCCGAGAAAGTTCCCCGACTAGCTTTTCTGAAACAAAAAGACAGTAAAAACAGGAACTGACATTGGGCATCTTGTTAATAGGTTAGTTCCATAAAATGTGCCAAAATGATATAAAAACATTATAAAAGCATGTGGCATTGATATATAATAAGCATGGAACATACAAAAATTATAGATACGTTTGGACGTATCATTTAGCAGTACCAAAACAAAGCCGACGTAGGATAAGGGAAATCCGGTTGAGCTCATCCACAAGGGGAACTCCCTTGGGGCTTGGTAACTTGCACCGGGGAGGGCCACTTGCAAGCACCACATTTATCAACATGCATTAGAGAGGTGTCGCAACCACATCAATAGCCTTAGGGTATACAATGGGCACACAAGCCCCACACCATCATCACTATATTCATCAACAATATGAACAATAGCTAGATTCCGGGAACAATCAAGTAGCTAGGAGGAGCAGACATAAAATGAAGAAGAATGTCTATATTACCAGACGAACCAACTACATAAGCAATCATGTAGGCATCAGTAATAGGGAATATGACTAGATCGGTGTATTTGTTATTTTTTGAGGAATTTATTTGTTCTTATTATTGTAAAGAGGGACAAAAAAGGAGAAACTAGGAAAGTATTCTGAGACCCTCTTCGTGAAGCGGCGATGAGACCCACATGGCTTTCTTTGTTGTCTTCTTCCCCTCCGTGGACGGTGGCGGTCAAAGAGAACGAGAGGGTAAACTATGCGATTTGGGAAGGAGAGTTTATCGAAGGTGTGAGGAGAGGGGGGGGGGGGGGGGGGGGGAATGGCCTATATTTCACTAGTGGACCTTCTTGGACAACTTGATGACCTAGCAGTGCAAACCAGATAGTCACCGAACACACACCCCCTCCCTCAAGTGGTCATAACCTGGACAATTTGTACGCTAGAAATACGCTTGGGCATAAGCAGCCTGACTCGACAGTCTAAAGTTTGGGCTAGGCTCGAGCTCTAGGTTTTTGCACGAAACCCGACTCAAGAACTCGAAAATGCCCAAGTACATCAAATATGTTGTTTTACTGAACAAAAATTAATAAAAAACATTGTTAACATGTTCAGACCGAGCCTTGGCATTATCAATCGGGCTTTTTGAATCCTGAACCGAAGTCCAGTCTAGCCCGGCCTGGCCCGGCCCGGAAAGTGCCCACGCGTAGTAGGAAGTGCCCTCCTTTGGTCCTCGATTGTTGTCTGCACCCCGGAGCAGATGGGGCAGTTTGGTGTTGCCTCGAAGATGCAATCTTGGGCAGCGTGCCAGTCAGCCTAGTGGATGGATAGTTTTAAGCAGAGTGTCAATCAGATCCAGTAATCGTGCATTCAAACACCCGAAAACTACGGCCGACGGATCTGATTTGGCGTGATACGCATCTCAATTTTCATTTTTGGAGCGATACGGGCTACGGAACGCGTTTTTTACTATTCTGATCTGAGTCTGAATATTTTTCTGGAACGGTTCAGAGAATCAAAGTCATCTCTTGACTCGTAGCTAGAGATTTGTCAGGCTCATCACGCCCTCATCTTCCCTCCACCTCACACAGGCTTCACACCCGTCCCCCCGCCGCGCTTTCCGCCGACTGCATCTCTCTCTCTCTCTCTCTCTCTCACGCACACCGCCATCGCCACCGCCACCGTCTCTCCATTTATTAAGAGGGCGAACCCGCACTCCGCTCTCCCTCATCGACCGACGCCACGCCACCACCGCTTCCTCCTCTCCCTCCGCGCCGCCTGCCTGCAGACTACGGTACGTCTCCCCCCCCCCCCCCCCCCCCCCCCCCCTAAACATCTCTCCTCATCGTCGCAAACCATACTCTCTCTCTATCTCTGTCTCACGCGGGCCGCAGCCTCCGATCGGCCGACGGCCCGCCTCTGCCGCCGCCGCAGCAGCTAACTGAGGTGAGGAGCGTGGCCGTCTCGCATCGTGTTGCAATGCATGGCAGGTGTTTGCTTCTCTGCCCACCCCGGATCGGGTACCTTGCGTGCTTGGGAGGGCATTTCCCCATCTCCCCCTCTTCTATCAATTCTGTCCAATAATACTAGATGCCGTGCTTAGATCTATCAGTCAAAATAGAGGATGCGGTAGCCAAGGAGACAACAACTTCATCCGATCATGTGATCGCATCTTGACCCATGTTTGGCTGTTGGCTATTTTTATTATTATTTTAGTTTCAATTATTCACTCCCGTGTGTGAAGATCGGTCTAAGATCCAGATTTTGTGCCTCTTAGTAAGGTTCACTATAGCATGTCTGACCAAGTTTTATCTTTCTTGAGCGTACTTTGGGGGCAACCAACACGTGGAGTGCTAGGTGCGCAAGAGACAAATAACTATGCAAAACTGGTTCAGATCTCCTTCTAATAAAGTTTGGTACAGTAGATAATTAGGATTTAGTGGGGGCACGTGTCCTTCTTTTATCTGTTGTATTCTATGACTTGTCGGTTAAGTATTGTTATGTAAGTACTGCTTCTATACTGTGGTTTGATAGGATAGCATGGATATATGAATTCACCTCAATACCACTCCGGCGTGTGGTTTCTTCTCTTGAAAATGCAAGTGTTCCATGTTGTGGTTTCAGTACTTTGTTGTTTGTAAATAGGGAGTGGCGTAGTCTTGCATCAAATCTCATACACACTTTCATGTTCTCGAAAATAGAAATCAGTCACACTTTCGTTTAACGGGATGGCAAATAACACAGGATACTTTGTTATCCACTTGTAAATTCTGCTTTGAGCTCTGAGATTTTGTACATATGCGTGCACCAACTACTTTTATTTCATGTGCAAAAGGTAGTATGCGTGTTTTGCATGATTGCGTTTCTCCACATCTTTTTAAATCTCGTAGTTTTATGTTCGAGGTTGTATTTAGATCTCGGACTCTGGCCTGTGCGAACTTGCACTATTACCATCCAGTTGCTAATAGTGTATGCTCCCACTGTCAAAATATTACTTATTATGTTCTAGTTGTTGCTACCTCGGTTCCAAAATAGCTTTCCAAAACGTCAGCTATTTTGGACCATAGGTAGTAAATATTTGATTTGATACAGGCTACTATCCTAATTTATATCTTGCTAATACTGTTAAATACTTTACTTTTACAACAGGTTCTGAAATTACAGTTCATAGGATATGGCGACACCCTATGAGCCTAAGAGCATCCTCATTACGGGAGCTGCTGGGTTCATCGCTTCCCATGTCACGAACCGCATTGTTCGGAACTACCCTGATTACAAGATTGTCGTCCTTGACAAGCTTGACTACTGCTCTAATCTGAAGAACCTGCTCCCTGCCAGCTCCTCGCCAAACTTCAAGTTTGTCAAGGGCGATATTGCCAGCGCTGATCTTGTCAACTACCTCCTGGTCACAGAGAACATTGATACTATAATGCACTTTGCAGCCCAGACACATGTTGACAATTCATTTGGGAACTCTTTTGAATTCACCAAGAACAACATTTATGGTACTCATGTTCTTCTTGAAGCTTGCAAGGTCACTGGTGGCCAGATCAGGAGGTTCATCCATGTTAGCACTGATGAGGTCTATGGGGAGACAGATGAGGACGCAGTGGTTGGCAACCATGAGGCCTCACAGCTGCTCCCCACAAACCCATATTCAGCCACCAAAGCTGGAGCAGAGATGCTTGTTATGGCTTATGGGAGATCCTATGGTCTGCCAGTTATCACTACCCGGGGAAATAATGTGTATGGTCCTAACCAGTTTCCTGAGAAGCTTATCCCCAAGTTCATTCTTTTGGCTCTGAGAGGAAAGCCCCTCCCAATTCATGGTGATGGATCCAATGTCCGGAGCTACCTCTATTGTGAGGATGTTGCTGAGGCTTTTGAGGTCATTCTTCATCGTGGAGAAGTTGGACATGTTTACAATATTGGAACAAAGAGAGAGAGGACGGTCACTGATGTGGCAAAAGATGTCTGCAATCTTTTCAATCTTGAAGCTGATAAAGCTATCCAGTATGTTGACAATAGACCTTTCAATGATCAGAGGTACTTCTTGGATGATCAGAAGCTTAAGAGTCTTGGGTGGTCTGAGCGCACTAGATGGGAGGAGGGCCTGAGGAAGACAATGGAATGGTATGTAGCTAATTCTGAATATTGGGGTGATGTTTCTGGTGCATTGTTGCCTCATCCGAGGACATTGATGATGCCTGGGTCTGAGGGCTCTGAGGAAGTTAAAGGAATGCTAAATCTGTTTGCTAACAATCAGACCAAGATGGTGACTCCAACATCAAAAGGTTCTTCCAAAACTCCTTCTCTCAAGTTCTTGATATATGGCCGGACAGGATGGCTTGGTGGGCTTCTTGGGAAAATATGTGAGAAGCAAGGAATTCCATATGAATATGGAAAAGGTCGCTTGGAAGAGCGCTCTTCAATCGTCCTTGATATCCAATCTGTCAAGCCAACACATGTCTTCAATGCTGCTGGTGTTACTGGCAGACCCAATGTGGATTGGTGCGAGTCTCACAAGCCAGAGACCATACGTACCAATGTTGTGGGCACCTTGACTCTAGCTGATGTGTGTAGGGAGCATGGGTTATTGGTGATGAACTATGCCACTGGGTGCATATTTGAGTATGATGCAAATCATCCTGAAGGTCAGGCATCGGCTTCAAAGAAGAGGACACACCAAACTTTGCTGGTTCATTCTATTCAAAGACCAAAGCAATGGTAAGTCCCTTCGCAATTGTTCCTTCGTTTTTTTTTTGTAAATTTAAGATGCAATTATTGGAACAAACTTCTAATTATTTTTTCTCTGGACAATGCAGGTGGAGGAACTGTTGAAGGAGTACGAGAATGTCTGCACTCTGCGAGTCCGGATGCCAATATCGTCTGATCTCAGCAACCCCCGAAACTTCATCACAAAGATTAGTCGTTACGACAAGGTGGTAAACATCCCAAACAGCATGACCGTATTGGACGAGCTTTTGCCAATTTCAGTTGAGATGGCTAAAAGGAACTTGCGGGGCATCTGGAACTTCACCAATCCTGGTGTAGTTAGCCACAATGAGATTTTGGAGATGTATAAGAAGTACATGGATCCCAGCTACAAGTGGTCAAACTTCACGCTGGAAGAACAGGCCAAGGTCATTGTTGCAGCTCGGAGCAACAATGAGATGGATGGGACGAAGTTGAGTAGGGAATTCCCTGAACTGCTATCAATCAAAGACTCACTGATCAAGTATGTTTTTGAGCCCAACAGGAAGGTCCCAGCAAATTGAAGCCAAAACAGGTACTGTGGAAATGCCAAGCACTGTAAGACCTTAGAAACCATTTCGCCGTGATTCATTAGATGATTTATGATACTACACAGCACATCTCTGTTACAGATTCACTGAATCGTTTGAACTATGTATTTGGCAATGTTGTGATAGCAACATATTTGCCTGGTTTGTTGTAGAGACCTACTTGATGAGTTATATTCTTCAATATGAGTGTACCATGTTTGTTTTGTCAAGAAAAGAATCTACAGTGTCCTGTATACTCTTTTAATCCGCTGATGATTTTGTGAATGACCTTGCGTCCTATGCTCGCCGCAGCATTTGGACAAACATTGAACAGTTTAAATTGCCAATTTTTCTTTGCTCCTTTGTGTTGCTACCCTGTAAGGGTTTGTTGTGTTTTAGTCCAAGCCAACGCCACCAAAGATTTGGGTAAGGTCTTGGCAACTATCCGAGCTTGAGCCAAGATTTTGGTAACGAGCAAAATATTGGTAAGGTAAATTGTGGTCATCAACCAAACATGTGTTTTCCTCCCAGGAGTTTCCAGTAAACCCATCTAGTAGTACTAGTTAGAAGGAATCAGTTTTTCCTTACTTTTCCTTCCTCTCGTTATGTATCACCCTAACTGCTTCTAGAAAAAGAGATCACACTCCTTTTTTGCCCACCGACATCATGATAGCATAACATCTAAGGATGAGACTTGAAGGTCAGGCAACTTCCATGTTCTAGATTGGCTTATCATGGTGGCAATGTCATGTGGGGAAATGTGATATAACATGCACAAGACATGAGTGCCAGATCTTGTGTAGTATCAGTTTCACCAACTTTTGGCAGGTTTTAAACTGCCGATGTTTTTTCTTTTTCTTTTTTATAAACAACCTGAGATTTCCTCAGGCTGTAATGTGGTCGGTGCAATGGCGCCGTTATGATGAAGGGATGCATGATAGCACGGCCATTAGTCATAAAGTTCATATACAGTACATAGGCAGTAATCATAAAGTACTTAAATGTCAGTATGATCCCTTTAGTTCCATGAAACATCAAGTGTTCCAGTTAACTGTATTTTGGCATCACAAAAACCGTCGATCTATCTCACGCTGAGGAAGTATCATCGCTACCAGCACTTACAACTTACTGTAGCTCCTAATGCTTAGAAACGAGTTTCTCTGCCTTGGTCCATATCCATGTGAGACATTTCTAATCGTACTCCAGCTGATTGTAGCCGATAGGTCTTCGTAATCTACATAAACAGAGAACTTCCTTTTGGTGGAAGCATTAGAGCAGACTAGGTAAATTTGCGCGGCATCGCCGCGCGTGTGTGGGTAAAATTCAAATTTGGAAATGTGGGCATTTAAATTTGTTGAATATTTGGAAATTAATGAAATTGAAAGAGAGTTTATGTCTGAAAGGTTGTTTAGATTTTGAAAATTGTTCATAATGGGAAGTTATTTAGATTTGAGTTGTTTTTATGTTTGTGAAATGTGTAAGTTCGAAAGGCATCTATAATTTTGAAATATGCAAATTTATATGTCGCGGATATGCATGTAGATTTGAAATAGTTTAACGTTTGTGAAATGATTAGGTTTAAAAGGCAGTTAGAAATTTGAAATATTTAAAGTTTGAAATGTCCGCTTTCGGAAGTCGTTTAGGTTGCAAAAAAAAATTAAGTTCAGAAAATTTATATGTTGAGAAGTCTTTTGAATTTGTTGGAGTGGTCAAATTGGGGAGTCATTTATGTTTGAATTGTTTGCACGTTTAGTAAATGACCAGATTTTGTAGACATGTTGATACATTTGTAATATTTGTGAAAGCCGTAGCGTAAAAAATTCAATTTTGGTAACGTCCACATTAAAACTTGTTTCGGTTTCAGTGTATTGAAATTTAGAAAATGTTTACACCTTGTCTAATTTGGAATTTATAATTTCAGTGTGAGCACGGTGGTATGGAAAGTCCAAGTTTGGAAATGTGTGCATAAAAAATTGCTAAGTTTTGTATATATTGAAATTCGAGGAAAGTTTGTATTGAAAATTTATTTAAATCTCAGAGTTGTTCAATTTGGGAAAGCATGCATATTCGAGTTTGTTTATTGTTTAGTGGAATATTGAATTTGTATTTGAGAAGTAATAAAAGTTTTTTGCAAAAGTAAAGGGAAATAAAGATAACAGGGAAAAAAAAGGAAAAAGATCAGAGAAAAAAAAAACCGGCCGAGCCCAGAATGCAGCCCAGCTGCGAAGCTCAGGGAGCCCAGGCCCGTGTTGACGTCATGCTGACGACAGCGGCGACTGGGCTGTGCCGCGGCGGGGCGGATCTCGCCGGACGCGCGCGGACGCGGGGTGCCCGCATCTCGCGGCGCCGCCTATCCTTGGTCGCCGGAGCGGCCGCGCCGGCCTGTGGACGCGGCAGAGGAAGCAGCAGACCATGGCGGCGATTTCGGCGCGGCTCGGCCGTCCCGGAAGCCGATATGCGGCGAGGAGATGGAGGCGGCGACGGCGGAGCGACCCATGGGCTTCGGTGCGTGCGGGGAGCGGCGGAGCAGCGGCTGAGCACGGCGGCGTCGACGGCGACCTCCGCGCCGCTCGCGAGAAAGAGAGGGGAAGAGGAATTCTGCGGATGGTTTTACATAAAAGTCCGTGTATTTCTACGAAATCGCGAACAGCTCCCTCACAGCGTTAAAAGTTAGACGGCGGGTTAATTTTTGGAAATTGCGAGGTTTTTTTTGCAAAAGTGTCACAGGCGTGAGTTGCGGGCCGTCGGATCGGCAGCGGACGGACTGAATCTCCCGCGGCACTGTTACACTGTAACGGAGCACAGTAAAACAGTGTCGCGGTGCGCTGGCTCACTGTGGAGGCGAGAATCCTGTTGTCTTTAATATAGTTATCTAATAGGTAAATATCCAAAAGACTAACAGTTGGGGGAAAATTACTATCCCTTGATGGAAGACTGGTTCTCATTAATTCTATATTAAATAATATTTTACTGTATATTATTTCTTTTTTTTCCGTTTATGTAAACAAGTTTTGTATGGACTGTATTATTTCCGATCAAGATTGAGAAAACGAAGTATCGACTGGCTAGATGAAATATGGTTTGCCGACCTAAATTTATGGGGGCTTGGCATTCATGACCTTCGGATTAATAGTTTAGCCCTTCTAGGTAAATGGCTTTTCAAGCTACCAAACTCTTCTAGGGAAAAAATGGGGGCTCAAAAGTATTGTCCCAAGTTTATTGGACTCCTGGAGATTCACATTTTTGGACTGATCTAATGGAGACCAAGAAACACTTTTTCCGCCTTGGATCATTCATAACTAAGAATGGATTGGAAATTTGATTTTGGGAGGACAAATTGTTAAAAAAAGTCCACTCTCCATGGACAATATCCAGCTTTATATAACATTGTCCATCACAAGAGTGATACTATCACTATAATTATGGAGTCTTCTCCACCAAACGTAACGTTCAAGCGAGATTTAATTGGCCTCAGACTTGCGTCATGGAGTTCTCTACTAAAGCAATTGGCAATGGTCCAACTGTCGAAAGGGACTAATAAAATTCAATGGAATATGCATGAGAATGGTAAATTATCAGTGGAGAATGGTAAATTATCAGTGGACCCTATGTATACCGTGTTGATCCAGCCAATTGTGCCGGTTGATAATAATGAAAAATATATGAAAAAGGAAGATCCGGATAAAAATCAAATAACTTGCATTGTATACGAAAAGGAGTAATCCTTGCAAAAGACTTTGTGCCAGTTGGTAATAATGGAAAAAATGGAAAATAAAGATATTTCTAAATATCAAACAATTTGCATGGTATATACGAAAAGGGGTTATCCTTATTAAAGACAACCTTAGAAAATATAATTGGCATGGAAGTACAAAGTGTGTATTTTTTCGTAACGATGAGACAATGAAACACTTGTTTTTACATTGCAAATTTGCCCGTTCAAAATGGTGAGCCGTCCATATAGTTTATAACTTTTATCCGTCACGTAGTGTTGCCGGGGGGGGGGGGGGGGTGGGGGGGGTGTTTGTTGTTGTTTTCATTCATGCTCACCTCTACAACATGTGAAGAATTGACACCTATCTACACAGTTGGAAAACACGGCGAGAGATTTTTGTATCCAACATGATGGTCGCGTGATCTACGAATTGACCTCCATCGCCATAGGCGATCTACAGTTTCTTCATGATTACTTGTTTTCCCCTTTTATTTTATTTATGTTGCAAACCTGTTACGCCTATGTGCATCTTGGTTATGTAGAGGCCTGTTACAATAATTGAAACTCTTGAATAATAAAGCATCATTTATAAAAACACGAGAACCGACATGTGATTTGATTGTCTGGACTATGGTTGTACAGGGTGTGATTCACCATGTGTCTTATGAAGACAAAATATTTTTGTAGTGGGAGACAATATTCCCACAGATAGTACACTTCGTCAAAATTGAAGCTTCACGACTCCAATCTTTCGTAGGCGTTGTATGCGTCGTTCTAAGAAAAGGTTATACATGGTGATTCTTGATTCAGACTTAGGACGTATGGTATCAGTACAAACAATCATCTTGCTCGTAATTCGAAATTTGTTCAATGTGTGGCCAACATATAGGCTTAGTACCACTCTTCAAATTTAAAATTCGGTACCAAAAATAACACAACACATATGTAGTATAGTTAATCTATGCTACTCACTCTGTTTTTATATGCAGGGTGTATAGTTTTTGGATTGGAAATAAAAACATGCTCTTGGAAGGGAAATTCACACCAATTTTGGTAACTGAGGCGCAAAAAAGAAGAGTTTGCATCAGATATGGGAACGTAGTTTAATCCCTAAAAAAATATCGAGATGAGTGGTGGAACGATGGGTGGTGGAACACAATACACTCTATATTCTGGATTTTTTTCCTCAAAAAAACAAATACACATCGTATCTAGTATTGGAGGAGTATTAGAAATATCATATAACATACATTGTAGGTATGAACAAAGGATGAAAACATGAGGAGAACGTATTCCATACTCACACCTTTCATGTACTACCATGCACACACTATTTTTTCTCATTAAATACATTCCTAAAAGTTGTGACAAAAGAATCACAATGATGTTATTACATGCATATGTTATGTCACCAAGTTTTAAATCTAAAATCAGTCTCTAGCTCTAGAAAAAAAAAGGCAAAGTCCAGCACTAATGTTCTCAATGGTCTGAAATCACAACCCACACTGAAGGTCCGTTTGGCACCTCAATATTTTTGAAGTATTTTCACAATATTACGGTTCCTAAAAATACTATAGTTTGCAATACTTTGAGTCTTTTTGGCTCTAATAAACATTGCGTTTTTTTAAAATGTAATTACCTGTAAAACTGTGGGTTTATTTTTTAAAATATTGGAGAAAGAGGTCGGACCCTCTTTTTTCCTAAAACTGAGAAAGAAGACAAAATGTGGTATTTGTTCGCCATCGCTAGAATGCCCTGGTTTTAATATATTTCAGTTTTGAAAATGTTGAGGTACCAAACGGAACCAGAATCATCTACTGTTTACACAAGATTTGTCTCTTATGTTTCTAGACTTGTGTAAGTAGCCCGAGAGTGAGAACACGAGTTCCTTCGGGACATCCGATAAAAAAGAGTGAGAACACTACATATTCTTAATTCTCTCAACACGGGAGAGCTCATTATCATCAGATTAAACAACACAAGTTGCCGTACGTGAAAGTAGCGAATGTTTTCTAAGCAACATGGATCGACAAAGATTTTTTGCGGCTCTTCTTCGGTCGGCGAACCCAAACGGAGATGAGGGGAAAGGAGGAGGGGCTCTCATCAGATTAGACTGTTGGCTTTGAGTGGCTTAGCAGGGACCTGGCAGGAGATTCAGATATAGCATGGTCATACATACCTTGTACGCTAACCATACATGAATTGCTTACTGCTTGTACTATACTCGTAGGTGAAAATTACGGAAGGAAAAGACCACGTCTGGGCCTTTTCATTGAGTGTTAATTATACAGATAATTACATGCAATCCTACCTAATCTTGACCATAAATGGCAGATCACAAATTATACGATTCACCTCAATTTAGGGAATCAGGAGTATATCACGATTCCATGATACATTAGTCTACTGTAGGATATCTTTCAGACAGTTGGCAGCGCTATCCCAACCCTTTCTGAACAAGAACGGCAGATCTAGCAGAAAACGATGAAATGACTGGTACTCGTTTAGGTAAAGCCTAACGCAATCACCTCGTACCAGCAGGAACCCTATATATTTACACACCTCTAGCAGTCCATAACGTACTCCATCGTTCCACAGGCTTACACTCTACAATGGCGTCCACGACGGTGGCATCAATGTGTCGCGTCCTCTTCATCGTCTCTCTGACGACCCTCGCCCTGGCGACCGCACCGGCAGCCGCGCGGAGCAAGGAGATCCACCTGCACTTCTACATGCACGACATCACCGGCGGGGCAGGCCAGACGGCGGTGCAGCTCGTGAAGGGCCCCGGTCCGGCGCACCCTTCCATGCCGGGCGCGCACTTCGGCGACACTACGGTGATCGACGACGCGCTGACGGAGGGGCCCAGCGCGGCGTCGCGGGCGGTCGGGCGCGCCCAGGGCTCGTACATGCTGGCGGGCCTCAAGGAGCCCGTGCTGATGGTGTCCATGACCGTGGCGCTCACGGGCGGTCCGTACAACGGCAGCACCATCGCCGTGGTGGCCGGGACGACATCTCCACGGCGGTGAGGGAGCTCGTGGTCGCCGGCGGCACGGGCGCGTTCCGGAAGGCCACGGGGCACGTCCTGTGGCGGACGGCCAGGATGGAGTCGCGGGACCACATGGTGCTGGAGCTGGACGTCTACGCCACCGTGCCGGGCGCTGCTGCGGCAGCCAGCGACGGGCAGCGTCAGGCCGGCGTCGTGAACGCTGAGTGAAGGTCAAGCTGGGTTCGAAACAGTTTGATCTATAGTGTTCCGATCTTTGGGTTTCCGAACTTCCGCGCATATTATTTCGAATTTTATTCTTATGAGCTCCGATTTTATCAACTAAATAAGGGCAGAGCAATTAAAACGAAGATAAACAGAAATTTCATACATTGTCTTTTTATAAATACGCAGTACCTGATGAGATAGTTTGCCTAAAAATGGTGAGATATGCAGCATGGTAGGAGCATGCGTGGGCCGCTTCAATATTCCTATGTGGCTGGAGTAGCTAGCTAGCATGCATATACTAACAACAAATGATGTCAACGCATCTTGCAGGGGCGGCCTCACATTTTGTGGAGTTTTAGTCAAAGGAGATCTTTTCATGGAAAGTTATGTTAATTACAGTTTTAAATAAGAACTCTACTATCTCACAACATAATCATCGTTCGGTCCCGTGCCAGACATTCTTGATGAGTCCATTTGTGTTCATAAATTAATCTGGAAATAAATTAACAAGATGGTTTCGTGGTGTAGTTGGTTATCACGTCAGTCTAACACACTGAAGGTCTCCGGTTGGAGCCCGTGCTGATGGCGTCTTTTTCAGCCTTTGCCGAGGCAGGAGCCAAAGTTTGTGGGTTATAAGATCAATTTTTTGTACGGATCACCGTACACTATTGTTTGTCAAGTATCTTTCGAGGACTGGGACTTTAACTTCCTTTTTAGTCACCTTCACTTCTAATGAAGTTCCAAGTAGTACTGAGTGATGGGAGTGTACTTTTCTTGTACTGTGACTCCTAATCTTACTGTTGCAGCTAAGCGCCTAAAACTGTTTCTCCTTTGAGCGAATGGTGATTTTGTATTAACTGACTGGACCAGTGGCGTAGCCAGGATCTAAACCATGTGATGTCATTTTGAATATGTGATATCAAATACATGTGCTTTTACTAGTTTTTAAAAAAATTATTTATGATTTATGCTTTGTATACATAGGATTTGGACTAGACAACATATAAAGGGCAAAGAAAACGAAACACACGTGAACAGTGAAGATCACCGATTAAACTAACAAATTAAATCGAATATCTTCAAGGGCTTCGCCTCTAGCTCCATCTTTTCCACTTGACGTTTCTCCAAAACTCTCTAGAAAAGAAACCATAGAATACCAAACCTGCACTATTTGGAATAACCTTGAAAGTGTAAAGTCACCCACCCTAATATTCCATCTGTTCGTTCGGACGTTTAGTTGTTGACCTAAGTCAAATTATCTGTAGTTTGACCAATTTTATAAAAAAATGTAGCAATATTTATGACATGAAATTACATTTCAAAATGAATCTAATGATATTAATTTGATGTTATATGTTTTACTACTTTTTTCCTATAAAGTTGATCAAATGTCAACAATTTTGATTTAGATTAAAAGTTAAACGTACAACTATTCCCGCACGGAGGTAGTAGGTGGGAGTTTAGGCCGCTGAAAATATTACGGCCGGGACACCCTCCTCGCAAGGCAGGCGGTTGACAGGGAAGAAGTTCACATGCGCAAAAGAACAAAAGCTGAGAACCACACTCACAAACTCAAACTTAACATGGCCATCACCCTCACTTTCAACAAGATAGACCAAAAATCATCTAAAGAAGACAGTCCAGGAAGAAAACCCATATAGGCTCATGTATCTACAATGTCTTTTCTTACTTCAAACCGAGGGGAGATAGAGCCATGGGAATCTTACTCCACGTGATGCCGGCTTACCCATCAAAATATCGTCAACAAAGACATACAATCCAAACATTGAAACAAATAATTGTGCTCTAAACAAAACACTCTATGATAAACTTTATGTTCAGAGTCGCGGTGATGTGTGAGATAGAATGATGCTCTAGAGGAAAAGATCCAGTAGATAGATTTGAAGATTAAAAATCCAATTTTGTGTGGGGCCTATGAGCCTTAGTTGGGCGGTTGTTAAATTGGCCATAAATTTCATGTCCAGAAGTATAGTGTATCTCCAATACACAGTTTGATATATTTAAGTGGATACGTAGATACACACTTTAATTTTAACATCTCTTTTGTCCATACTCATAGCAGAATAATGGACGCTATATTTATTGAAAAAATCACTTTCCTCAAAGAACAGAGGCTCCTATAACTGAAGCACTAATTGTTTAAAATGAAATTACAGAACATGTATAGTCAACTCACCGACAAAATTATGTGGAAAACGGTCCAACAACTATGATAGAGCAATTAAAGAGTTCCAAAATGGTACTTTATGCTGGGGACAAAAGGATCAGAACCAACAAGCCTATGACGAAGTTTAAGGATAGACTAAAACAACAAATATGCAGGGTGTAAATATAACAATCGCATTCTCATGTAATACAAGGATTCACGTGAAACAATCTCCCCAAGTCGAGGGGTAAAAAACGATGGCTATGGACCGACCAGTTCATGCAGGTTCTAGTACGAAAAACTTGTGTACAAAGTGTTACAACAAACTTAAGCATGTTGCCAACCGCTAACAACAACCACCACCGCGAGGCAAGATAACAACAAAACATAGACATCATAGTTTCTATCCCCTTTGGTAATCAGGTCAACGCTATCAAACTACTGATTCAAATTGTACCAAAATTTGGTAGATAAGGAGATAATCATATTACCAAAGTATTGGGCAAAAATCAGCTCAACCAAACATCGTTTGCTTACCCAGATTATTCACCTTGCAAAAAAAAATTCTACGCTCGAAGTGAGAGTACCGATAAAACGACTCTCAAGTCCGATACTCCGTTGACCCAACACTCAAGAGTCAGCTGACCAAATCAGAGTACTGAAAGTAAGGAACAATGTCACAATGTTTGGAGTCAATCCGAACACGTTTCAGCATCCTATCACACTATGAGGATAATCGGTTAGAAATTACCAATCTGGACAAATTTCACACCTCCTTCGTCTTCCTCCCTTGTCACAAAGTTATGGGTTTTTTGTTGTTGTTTTGTTCACCCTCTCAAAATGGAAGCTACATTCCGCCTACTCTCCTACTCTCACAACGACCGAGTGGTGGCTAGGATTTTATTGCACTCTCCTTTTTTTTAAAGGACACCCGAACCATTGAAAGCAAACTAAAATCACTTGGTTACATTTGTTGGGCTTGTGAGCTAAACTTGGGCTACCAACACGCCTGGGTGTGGAGGAATTCAGCCCAATGCTTTACACAGACGGCATTTTGGTATTTTCAGCTCGAGCCTCCCATGCATAGTCAGCAGTCCATGATGAACGGGCTTCAGGACTCAGGTACTCCCTCCGTTCAAAAATAAGTGTCTCAAGTTTGACAAAAAGTGGATGTATCTATACAAGAAACATGTCTAGATACCTTCACTTTTGAGCAAACTTGAGACACTTATTTTTGGACGGAGGGAGTACTTTAAAGACGAAAGTGAAGCCAAAAGTGATTGATACAGGTGAAGTGGAGTGAGTATTACTCTACGGGACAGCGAGTGGTATTAAGCATCCTGATGAGGTCAGAAAATAGCACCGAGATCTACTGTATGAAAGAACAATATACAAACGACAAGGACGATCGACGTTGATGCTACGCTTGACATAACCTGGACCACCGTGGGGGTACGCCGTTGGTGGCCACGTTACCATGTCGCTCTCACCAAGCCAAATCAGGAAAGAGATAAATATTATTCGTCGACAGGACCAACCAGAGAACGGCACCCAGCTTGGTGAGCCATGAACTCTGGGTAACGCTTCTCCATCTCATAATAATCCTCCCAGGTTGTTTCAGATTCCGGTAAGTGTGCCCAACTCACCTTAATGATGATAAACTGTATGTATAGTACAATTCCTAAACTGTATATGTATCGGTATGGTGCCTGTATAAGCCTACCGATACAAACTCCTTTGTACCTATAACTCTCTGAATATAATTACAAGACGCCGGCCCTAGTTTGGGAGCTGTGCGATACCCTACCAGAATCAATCTACTCTCCCGTTTTCATGGTATCAGAGCCGATCGGCTCTTGAAACCTAGCTTCCGCTCTTCCGCTCTTCCAATCGCCGATGACTACATCGTCGGGTACCAGCAGCGCTACCTCGGGCGTCTCCAGCAGCGCCTCCCTCTTCCCGCTCAACTCCGCCTCCGGTGTGTCCGTGATGGCAGGAGTCGCAGCGACGGCGGCGTCGATCATCCCTGCATCGCCGATCAACCTTACAAACCAGATCACCGTCAAGCTCAACGCCGACAACTACCTCTACTGGCGCACCCAGGTTGTTCCCATACTTCGCAGCAACCTCCTGTTCGGGTTCGTCGATGGATCCCTTCCGTGTCCGAACGCGATGATTCCCAATCCCGTGGCCGCGACGGAAGGCGGCGCTGCAGCTTCTCTACCCAACCTCCAATACACGGCTTGGCATCAACAAGACCAGGCCATACTTACCGCCTTCGTCTGTTCCTTCACCGAGAGTGTCCTCGGGATGATGACAATGGTGACCACGTCTCGTGAAGCGTGGGAAACTCTAGCGGGCAGCTTTGCGTCGCAGTCTACAGCGCGCGCTATGCAGATCCGCGGCGAACTCAACAAGGCCAGGAAGCTTGACGTGTCTGCAGCAGTCTTCTTCAACAAAGTGAAAGCAATGGCCGACACCCTTGCCTCCATTGGGCAACCCCTGCGCCCTGATGAGTTCACTGGGTTCTTGTGCCAAGGCCTGGACAGTGACTATGACGCACTGGTTCAGATGGTCTCGGCTAGGGCACTCTCCGATCCTATGCCGATCAGAGATGTATATGCTCAACTCCTGGCCACGGAGCAGCGTGTGGAGTCACGTCGTGCTGAGCTTACCACGGACGTGCACATGGCTAATTACAACTCTCGCTCCAGCGGTGGATACTCGTTTCAGTCTGGTCCGCAGCACAAACCGGTAAACACCCCAAGCCGGTCTACTCCAACGCACCATCACCGCCACCGACCAACAACCGTACCGGCGGTAACACTCAGCGAGGTCCTCCCACGGGTGGAAATCGCCCTACTTGTCAGATTTGCAGCAAGGTCGGACATGTAGCTTCCTGCTGTTTCAAAAGGTTTCAGCGAAATTATCTGGGCACGGGCAATGATGGTCGTTACATGGATCGCCAGATCGCTGCCTTCTCCGCCACCGCTACTAGTGGCTCTACTCCATCCTATCCAGTTGATCCAACCTGGTATGCCGATACCGGAGCAACGGACCACTTCACCAATGATCTTGACAAGCTCACCATGAAGGAACACTATCATGGCAAGGATCAAGTTCAAACAGCAAACGGATCAGGTATGCGCATTACACATATTGGTCATTCTACTATCTCTACACCATCCCATCCTCTTCATCTAAAAAATATTCTCCATGTTCCCTCTGTTACTCGTAATCTTCTATCTGTTAAGAAATTTACTCTTGACAACAATGTCTTCTTCGAATTTCATCCTTGGTATTTTCTTGTTAAGGATCGGGATTCGAGAGAGGTTCTTCTTAGAGGGGGGTGTCGTGGAGGACTTTATAATCTCGACGTGTCATCAGTCAAGCAAGTTTTCAGCAGTGTCAAGGTCTCCCGTGAGCAGTGGCACTCACGCTTAGGTCATCCAGCCACCCAAATAGTTCAACATGTTTTGCGTCGTCACGACCTTCCATCAGTGTCAGTTAATAAAGTTGTAGTGTGTGATGCCTGTCAGCAAGGCAAGAGTCATCAGTTACCTTTTTTCCTTATCTACTCGTGTTACTACAGCACCTCTTGAGATTATATATTCTGATGTATGGGGTCGTGCTCCAGTTTCTGTTAGTGGACATGAGTATTATGTCAGTTTTGTTGATGCATACAGTCGCTTTACATGGCTTTATTTGCTTAAACGAAAATCTGATGTGTTTCAAGTTTTCCTTCAATTTCAAAAACATGTTGAGCGTCTCCTAAATAAGAAAATCTTGCATGTTCAGTCTGATTGGGTGGTGAATATCATAGATTAAACAAATTCTTTTCTGACATTGGTATCTCTCATCGCGTGGCTTGTCCCCATACGCACCAACAAAATGGTACTGCGGAACGTAAACATCGTCATATAGTTGAAACCGGATTGACTTTACTTGCGCATGCATCTGTTCCCTATCGTTTTTGGAGTGATGCTTTCTCTACTGCTTGCTTTCTCATTAATCGGCTTCCTAGTCGCGTCATTGATATGCAAACTCCACTTGAGCGTCTTTTAGGAGAAGTACCTGATTATACTTTCTTCAAGGTGTTTGGGTGCGCGTGTTGGCCGCATCTCCGCCCTTACAACAAGCGCAAGCTTGAATTTCGCTCTAAACAATGCGTTTTTCTTGGTTATAGCTCCATGCACAAAGGATACAAATGCCTCCACGTTCCTACCAATCGCGTTTACATCTCTCGTGATGTCGTGTTTGATGAAAACGTGTTCCCTTTCTCTCATACATCATCGACTTCCACAACACCATCCACCACTACTCCTTCCTTAGTCGCTGACCAATTTGTTGATGCTGCATATACTCCTTCTCTTTTGCCTAACCATGGTGCAGGAACTGGACGTGGTGCTCGCCTTGAGCTCCTGGATGATCACCAAGAGCCAGATGACGTTGATCGTGACAGTGGGAACGTCGATCGCGTCGATCGCTTGCATGGCGATTCTGACGACCATGCATCTGAGGCCAATGACGGCCCATCTACACTGTCCCGCTCGGCTTGCCCTTCCGCGAGTGGGCTGGTTTCTTCACCTGGGACGGCTACATCGACCAGCCAGACCACCCGACCTGCTTCGTCAGTTTCACCTGGTGGGCCTCCGTCGCCCTGCTCTGCTACTGAATCGCTAGTGGCTCCTTCTGCCTTGGCCCAACGTCCTGGTGCCACGACGAGGCTCATGAAAGGAATTCGTAACCCCAAGCAATGGAAAGATGGAACAATTGCTTGGAATACTTCACGTACCGCTGCTGCTTATGATCTTGTTTCTTCTGAACCGCGTAGTCACCGCGATGCTCTGGCATGTGATCACTGGCGAGCAGCAATGGAAGCTGAATACTCAGCTCTTCAAGCCAATAAAACCTGGCGGTTGGTTCCTCCCATGTCTGGTGTCAACATTATTGACTGCAAATGGGTTTTTAAAATTAAGCAAAAGTCTGATGGGACTATTGAGAGATACAAGGCTCGATTAGTTGCAAAGGGGTTCAAGCAGCGTTTTGGCCTTGATTACGAGGATACATTCAGCCCTGTGGTTAAACCCACTACGATTCGTCTGCTGCTATCCATGGCGCTTGCTAAGGGTTGGCATCTTCGCCAGTTGGACATACAGAATGCATTCTTGCATGGAGTTCTTGAGGAGGAGGTATACATGCGTCAACCTCCTGGTTTTGAGGATTCTCATCATCCTGAGTACTTATGTCGTCTTGATAAGGCCCTTTATGGACTCAAACAGGCTCCTCGTGCTTGGCATGCACGGCTAAGCTCTGTTCTTAATGGACTTGGTTTTACAGCATCTACGGCAGACACATCTCTCTTCATCCTTCGGCGACAGGATATTACACTTTATTTGCTGGTCTATGTGGATGATATTATTGTGGTGAGTTCTTCACTTGCTGCTACTGATCGCCTTCTTCATCAGATACGTCACTCTTTTGCTCTGAAGGATCTTGGTGAGCTGCATTACTTTCTTGGTATTGAGGTCCAAAGATCCAATGGTAGTCTTCTTTTGAGTCAGCATAAATATGCTTCTGAGCTTCTACGACGTGCTGGCTTGATGAAGTGTACACCGGTGTCTACTCCCATGGCTTCTACGGATAAGCTGTGTTCTACAGATGGCACTCTTCTTTCAGCAGAGGAGTCTACTCGCTATCGCAGTGTTGTTGGGGGTCTTCAGTATCTTACTATGACCAGACCTGATCTATCGTTTGCGGTAAACAAGGTGTGTCAGTATCTTCATGCTCCTCGATGTACCCACTGGGCAGCTGTCAAGCGTATTCTGCGCTATGTTCAAGGCACCTTGTCACATGGCTTGCTATTGAGACGACCCACCTCGTCTCCTGACCTTTTGTCTGCTTTCTCTGATGCTGATTGGGCTGGTAATCCTGATGATCGGCGATCAACGGGGGGATATGCTATATTTTATGGTGGTAACTTGATTTCTTGGAGTGCTCGCAAACAGGCTACTGTATCTCGTTCCAGTACAGAGTCTGAGTACAAGGCACTTGCTAATGCTACAGCGGAGTTGATTTGGGTCCAGGCTCTTCTGACTGAACTTGGTGTTTCTCAGAGTACTCCGCCGGTACTTTGGTGTGACAACATTGGAGCAACTTTTCTCTCTTCGAACCCAGTTTTTCATGCTCGTACTAAACACATTGAGGTGGACTTCCATTTTGTTCGAGAACGGGTTGCTCAGAAGTTGCTACAGATACGCTTCATATCATCCAAGGATCAGTTGGCCGACATATTTACTAAACCCTTACCATTACCATTGTTCCAGTTTTGTAGACGCAATCTCAACCTTGCTAGCTCGGTTAAGATTGAGGGAGGGTGATAAACTGTATGTATAGTACAATTCCTAGACTGTATATGTATCGGTATGGTGCCTGTATAAGCCTACCGATACAAACTCCTTTGTACCTATAACTCTCTGAATATAATTACAAGACGCCGGCCCTAGTTTGGGAGCTGTGCGATACCCTACCAGAATCAATCTACTCTCCCATTTTCAAATGAAAACTGTATATGCATCTCCCTTTTTTTTTCATCTTCCTTTCCAAAATTGCCACTGGCTCAGCTTGAAACTCGCCTTCTGGTCCCGTAAGAGGTAATTCTTGAGTGATCACCAGAGCTTAGCGCCCTTCTTTCTTCTTTAATTGAGACACGTGGATAACCGGATGTACCATTGATCCCACTGGCAATTTCCATCTATAGGCCAAAGTTCCAATCTTTTCTACAATTTCAAATGGCCATACCGTAGTAGGGCTCAGTTTGTGCTGCCTTTTTCCACTACACCGGACCCGCTGCCATTTTAATCGCCATATCTTTACATTAGAAGTAGGTTGCTTATGTTTATATATCTTTAATCGCCATTTTAATTGCCGGAGTAGATAAGAGATGAGAAGGTATGATCTACTCATAATAGGTTATGGTCCTTCTGTTTACAATCCTAGTCCAGATTTGCTGCAGAAATTCAGGTCAAAATTTGTTCAGTCCCCAAAAGCATAACATTCAAAATTTTACAACATTTTGCAAAATATTCTGTCCTGTTCCTTACTCCATTATCCTCTTCACTTTCTACCATTATTCTGTCTTGTTCCTTAATCCATTCTTGCCATGGAAATTTTAATTAGGTTGCTGGAGGCGATGGAACAGCAGGTTGGTTGCTTGGAGTTGTATCTGATCTCAATCTAGTTCATCCACCTCCGGTTGCTACAGAACTGGAAATAACTTGCCATATTCGTTTGGATGGGTATGTACTCAATCAATACAATCTTGTTCCTGTGCAGTGTGTCATACTTGCATGAGCTATTGTTGCATGAGCACAATACACACAATCTTGCTCGTACAACTGCTTGTATGGCTTGATGAGGAAGTATTGTTTGAATATTGTTTGTAAACAGTTAATCTTGCTTGCTTAACACAATATATAGTGTGTGCCGTAAGAACATATGCTGCTCCAGTAGCTGCATTTAAATTCAGTGCTGGAGACCTTGAGAACCAATTTGCTGCACTTAAATTTGATGTCCTAAACCTGAACCTGAACCAAACCTGCAGTTACCAATTTGCTGCGGTTAGGAAGTGTGTGCATGGAACTTTACAGTCTCTCTCTCTGTAAGAGTCTCATTGTTTGTGATGATTAAGTATAACCTCTAGTTACTTCATACGATGTGCTATTTCGAGCTAGTTCTTGGTGTACACATTTTCTTGCTAGAAACATAATCCTATTTTATTATAGCTGTTGTTTATATCCTTAAATTCAGGCTCTGTGAAACCTAAATCATGGTTTACCGTTTACTGGGTATTTTTGATTCACCAAGTATACCTGCTAAACCGAAGGTTACAGTTAATGTCTCTTCTGAAGTTTCAGTTAACTGTTCCTTACGGAGTAGTGCAGTTTTTGGACTCTGGAGTATCGAAGTATAGCATGTGTGCATGTGCATGCTTTATGTAACACAATGAAAAATACTCCTTACAGTGAATATTTTTCTGAATATTGCCTCTCACTCCTTACAGTGCTAATACGTGAATATTGCCTCTCACTCTAATTGTTTTTTTGAATATTGCCTCTCACTCCTTACATTGCTAATACGTCTTTTATCACTATACTACCATGGCCACGGATAAACTAATGGTTGAATGCTACTGATGCATAGGTGGAATTGCCATGGACTATATGTGCTCAACCGAAGACTGTCATTGAACATCCCGCGTAACATCTCGCCCGAGACGGCGACCTGCTGCTCCGGCCTCCCGCCTCCCCTTGTGACCCTCTCCCCCGCCGCCGCTGGCGAGCACCAAAGACTGTTTGGTGCCGGCAGCGGCGGGCCGTCCTCTACCCGCGCGTTCGGAGGGCCAAGCGGGGCGGTTCGACCGGCGGCAGTGCGATGGTGGCGTAGTTCTCTCGGCTCGGTGGCGGTGGACTGGTGCACGGCGGGTTCGGCGCCGCTCGAGCGGTGAAGGGTGGCGCACAGCTTCTGGCTAAGCTAGATTAGACTAGTTGATATGTACGACGAACAAATTTTCGCTCCAGGGTGCAAACACCACACTGTAATCTGTCGTTCATAGATGCAGTATTCATATAGTTCAGCTGTTGTGTTCTCCTGCTGAGGTACAAGTTTCGGCGTGGCAGTTTACTAGGAGAGTTGTGGCATGACGACACAAAATTATTTTCAGGTTGGATGTATAATCTTGTTTGGCTACCAAAACGAGCTGTATTTTCTCCGGCTGAGAAATCCCATTGGTTGGCAGAGAGGGGTTCACGGTGTGGGTATTGGAAAGGAATGTCTAAATTTTGAAAATGGCCGTGGTAGCCGGGGGTGAGTAATGGAACAGGACGGTACATATCACGGACCATTCCGGTCTTTACTATCTTCCGGTGTGCAGTGACGACGTGGTGGTCATTTAATATCTGGACATGCGTGGGCCAGTGTTGCTAAAAAAAACGGCTTGGTCCTCCAAGCAATTTTGATAGAAGAAATTCCGGTGAGTACGTACGAAGGAGCGGACACTGTAACTCGAACTCGAGACCTCGCAGGTAGGAAGGTATCGACACCTCCTAACCATTCGGGCTTGCTTCGGTTCTCACGAGTTGCTACATATCTCAATGAGTATGAAGGAACATGATATCAGGTGCATCTGAGCTCATGTTCCAAAACGAATTTTCAAAGATCATCTTGAGCTGAAAATAGTTTGCCAGCATACCTCCCTGTGGAGTAATTCAGCTCAATGCTTTAGACAGACGGTGTTTTTGGAGTTTTCAACTCTAGCCTCCCATGCATAGTCAGCAGTCCACGTGCACCCCCAGCAATCAGGAAAAGAACGATTAGTAGAAACGACAAATCGATGATGAACGGGCTTCCGTAATTCGATACAAGACGAAAGTGAGCCAGGAGTGATCGCTACACCTGAAATCGCAGTATTACATTTTAATTCATGGTTAATTAAAGCTGTCTCCGGCGAATCACGTCGATATCCATCCTGAACGTATGCCCGTGAGTGGAGTGAGTATTACTCTACGGGACAGCGAGCGGCAGCATCTTTTCCCCCGCCTTGTTCCAATAAGAATCCCTAGGTCAGAAAATTGCGCTGAGATCTATGAAACAAACAATGTGCAAACGACGAGGACGACATTGACAAAACCTGGACCACCTTGGCCGGGTTGGGGGCGCCGCCGGCCGCCACGTTACCCCGGCGACTCGTCACCTTGCTCTCGCCAAGCCAAATCAGGAAAGAGAAAGGCCAAAGTATAATCCGGCCGGACCAACCAGGGAGCGGCACCGAGCTGCTTCGCCGGCCCCCGCTGCCATTTTAATCGCCATATCTCCGGATTCCCTCAGCACTCATGACCAGAGCTGAACTGCTCCTTAGTACGGAGTAGTATTTTTTTTTGTCCCCCGAGCGTAGTGCCTACCAAAAGAAGCAACTCGGAGCGCGGTCTCGCCGAATTTAGTACGCCTTGCGTCTCCCGTCCACAGGTTAAATCGTTTCTTTAGTTGCTAGATAATCATAAGAGAGGGTGGAGAATAGGTCCAGATGACGTGACATGACTAAAGAAATGGAAAGCTGATGATACTTCAAAATTGCACTTGGTTGCCGCTTTCTTTGACAGGAGGAGCGTCATCTGTCCATGTCGGCATATTGAAAATGCACACTCCATGGATGTGTTAAGTGGTACTCCCTGAGAAAAAAGAACATAGGTTTATCCCAGAAAAAAGAACATAGGTTTATGCTGGAATTTTTCTCCCTGAGAATCTCTTCCAGAGGGCTGGGGATCTGAAATATTATTAAACAGAATTAGGTTAATCCAGCTTATAGAAAGCTGGATCCGAAATTCATACAACACTCACTTAATTAAGGAAAAAAGACATATTGAATATGCACACCAGATGAATTTGAAGTATAAACCATAGGTTTATCCCGGACCAAAAAAACATAGGCTTATACCGGAAGATTTCTCGCTAAGAACCTCTTCGAGAGGGCTAGGATCTTCAATTTCATCAAATACAACTGAGTTAACCTAATTCATAAGAAAAGTTGGATCCAATATTCATGCAACACTCACTTAATTAAAGTAAAACAAGACAAAATTACTTCTATCTGCAGCCCCATGCCTAACCGAAAGGTCGGAACTTTCAATGCCTTGCCCCGAAGACATTGCCCTGGCACACCTAACACGACACAACCAAAGATAGAACTGACGACCTTTGCCCCGAAGTGAGATTTTTCCTGTCCCATCCCATATTAGACGATGGGGATCAAATATAGAGGGAAAAGTAATGCAGATTACTAACTATATCAAAGACAGTCCGTTTCGCGGCCTGTGAGCCATCGTGCTACTGTAGATTGCTACAGTGTTGAACAGTACCGCCGCAACTTTGCAAAAAAGCCCCTCCACTTTCCAATATTTACACATCGGTCCTTGCGTATATAGTCCAAACCCTAACCCTAGATCGGAAATCATCCTCATTTTCTCCCCCGCCTCCACCTCGACGCCGCAGCCCCCATCGTCTCCTCGCTCTCGTGCGTCTCCTGCTCCCCCTTGCTCGCCTCCCTCCCGCTCCGCCGCCGAGCTCCGCTCCTAGCCGCGCCGCTCCTCCACGACCCGATGAGCTTGCCTGTCCTCTCTCCCAGGCGGCGGACGACGCGGGAGACGCGGACAGGACGAGCAGCGTGAGGAGCAGGACGCCGGAGGGAGAGCGCCGGGCGGAGCATGGCGGCCGGAGCGATGCGGCCGGCTCGGAGGGCGGCTGTGCGGCTGACCGGTAAGGTTGTACGCGCAGGAGGCCCTGGGGCTACCGTCTCTGCTCGCTGAGTTCGTCGCCGCCGTCGTTGGGGGATGGGCCGATCCATCTCCGGCCGGCCGTGAGCTCCATCCAGGGGCGAGGACGGGGCGGGGCGTCGTCGCTGATCCATCTCCGGCCGGTCGCAAACTCCAATCAGGGGCGAGGGCTACGCGGAGCGTCGTCGCTGATCCATCTTAGGGCGGCGTGAGCTCCAGCCAGCAGGTAACTGTGAGATCCTGGCTCAGGGCTTAATAGGATTGATAGGATACTCATGTCAACAAGTTGCAACTTCTTTTCCGGAAGCTCATCTAGAAGGAACTCCGAGGTTAACCGTGCTTGGCCCGGAGCAATCCAAGGATGGGTGACCGACCGGGAAATCGTTCCCAGGTGCGCACGAGTGAGGACAAAGTGCGCAGAAAAGATCAGTGTTGATCTGTGGGGCCAGTCTAGAGATCCTAAAGAGCTGCCAGGGGTGACAGGCCCGTCCGGGGGTGGGCCGGGGTGTTACAGTAATCGTGCCCCTACCTTCTCCTCTTATTAGATCCCTGCCTTCCACGTACAATCCCGGCTCTTTCCGTACTGCGTCTGCTCGACTCAGCAGTCTTACTTGCTCTGCTGTTGCTATGCTTGCTGATCCTTGCGCCAATCTTCTGTTGTTGTCGCCGGCCGAATTCATCTGCTCAGCAAATAAATCTGCTGCAACATCAGGTGTTTTAATCTGTATATATTTGTTTATGATGTGTACCCAAACTTTTTATCCCAGGTTATCCACTTACTTCGGTTAAGTGGTTGTGGCTGTATTTGTAATTGGTTGCCGATCTTGCTGTACTATTTGACTGAACCTGCATATTCATATATTTAGGAAGCAAAGGATGTTGATCTCCTGAATATTGCTTATATAGATCTCCTGTGTGTTTTGAACATACAGTTTGTTTTGCCTTATGACCACAAAAAAGCACATGAACTCGATCCCACCCGAATTGCTTTGTGTACACAAAACTTATTGACTGAACAAGACTAAAGAAATCATTTGGCATTCCTCTGGTCATATCAAATGATAGCTCAAATAAGAAAGGGATCAATTTAACCATTTCTACAGTCGGGCCTAAGAATTATCATGTATGGGCCATTGATATGCCCTGCTTTCTCCATGTTGTGGCGGCACATTTTTCTTCTATATGTGATTCATATACATAATGGATTGTTCATCTGTCTTTGTTAATTTTGTCACCATACAATTTCCCTTTAGCCATTTAACTCTTGCGTGTAGGTACAAACTAAGCCTTCACAATCAAACATGACACAGGGTAATTGCCTGCCATATCAGTTTCTTTTTTCGTAAACTAAGCCTACACCATATTTGGAGGTACAGAACTTTCTATGTCCCGGCCTTCTCCTTTGCAGCCCTTTCTTTTCCTCATAGAGTGGCGTAATGATTTTTCTGATTTGTTTAGTGCAATTTGGGCTTCAGTTATTAGCAGTTCTTCTCATTTGTTTAGCCAAATTTTACTGATTTTCCATGGTTATTGCTTTGATTTCGCAGGTTTACAACATGTACTGTGGATTTGGTGAATTGAAGTGATTATGTAGTCCAAACCTTGCTATTATTTGGTAGATGCCTTCAAGGATGGTTTCAGTATCATGTATGTTTCTCTGTTTCACTACTTGTGCTCAACCAGATGTCATCTCTTGCTTCAACCTGAAGCTTAGTTGTTTGTACGTACATTTTTCAGCATCTTGGGTTGATTATGTAAAAATTCGCTACTTGGTATACGGAGGTAATTTCTGGGCTAGAAACTATTAACAACTTTGGGCCTACGTTTTTCCTGTGCATGATATGTTTTTTGTTTGATTGGATTTAATTCAGCTGCTTAACAGCTTTTCTTTTCACAGAACCCATTTGTGGTTTGAGAGGGTATTTTTATTTGATTAGGTTTTGATCTTTTGTTCTACAATTCATTTTACTCAGTGGAATATAATCAGTGTTTCTCAACAGAGTGGTGGTAGACTAAATGAACATAAATCGTGATGTTTAATTTCTGCAGTCCTATATATATGCCCATTTTTAAATAAGTTTGATGTATTGATCTCAATTAAGCTGCTACTGAATATGACATTATATGTTTGCTCATTCTATGCTCAAGTATATTCTTTTACGGATAGCGGTCTGCTAACTGACTAGGTATATAGCACCTAATAATGTAGGCACTCTTATGTAGCTTCAAATCTCATGCCACAATCTAAAGTATATATGATGTTTTCTTAGGCATATAAAGTTGTCCACATTGTGATTTCTAATGAGTAGGCTGTCAAAACAACAATATTAGTATCGTGTTTCGCTGCATTCTGATGATACTCTAATTTCTCTATCTGGATAGTTGATTATTGTACATGCTTGCTCATATAAATGAGATGTATATGAAAACAGAGGGGATAGCGTGCCCTCTATTATTGCTGAGCTTATTTTGCATATTAGATACACTGTCCTCAGTTTTGAGATTTGTAAAATCAGTCACTGTACACCATGCGAAATGATATATCAGTTTTGACATATATGCGTTTGCTGGTTTCACTACTTTGGTTTGGCCATATCTTAAGTGCCATCTATTTTTTGTGAAGCTCATTTTTGCATATTCGATACAATGCCAACAGTTTTGATATTTGTAAAATCAGTCAGTATAATTACAGTTTATGTTATTTATTTTCTGTTTGGTGTTCATGGTCAGTTGGGGAAACATTCCATTTCTACCTGCTGATCAAAGTCCTCTAAAGTTATTGCCATTCTTTGATTTTCTCCTCGGCTAGGTCTAGGTTAACATGACATGTTGTGCCATTCTTTGATTTTCATATGCAGAATTTCTTACCAAGGGCGCGGCGTGTCGCCGCGCAGATTTCAACTAGTATCTTCTAATCCCCCTCCCATGCCTTATAGCGGGGATCAAGTATCCCATGCCAATTCCGAGATAGATGAATTCCCAACATGTGGGGTATTAGGGGCGACGATGGTTTTAACCCACCGCATGATGGCACGGTACTTCATTAGTAACAAAATATTTCTCTCTATATGGGGTATGTTGCCGCAGTATAGACGGTCAAATTTTAATGACATTTGGCGGTGAAGGGAGGATGAACATTTACCGGGATGAGCCAGATCCGACGGTGAGGGGTGGATGAAGCGCGTACAACAAAACACAAGCCGGGGAGTTAACCACAATCTTAACCATCCTATCACAACCACGGAGAGGTTCTCCACGTGCCGGCCGGTTAGGGAGAGCCGCTGGGGAGCAGCTGTAGTAATTACAGGCTGCCCTCTGCCGAAGTTGAGAGGGGCGATGGGATGCCGATGGAGCGCCGAGCCAACAGCCAGCGCGCCCGCCAAGCAGCATGAAAAGAAAGTCTCACTCGGCGCGACGAAGAAAACGCATCCTCCACCAGTCGCTCGCCACGTACGGTACGTGACGCGAGGAAGGGGAGACGTTGCTGCGTCGCGTCATCCTGATCCTGGCCGAGCTCACGTGCCGCCAACGTCCAGCCGACGACAGCGAGCGGTGCAGGGTGGCTCGATCGTCGTTTTGATGGCAGGAAGGCTTCCCTGATGCATCAAACTTCCCTGCCTACTATTGATGAGGCTATTGCAGCAATGACTCAAGAGGAAGTGCGCCTATCTCTTGAGAAAGCAGATGAGAAGGTTGTGCCGACTCCGACGTTTGCAGTCACTGAGCGTAAGGAATGGAGAGATACTAGGGACTGTTTTACCTGTGGGGAGCCAGGTCACTTGAAGTGGAACTGTCCAACTCGTGGCAGAGGCAGGGGATATTATAGAGGGGGAGGCAGCAGGACGTCTGGAAGCAGAGGTGGATACTCAGGGGGTCAGAATGCTAGAGGCAGAGGTGGATATTCTGGATACTCCGGGGGTCAGAAGGCACACCCTGCACCGCTCGCTGTCGTCGGCTGGACGTTGGCGGCACGTGAGCTCGGCCAGGATCAGGATGACGCGAAGCCCAGGATTTCCTACTATATAAAGCCATTAATTGCTGGTCACGCACCCACACACACTCGGCGTTTGAAGAAATTATTGCACGATGCTCCATTTTTTATCGCACTTGCTTGCCCATAACAAATACTTGCTTGCCCGTACAAATACCGACGGGCCTAATAGGTACCCACAGTAAGATTAAATAGTAAACAAGTTATTCATATTTTTACATTCATCAATATAGTAAACAAGTTATTTATATTGGTGTTGTCTCCACGGAGGATATGAGAGGGGAGCTCTTACTCCCCGGCCCTCGTGTTGGGGGTTCATCGGTGTTCTCCCCATTGCCCCTTGTTACCGTTGAGGGCGAGACCATTGTCGTGGCCGTGGCTCCGGGTGATGCAGACTGTGCCCAAGCTCCAGGAGCATTGTGTGAGCCCTGCTTTGTCTCTGTCTGTCGGTGAGCATACGAATGTGGACCCGTCAGCGACTTTGAGCTCGCCTGAGCGATCAGAGGTAGCTTTCACGCCCATTCCACCCCGTCGACACATGTTGACGATGTTCCCTTCACTGGCGGAGCTCAGTGATGGCCGACCTGGGCCACGGCCCGCCCAGGTTTTTGGTGAAAAAAAATACTAGGTTACGCTTATACATCCAAGGCCCAGCCCACTAGAACGATTGGCCCTCCCTGTACGCTGCCTCCCAGTCTTCGAGTCACTCCTTCCTCTCCAATCTCAGATCGACACAAACCATGGCCATAGAGCGCCTCGCTAGGTTAGAAATTTGGACCCAAAAAGGAGGAAATCGAGAGAAATCGGGAGACCGCTCTAGGGAGCCGGGGGTCAGCAAGGCAGTCGCTGCAGCCCGCAGGAACGGCCGCACTGCACGGGCACGTGCCGGCAGGAGTTCTAGCAGTCGTCAGCCAACATTCCGGCTGAATCGACCCCTTTCTCTTCTCAGATTCCCCGTCTAAGTAATTTCTCCCATAAATTCTTAGTTAGCAATTATTAGCCTATATTTTTTCACATAGTTGTGATTTTTTAATTCAATTTGGCCCCAAAAAATGTGTTTTGTTTAGCCTGGCCCGCCCTTGATTTTTTTTCGAGCTCCGCCACTGGTTCCCTTTGCAAAAGAGCTTTGCAGCCTGCTTAGCAGTGTGGAGGCTGCCATGCCTGGTTCTGGAAGGCGATCGGTTGCCTCCTAACAACGTCAACAATTAAGGGCCAAAAGCAAGAAGGGTGTCGGCACTGGACAGGGCGCGCGCGGCTGTTTGATGGATGATCTTCGGTTTCTCGGTTCGCTCTATGACTTTGATGTTGTTGTTGAGGTGTTTCATTGGTGGTTCCATTTTGTTGTTTAAGGGTCTGGAGTTGTGATTGTTGTGCGTTGGGAGAGCTTGTTGAGCCGGTTATATGGTTGTGAGGTTTTTCATTGTTTGTGAGTAGTTCGCTTTGAGGTGTTTGTATCGGTTTTTGCCCGGTATCCCGTTTCTCTTCTGCTTAATTAATATATTGGGGCAAATCTTTTACCCCCGTTTAAAAAAATGAATAGAACATTTGACAGAAAATAGTTATCTCAATAACAAATAGATAAGTACATGACAGTTGGTCGATTGGAGTTCACAAATAAGATGTCGATGTCTACATAACGGGTAGGGTATGGGTATATCCACGGATACAAGGCCATACCCGCGTCATACCCACGATTTAACGGGTAGGATACGGCTACTAGGCATGTGTATAAAATTGTACACATATCCTGCCCACACGGGTACGGTACCCATGGGTATAAAATTGTCGTCCTTATAGTTAGTAAGCTAACCAGTAAGCCACTGTGGGTTATCGTTTAAAAAAAACAGTATGGGGTTACAAATACTCCCTCCGTTCCAAAATAAGTGTCTCAAAGTTGTACAAAAGTGAATGTATCTATACTTGTTTCATGTCTAGATACATCTACTTTTTGACAAATCTAATACAGTTATTTTAGGACGGAGGGAGTAGATAGGAATGGAGACATCTCAGCATCCTGGAGGGATGAGTCACTGGAGTGATGAGTCAGCGTGTGCATCCTGCCCCCACGGGGGACACCGGCCTACTGTACGTAGCAAACAGGAGGAGCCAGGATAAGATGTCCATCTGCCCGATGGATGGGGACGCACCCTGCCCGTCTGCATAAACAAACGTGACACGCGCTTACACGGTGACAGGTTGCGCGTACAGCATGCACGAGGCCGTGCAAGGTTTTCACCCGGAACCAACCAAACCCGGCAATCATGTTTGCCTTAACGCCGAAGCCGAGCCTGCCCAGTAGCTCACGGCCGTCAACCACCAACTATGTGCACAGGGGTGCGGAAGAGACTTGACTATTTTCGCTCTAGGTTCTTTTGGCAGAGTGATCATGTCAAGAAAAAATATAGGTTAACCAAGTGGAACATCGTTTGTCGTCCGAAAGACCAAGGTGGGTTGGGTATTCAGGTGTTAGAAATTAAAAACAAATGTCTACTAAGCAAATGGCTTTTTAAAATCCTAAGAGAGGAGGGCGTTTGGAAAGAACTTATTTGTAATAAGTATCTAAACGGAAAAACTCTAGCACAAGCTGAAGCTAAACCTACTGACTCCCCCTTCTGGAAAGGGCTTATGTCAGTTAAAGATGATTTCTTTCAGCGGGGTAAATTTGCGGTGGGCAATGGCCTGCATACTCGTTTTTGGGAGGATAGGTGGCTCGGTGATAAGCCTTTGGCACTCCAGTTTCCCTCCTTATTCAACCTCGTGCGTCACAAGAATGTGCTAGTGGCGGACGTCTTAGCAAACATGCCTCTAAATATTGAATTTAGAAGGATGTTGACAGGAGATAATTGGGAAGCTTGGAAGAAACTTGTGGAGAAACTTATGAGTGTCTCCCTTTCGAACTTTGATGATTGCTTTAAATGGAACCTAACCACCACTGGTCTTTTTTCGGTCCAGTCCATGTATGCTGATTATATGCATGGACATGCTCAGTACTTACATAAGTATCTTTGGAAATTGAAAGTTCCACTAAAAATAAAAATTTTCATGTGGTTTTTACGGCGGAAATGCATTCTTACTAAAGACAACCTGATTAAGAGAAGGTGGAATGGTTGCAAAAAATGTGCCTTCTGCTCGGCTGATGAGTCGGTGGAACATCTGTTTATTTCATGCCCATTTGTGAGGCATGTTTGGAGGCTTATTCACTTTACTTTTAATATCTCTCCACCATCTAGTGTAGCAAATATGTTTGGACATTGGTTAGATGGAGTAGATCGCAAGACGAAAGCACGTATTCGCATTGGTGTATGTGCTTTTCTGTGGTCAGTGTGGAACTGTCGGAATGATATTGTGTTTAACAAAACAAGAGATGTTCATTTTTTGCAGGTTGTGCACCGCGCTACGTACTGGATCCACATGTGGTCCTTCCTCCTACCACTGGAACAGCGGGGTCTTATGGATGCTGGCTGTACCCGTATTATGGCGGTAGTCCGAAATATTTGCTGCCAGCATGGGTGGCAACATTCTAGAAGACTAGAAGATGTTTAGTCTCTATTTGATAGCACTTTTTCGCTGGTTGATTCATGTGGCCGTGTTGGCTGATCCTTGAGTTGTAATAACGCTTTGACGATACTTTGGTACCTTTCTTTTAATATAAAGGCTGTGTGCATCATCACGATGCAGAGGCCGGGACACCCTTTTCTAAAAAAAAAGATCGCTCCGGTTGGTCGAACATCCAAAGCGAGCTCCAAGAGGCTAGCGACACGAGATTGTAGCCTCGTCCGATACCGCGTTAGATCAAGGGTTTCCCCGGGGAATTCCGAGCGGAGGAGCGAGAACACCAACACGACAACACTTTCAAAAAGGACACGACATGAAAGGCCGTCGCCCGTTGGACCTGGACGACTGCCAGGTAAGGCTTTCACCCGATCGGTTACGACATTCTATTTAAGTTACCTTTGATGTAACGGTTTTATCTTCTATTCGACATTTGGTCCTTTTGGTGTATTATGAGAGTTTTGTTTTTATCAAACTTTAGCAGGAGAGATGCTAAGTTTACATATGGAAAAGATATGTTTTTTAATTATCAGCTAGGTTAATGCATGCTCAATAAGGTTCTACACCGCTAGATTTACATCGTGATTGGAACAACTCCGAGTTGCAAATATAGTTTTTTTTCGGTTATTAGAGGTGTGGTTAATTCTCTACTGTTTTTTTTTTTTGCGATTCAATGCTGAGATTTAATGATGTCACCCGACTGAGAATTAGTCGGAAAAAATTAGTCACACCCGAAAAAGTTTTTGTTTTTGTTTTGAATGTTAGCATGAGAGCTGTTAAAATCATTGAACACCCAGAAAAAATATGACAGGGGTGGTGCAGAAAAGTGAGTATATGATGATAATCTCTTGCGGTTCAGCCTATCCCAGTACTAGTACAAGATCGATCGTACTCCAGTATTATACTGCAGGAGATCCAAGCCCGTGCTGCAATTTAGTCCGCGTTACTGTATCTTTTACTTACCCACGACGGAAGAGCCACGTAGTGCGAGGATCGACTGCTAGGTGTCATGCCAGACCACAAATCGGAGTGACCACCCAAGGCAACCAAAGAAAGAAAGAAACTAATGGGGCTACTGTCAAATAAAACTAAGCAACCCGATCACCCGCCCCAGTATACTGAATGAGATCCAAGTCCGTGCGTCCGCGTTATGTTTTACTTACCCACGACGGAAGGGCCACGTAGTGGCAGGATCGAGTGCAAGGTGTCATGCCAACCAAAGAAGAAACTACTGGGAGGGTACTCCCTGTAAATAAACTAACCAATCCGACAGCGGGATCGCCCGCCCCAGATTTCCCCTCCCTCCTGGCATCCTGCTCCCAGCAGTCCACTCGCGCCGAGGCTACGACAAAGGGCAAGGGGAAAGTGAAAAATATCCCAACGCTTTATGTCGACTCGGCGGCTGCGGACGCCCGCTACAAAATCATGTGGCGCCACGCAGGGCCTCCGGAGGTTAACATAACACGCGTCCTCACTTACTTGGCACCTGTCCCGTCCCGGATCCGTATATAGCTGCTCGACACGCCTCCTCCAGTTCCTATCCTGGGCTCCCACACGGACAGCTGCCACAAATAGCAAACCAACACACGGGTTCATTACCTTTTCTTTTGCTGTCGCTGAGAGATGATGAGCGGCGGCGGCGTGGAGTCCGGCAGTGGTGTGGCGCCGTTCGTGGCCAAGACGTACCGGATGGTGGAGGACCCGGCGACGGACGCCGTCATCGCCTGGGGAGGGGCAGCAACAGCTTCGTCGTCGCAGACCCCTTCGTCTTCTCGCAGACGCTGCTCCCCGCGCACTTCAAGCACTCCAACTTCTCCAGCTTCGTCCGGCAGCTCAACACATACGTACGTACTATCAGTCTTGTACTGCTACCAGCTCTGTCTCGAATTTGAGTTCCTGAGGGAAAGCTCAAAGCTAGCTAGCGGCAAGTAATTTGAACGGTCATGTCAGCACTCAGTAATTTGCTCAGAGTGAGCGGATCAATATGATGATCCAATTGATCACTCGATCGAGAGGAGCACGCTGCTCAGTACTGAAGCTCGTTTTTTCCTTCCGCTGTCTGTAATTAATCTGTGGTATTAACTGTGACTGAACTCTACTACCAGGGATTCCGCAAGGTTGACCCGGACAGATGGGAGTTCGCGCACGTGTCGTTCCTGCGGGGGCAGACGCACCTCCTGCGCCAGATCGTCCGGCGCAGCGGCAAGCGCAAGGACGACGGCACCAACGCCGCCGGCACCTGCGGCGCGGACGATGATGACGATAGCGCCACGATGGTGGCCATGGAGGTCATCCGGCTGAAGCAGGAGCAGAAGGCCATCGAGGACCGCGTGGCGGTGATGTGGCGCCGGGTGCAGGAGACGGAGCGCCGGCCCAAGCAGATGCTCGCCTTCCTCCTCAGGTCGTCGGCGACCCCGACGTGCTGCGACGCCTCGTCGCCAACAGCAACAGCAGCGGCGACGCGAGTAGCCCCCGCGGCGACTGCGGCCGGGAGGAGGGCGGCGCCGAGGTCAAGAGACCGCGGCTGCTCCTCGACAGGGATGTCAAGAAGATGCCCGTGACAGCGTACCGGCATGGGCGTTGCGGGGCGGCACGACGGGCTGTTCTACGACGTCAACCAGAATCAATCTTCGTGCCAGAGCCGAGTGTAGACTTCACCGGGTTCTACACCGGCGGCGACGGGTTTGCCGACGTGCAGGTGGATGGCGGCGGCGGTGACCTGCCGCCGTACGCGTTCCCCGTCGTGGACAGTGGCTACTGACTGCGCTAACTGTTTGGTACTTTGGTTCGGCTGGTGTGATTTCGCCGACCGATTTGTGTACGTATTTTCAGGCGAATTGCCCCCGGTCCCGAACCGCTCTGTAAAGAAAGGAAAAGCTAGGGTAGGCTAGTATGTATACTAGGCTGTGCTACTACCGGTCAGGTTCTCCTTTCGGTGCGCCTGGCTGTGGGGCATCCGGCTATACAGGCGCGCGCTAAATAAGTTGTTGTAATTTCTTCTCTTTTTGACAGTACTGCAATAGATTCGAAGGAACTTAGGCATGCAACTCGAAGCTCAACTAGCACGAAATCCGATGTCAGAAAAACTGAAAGTTCTGATACTTTTTACTTCCCACATGTTTGCTTTTTGAGCTTGAAATTTGGACACGGAAAATACACAACTGGAGACCTTTTCAGAAGACACACTTACAAAATCGCAGGACTATAATCCCGGCTTTACCCACAAACTGGCCGAGATCGATCTCACAGGCGGGTACAATCAAATCAGAAGGCAGCGTGTAACCGAGAGACAACACCTGTCAGCGATTGCTGTCCAAGCATACAAGGCCAACGACGAAGCTCCACCACATAAATTCACCAAAGATCATTTAACAAAACGCTCATCAGGCTGCAGGTCTCACGATACAGCCATGGATAGCATAATATGGGACTGAAAAATTCGGCAAGTAGGTAGAAAGTCCATAAGAATGATGACTTGACACGGGGGATTAAAAATTAAAATAAAAAGGCATATATGACATGAAGGACCACGCTGAGGTGGACCCGAGCTAAGGTCTTGTACTACTTTTTACGTACAGAACTAAACCGTTTACATAGACCAGTTTAAGTTTGCCATTGTACAAGTTGAATCAGAACATACAATAAACAAATGCTGCTGATCCTCTGGCACAGTAGTTACATTTACCGAAATTTGGTTACTCACGTATGTTAGGCACATACATGTAATAGCAACAGGAAGAAGTGCCTCTACATGTCTTGATTATGACAAGATCATATATCCAGGACAGCTATGTTACCGACTGATCCCCTAAAGCACTTGTCACGAAACGATGCCAAAATAACAGGGAGGGGAGGGAGACAGATTGATCTTACAGCATTTACACTGAACATTTCCTCACTTCCATGACAAGATTAAACAGATTCAGAAGCAGAACGTCTCCTCAGTTATTCCAACTCTACAACCTGACATACCAAATTTTAAGCAGTAAGTCATACAGTACGGAGACAGGCATACGTATCCAATGTCACACTTGAAGCTATTGGCGCTACAGCCAATTGCATACTAACTTTTCTTACAAACCCAATCATTAAGATATTACGTGAGCGAAAAGGAGAATCTTACGTGAACATCTGTGGACGGTTACGGGAAAGCTGAGGACGCTTCACAGGTGAGATTATCATATTTCGCAGAGCTGCTGAAGAATTGTTCATGTTAGCTCCAAAGACGGACCGTGGCGGCTGTCTGGGTCTCATATCCATTGGAGGGGCTGCAGTATGACCAGGAGATCCTGCAGACAGCTCAAATGGACTAGAGTTCTCGCGTCTTTGCCTTGGTTGTGCAGCCCAGCCCTCGTCTCTGCGCCCTGGGGTTTCAGGAGGATCTCTTTGCCTTGGTTGTGCAGCCCAGCCCTCGTCTCTGCGCCCTGGGGTTTCAGGAGGATCAATCGATCCTGCAAACAGTGAATGAGCTGTTTTTGTGGAGAGCTAAAAGCATTTTAATAGCTGGTAAAAAAGCCAATGTATTGCGTTAAACATATTCCTAGCTGGATGCATAGCAAAAGGATCAAAAGCCAATTATTGGAACAAAGGCTTTATTGTGTTGGGTCATAGACTGAACAACTAAATGAATCTAGTATAATTTACCTTGTCTGAGAGGGTCGCCGCCATCCATTATGTTAGGCATGCCCGAGAACATGTCTGCCTGAGCTCTTGGGAAGTAGTTGTTCGCAGGTTGAATGGCTGAACGTTTTACTGACTCATACTCGTTTCTCAGCTGATCATACATCTCATCAAGCTTCCTCTTCTGCCTGGAAAGGACAGTGCCATCAGTTCATACATCTTGCATGAAGCAGAATTTTTGTCAAGGAAAATAGTGGCACACTAGACTAACCTGGACTTCTCTGCAAATTTTTCTTGAAGTTCCTGCTTGTCCCTCGTCAAGTTCTCAATTTCTTGTTCCATCAACTGGCATCTTTTGGCCATCTTCTGGTATGCAGTATGCACTTCTTCCATTTTCTCACTGAACTTTGCCTGCATATGTTCACACTTCTGCCTACATTGACCAACAATTCTGTTCATCTTGTATTGCATCTCGAGGTCCTTTGTCCGATGTAAAACATGACACTCTTGTATGCACTTTTCATAACTGATTTGTATCATGTTTAAGGAAAAATCAAATGATTACCGTACTAGTAAATAAATAATAAACCTTGCAATAGCATACACAGTGATATAATTGTCTCACTTTAGAAACTTTCTTTTCTAACTTAGGTTGTTCGAATTACCGGAATGCTGAAACAGAAAGTTAATCATGCACATGACAGACAGCGACGTTATTCAACAAAACAGCAGAAGAAGAATCCCTGTAGGTCCAGTGAGAAATATCAAGGATACGTGTCTGTGGAGAAACTCCAGTCATTGCCATCTGAGGTAACAAATGAAGTTATCAGAATACATGAATTACAAGAAAATGGACTACATAATGTCATTCTGAATCAAATTTAAAGGGATACTTACATTCGTCCATTCATCGCTTGGATTTATGTCAATAGGCTTCATGTGGCTGAGAAATAACAAAATATGAAGTTTCGATTATATCAGCATAGTAAAACATGGATATGATTATTAACGTCAGATTTGAAAACTGATAAAGAATCCTCAGTAACATGTTAAAAGGTGATATATGTCTTCAAGATTGTCATTAGGAGAAAATATATAATGGGAAATAGGCATGAGATAATGTTTCATAGGCACTCATGCATCGGTAAACCACCATAAAAGGACAAGAGAAATGTAGCTTGCACAAAAGATAATAACTGTTATATGAAGAGTTAACAACTGACCTTTTTGAAAGCACCTGATCACAAATCGGACATGCACCATCGTTACTGAGTATTTTCTTTGCATCCTCTGTACCTGCACAATAGGCATCAGTTAAAATCAAATACATATTCTGCAGTAGCATCAGTACATATTAATTTCAACCTCATTACAATTAAAACTGGAACAAACAGAAAGAAATATAAGATTACAGGCATACACAAAATATGGCCACATGTTGTTGATATGGCCTGCCCTTCCAAGTCCCGCCAGCAAGCGTTGCACTTCATTTTGTGCGTCAACAAAAGCCTGCAGGTTGAAACACAGATGTATGAAATACACTAGACAAACTGAACATAGCATGTCTTGCATTCTGCAGTACATCACTAAATCCAATGGACACAGATCAAACTTAAGAGGCTAAGAAGCACCAAAATGCATGATTAGTGCAAGTAATCACAAAGCGAACGCAGAAATAACTCTATTCACTGTTTGAACTTCATGGCAATAAGTTTTACAGTGAATAACATCTTTTATTGTGCCATCACACAGTACCAGTTATACCTTGGTACCATACTGTAAAACAGCACAAATTTTCGCAACCATTAAAGATTTTTAACTGGAAATACAATAGCTGCAAACAAGATAATCAAAATGAAAATGACAAAACAAGCAGGCTACATTGAAGTGCAGCACACAATTCTATTTCTTCCATCACATTATCTAACATGTAACTCTATACTTAATTGGCCTATACATCACAGATCAGATACGAGAAAAGGAAAAATTCTGTTTTAAAGAGGGATCCTAAGAATCCTTAGTTTGCCTGTTGAACTTCGGCATCAAAGAAGCATAAAATGGAGTTTACATGGGCAAAGAAGGGGTCCATTACAATGTTCCCTGAATATTCTTCAAGTGATTTTTTATCACATTTTCTATAGTACTTATGAGTTTCAGGTTTCAACCAATCTGTTTAAAACCTTTGTCGCAAGTGTCATTAACTTAACACTCATATATCCAGCCTTAGAAAAGCAGCTTGTCATGATGACTTGCTAACCAGAATCAAAGATTCAAATGAGCATGTAATAACACTGTGCCACCAAAAATCCTATCTGAAACTTTTGGTAGGTAAGAAAAATGGAAATCAACTTTTGGTAGCCTTCATGCATTTTGTTAATTCAAATTTGCCAGTCAGTCACGTGCAAAATATATCAAGATGTCGAAGTAACTACCTGTGCACTTATAATCGCCTTCAAAATAGCACACAGACAAAGGACAAGAGCAACATCTTGACATATAAAGAGGACAGGATGTAACATTTCATCTAGACATGTAACCCGGCTACCTGTTCCACTGATCTGTAAGCTTAATCAAGGAGACAAGCCTTCTTAGAGCTGCTAAGTAGCTATAATATGTTTGGACATGTAAGTCAACTCGACTGTCATAACAGCATTAGTGACACTAAATACTGTTAAGTAGGTAGATTTATGGTCTCTAGGGACTTCTACAAATTCTCTCTACTACACTATAACAGAAACGGGAGATCACTAATGCATAATAGGAATATGCATTTAGGACTATGTCTGCATACCACAACATTTATCTCCTAATTCAATCAGAATCCGTTAACTCTAGCAGGGGGCAGGAACTAAACAATCACAGCCTAAGAATCCAAGCTTATAGAGAAGCTAAATGGCATGATCTAACCGACTTCAAAGAGGTGATCTCAACAACTCAGGTATAAGTAGGAGTATAATTCAAAATAAGCCAACATCATATTTTTTTTGTTTTAAGTTTTTGATAGGAAGTAATATCACTTTAGACGACGGTAGCATCCAGAGCACCAAACGATGCAGAATTAAGCAGACAAAGTATATGGTCATCCTGTCCGAAGAAATTGCACTATATCCTTCAGAATCCAACGTTTAACGACGCGGAACTAAGCAGACACAGTATATGACCATCCTGTCCGAAGAAATTGCACTACATCCTTCATAAACCAACGCTTAACGATGCAGAACTAAGCAGACACAGTATATGATCATCCTGTCTGAAGAAATTGCACTGTATCCTTCAGAATCCAACGTTTACAGCAACAACTCACAGATTAGGCACCATAAAAACTCAACAGCAGAGCACCTTTCGAACTCATAGCACAACTGCTTTACACGCATCACCAATGGTGGAGCTACAGAAATAGCGCGACCGACTGCACCTGCAAAACTAGCTAACTGCTCGTCCACCCGCCCCACATGAGGGGCGCAATCGAAGCCTCAGCGAGGTAAACAAATCGGACTGCAAAACCTAACCATCTCGTGCACCGCCGACTCCCAAAAACTCACAGAGAAATCGGGAACAAAATCCCCCGGAAAAACTCGCAACCAATCGCGTCCACAAACGCGAACTAAATCGATCCTAAGATAGTACTAGCAGGTAGGACAGGATCCCGCAAATAAATCCGCGAATCCGGTCGGAGATTGGCCGCAGAGACTGCCCCCAACGCACACCTATCTCGGGCGGACCGAGCGCCGCCCAACGCAGCGAAAAACCAAACCCGACGCAGCGAGACGAGACGGGGCGGGGCGGGGCGATTGGTTACCTCACGCACAGGCGCGTGGAGGTGTAGACCTCGTGGACGAAGGTGGCGGTGGCGGTGGCGGTGGCGCTGGAGGCGAGGACGAAACCCTCTTGGACGAGGGCTTCAGAATCCAGGGCTCCGCTCCGCCGTGGAGGCGGGCGAGGGGAGCTGGGCCGGGGGAATGCGGGTAGCCGTGGCGGTGGTGCGGCGAGCGAGGGTTTCAAACTCGCGGTGGGGTTGCTTCGCTTGGTTCGGGGAGGAAGCGGCCGGCGCGTCGCGGTGACCGCGGCGAGAAGCGGCGGAGAGTGGAGACGGCCGCCCACTTCTGTTGCTGCTCACAGTTTCCACTTTCCAGACACTTTTTGCGGGCTGCCACTCCTGGGCTTTCACTTGCGGGCCTCATAGAGCCATGGGCTTCCACCCTGTCGAGCTGTCACTGGATGGGCCCAGTTACCTCATTTTATGGGGTTACGTTGGCCAGCCAGCGATCTTGCTGCACAGATTAATAAAGTTCACTTTTTCCTGTAAAAAAAAAACTCCTAGAATCTCTCTAAAAATATCTAACTCATAGAATTGGACACTGTGAATTTTTGTATTTAATCCTTAAATTTTTGCAAATTAACCCACATTTAGGCGCTCGATTTAAACGAAAGGTTATATCGCGTTGCCCTTGACCTTCACAATATCTGGTCCTACATTTATTTTCTTTTCCAGTAAAATACATTTCGGTATTGTGACGGTTCAAATTCAGCCGTGATAGTTGCTCGAAAAAAGACAAAACCAGTTTCATATATTATCCAAGTCGTGCTTAAGAAACAAAATGGGGGATCAACATATTGTGAAAGGGATACCCTCGTTAACTAGCTTAGGCACAGGACCACCTAATTGACCACTCTCCTTTGCTCTTGTGATAAATACGGTCAATATATCGGCAACAATATTGAAAGCACTAGGGATAACGGATCACCTTGTTTTAAGCCTTTCAATGTATGGAAATAGTGGCTAATGTCATCATTAAACCTTATCCCAACACTTCCGCCGTGTACTAACCTAGCAATTCAGTCGCACCACTAAGATACAAAACCTTTCATACGTAGAGCTTGTTGCAAGAAAACCGTTTGAATTTCTCATAGCCCTTGTCAAAATCTATCTTATAAGCCCCATCCTATATTTTTTCTATGAATCTCATGGGTAGTTTCACAGAAGACAACCACCCCCTGAAGAATATGTCTTCCCGGAATAAAAGCAGATTGTGTTGTACGGAACACTTTTGAGCAATAGGAGACACCCGATTGGTACCTACATACGCAGAGCTTGTTGCAAGAAAACCCATTTGAATTTCTCATAGCCCTTCTCAAAATCTATCTTATAAGCCCATCCTATATTTTTTCATGAATCTCATGATCTTTGACACTTTGCCCCCACCACCTCGTGATCTTTGACACCATCACCATCATCCACGGCTGTGTCGACTACACCTTGCTCCACCGCCTCCCGATCTTCCACAGCACCATCATCATCCTCGGCTGATCCTCCCAGCCCATCGGCAGCGCGTGCCTCCACCTTCGCTTGAGCAGAAACGCCAGAGCATGTGGTTCCACCATCCCTGGGTGGTCTGCATGTCGGTCTTCCTGAGCACCGTCCCTGGCACCTCTCAGCTGATCACCAACGGTGCACACCTTCCCATCTTGATCATCCCCAACAGCATCAACATCTTCGAACAAAGATGTACCTTTTCTTCTGTGGACGACTGCGCCTTGCTGCTCCCCCGCCTTCCCCTCGCCTCCCAAAAGGTTCTTCCTTTCGGATGCCCCCGCCTTGTCGCTAGCATGGAATTGGCCGCCTGCCCATGCCCATCCACCGGGGCAAGATCAGCGGCCGGCTTGAGGTGCCGGAGGACATTGGCCGGACCCGGCGTGGCAGCAGCGTGGCCGACTCCGAGCCTGTTGTGTCGGTTCAGCGGCGAGGCCCCGCGGCGGCGGCGGCGGACGGGGCTGGGTGGAGGAGCGGGTGGTCAGGCCTGAGGTGCAGCATAGGGAAGGAATTCGAGCGAGTCGTGTCGGCTCGGCTCGTTCAAGCTCGGTCAATAGTGAGCTCGACTCGGCTCGACTCGTTTAACAAACGAGTCCAGAACTGGAACTCGGCTCGACTCGCTAAGAGCATCTCCAAGCATGACCCTCATAGTCATCCCAAACGACCGGGCGGACAACCCGGATGGCATTTGGCCCAAAAACCTCCACCCAACCGACTCCCCTATTGCCAGCCCAAACGTCCGAGCGGTCCGGCACACCCCAAAGGCAGCCCATATGTAGGGCGGGTTTGGGACGCACCCGGACGCGTCCGCCACGTCATCTGTCAAGGCGGGCCTACCCAATTTTCCCCTCAAATCGGACGGAATCCATTGATTCTTCCTCTTCCACCGCCGCTCCGTCCAGTTTGCCCGCCCACTGTTCCTCCGTCGCCGCCCCTCTTCGACTGCGCCGGCGCCCCCGAAGTCACAGAGTCCGCGCCCAAGTCCGGGGCAGCCGCCGGAGCCCGTTGGCCGCATCGTTTCCGGTACGTTTTGCATCGGCCGACAGCCACCTCGCTCCCAAAGTGTTTGTTGAAACGCCGGAGCCGGATTTTTGAGCAAGTTTTCATGTATGTAGGATGAATTCTTCGTCCGATGAGGAGTATGATTACTCGGCCGTCGATGAGCTCATTTTCAAGGAGTTCGTCGACGGGTCGAGTGATGAAGACAAGCTTGACGGCGGAGACGAAGAGGACGTCATGTCGATGATGAGCTATATGGGTAGTGGGTTTGCTGTGTTTGTTGGACCGAATCTCATCTCTTGGAGTTCGAAGAAGCAACCCACGGTCTCACGGTCCAGTACGGAGGCTGAATATAAGGCATTGGCAAATGGTTCTGCTGAAACTATATGGGTAGACTATCTACTGAAGGAACTTGGCGTGACTCAGCAGCGTACGCCCATTTTATGGTGCGACAATCTTGGGGCTACTTACCTGACGGCGAATCCAGTCTTTCATGCTCGAACTAAGCACATTGAGATCGACTTCCATTTTGTGCGAGAACGAGTGGCTGCCGGTGAACTGGATGTCAGGTTCATTTCCACTAATGATCAGTTAGCTGATGTATTTACTAAACCAGCCACACGACAGATGCTAGATAGATTTAAGTCCAATCTTAACCTTGTATGTAGCGGTTCAGATTGAGAGGGTATGTTAGAATCGTACTCGTAGTCTAGCTGTACGTATTCGTACCGGTGTCGTGTTTTACATGTACTGTAACCTGATGTGTTTATATAGTGATGAGGTGAGGGCTTAGAATCCTACGTAACCCAAAATATCACGTATTGAAACTTCGGGGTCGCTCCCGGCCATGGAAGTTACCCTCGACGAGATCGAGATGTTGCTTTGACGAATATTACATTATATGCTTTCAAACCATTCAGATATCTGATTATCCAGGCCGAAAGGAGACTCAGGAAAAGCTCTGAAGTTGATCCATCCACCAATCACTATACATTCGTTCGTGCAAGCTATTTCTACTCCACTCACGTAACTATTGACGGCTCCTATCCTACGACAAAGCAAAGAATGAGTATGCCACATGTTCTTGATTGATCTTACCCCAGGTAACTTGGTGTTACATCAGAAACATCAGGAGATTGGAAAAATAAGGGCAGTTGGGCGTCGTTTTCTCATCTTTTTCATCCGCCGAATTCTCTTAGGCCTCGTGTTTTTCAAGATTTTTCGTTGCTCCGTCCATGGAAGTTAGACCAAGATCAGCCAGTCGCTCGAACATATCCAAGACCGAAATAAGTTTGGTTTAATTTGGTGAATCGATTCGAGTGGCTGGAATCCGCTAATATTCTTTCTACGGAGAGAGCTGGCATAGATAGCATCGATCGATCCTAGCTTGGCTTTTTCCGAAAGGGATCATCAATCCTAATCGTTCATCTGGATCCACAGGCTTTGTTGTTGTCGACGCACGCCTATGATTGCGAGTGCCGGGACGACCACCGTCACACACAACATTGCTCACGCGAGTTTTGCTATAGCCTGATTGCTTTGATGCGTCGCATTCTTCTCTTGCAACGGCGGAATTCACGATGGATCAGGACATGTGCTATCTCAACCAACGCATATGTGTTACTTGGATATATATAGTTCGAATGCATTCGTGTTCCTCGTTGTGCGGTGACCCTTGAGATTGTTCATCAAGCATTTTGGAAGTGTGGCGGACAAAGTAAGCTCGGTGCACGCCAGTGGCGGCCACGTCTCCTGTTCATAGGGGTTCTCTGGGCATGGCTATGCAGCAGATGACACCGTGGTGCCTTAGTCCGTGGTACTTAGAGGCGTGTTCGGTTGCACACATGCAGCATAACCAGATCTATTAGGTGCAAAATCTTGTGTTTGGTTACATGTGCAACTACTCCCTCCGTTCCATTTTAATTGACTCCAAAATAGATGTATCTAGTAACTAAAATATGTCTAGATACATCCATTTTGAAATCAAATAAAATAGAACGGAGGGAGTAGATGTCTAGATGGGTCCACCTCGTATGATGCTTAAAGCACCGCTCAACCAAGTTCTAGAGAAACACCTTAATCGCCGTTTAGAAACACCTTAATCGGCCGTTTCTGGTAATGCAGGCTGTAGACGAAGAAGATGCACGATGTGAGCTAATTCAGATAATCGATCCCGAGCGCAGCTAAATGTACCGTTTCCATTTTATGAGTTATGTTTGCACGTTTTTAGATCAATTTCGTCAAATTTGACCCTTTCAAAATTCTTTCGACCACTAATTTTATCTCATTGTACCACCCAACTCTTTTGTTGCAAGGTTTTTAAGAAAAATGTTTATGAGTTATTTGCAAATGTGATTGTGTGAACCAGATGGAAGGTAACTTCGCCATGTTATGTGTTAAGAAGAGGTGAGAACAACCATGAGGACGTACATTACCAAACACCTGAAACTTGCATCATGGGAGCTCACACATGCAACCAAACACCAACTTTATGTTCCAGCTCTCATGCAAGTCAAGATCTGGCAGGTTAAAAGTTGACTGATGTGTGGGTTACATCTGACTCGTGGTTTAGGTATCAAGTAACTGGCACCCTTGTTTACTGCAAGAGGTTTTAGGGGCATGAGAAGTGTGGGGATGGGAGGACATTCGGTGAACACCTAATCCCAACAAATTACTATAAATACTCTTCCCGTACAATACACTAGTATGGACTAGAAGTAATAAACAAAGTAATGGGGATTTTCTGAGATCTGGGATAATCCACTCACATCCCCTAAAATAGACTCTATTGCTAAACAAGGCCTCATGCAATGTGATCATTGCATTGAAGCAATGAACTCTTATTGTCAGCTTTGGGTGTAGGGGACATTGTTTTAGTGGTGCTATTTCGAATACCTAGTCTAATTTCGCGGGTGAAAATCCTACTTGTGTCGTTCATTTGTTGTGCCTTGCAATGGCTTGTTGTAGTTCAACCTTGATATTTTGAATTAGTTTTTTCTTATCATTCCCTACTAATGACTAATTTATTGCAAGGAAAAAAATAGCGCGCTACATCAATATAGCGCGGCCCTCACAATACGCTATTAGCATGCTATATCGCGCTATAGCGCGCTATAATACACGGATTGATGTAGCATGACCATCCTCAAAACGCTATAGCGTGCTATTAGCGGCGATATAACACGCTATTTTTTTCCTTGATTGATTGTATCATGTATATTTTAATAATTAAATGTGAATTTGGGGATTCGACCACAGAAAAACAACAACATGCTCCCCAAATAGAGCATTTCATATGTCGGACACCTTTATCGACTAAGACAAAGAGAGGACAGTTTTAGATTCTTTTTATCAAATAGAAGATTTTTTTGTGAAAAGACACACACAATCAAAAGAACACACATGTCGACTGAGAGCCATTGGTCACTCCGAAAGATCAAAGATACTATCCAATTTGGAGGGAAGCACATCCATCACCATCGCCATAAGACAGGAAAAAAGAGGGCAATGACCCTCGTCGATCCTAAGTGGCGACTCGAAAAAACCCTAGCAGCTGCCACAAGCCCACAACACTCCTCTCCTCCAACCCTCGCCACTACTGGAGGAAGCGGAGGGCAAAGCCATGCATGGCGGATGGCGGTTGGAGGCTCCTCGTATCCCGGTGTCTAGTCGCAGCGGGAGACCCCCAGTCGGAGTGCGGTGGCCGGCCCTAGACGGCTGGCGTGTGTGGATGAGCTTGGATCCGGCGCGACGTCTCCAGAATGATTGTGGCTTGGCGCATGCGGTTGCGAGGGCACTCAGCGCTTGCCCGACGATTGTATCGAGGCTGAAGTGGCCTTGTTCTTTAGGCGGACAGCCTATGGAGCGGGGTTGACAGCGGCTTGCGGTGGGTTGGCGTTGGTTATCGACGGCTGTTGTTGCATGGCAGCGTGGTAGCCAATAGCCAGCCAAACACACACATGCAATAGAACATATATCTCTCGATTTAGTTCGAAATATTTTGAATAAAGGTTCCTTAGACTAAATCCACCAAGCGAAGAAACAATCTTACGGTGGGGCGAGGAAAATGTTAAAAAGTAAGCAAAACCTTAAAAGTCATATCAACTATTGCACTGATAGATGGCAACGTATCCCGTGCAAACTGCTTTTCAGTGCAAACTTGCAAACTTTCGTTCTTGGTCATTAGATGCATCGCGGATGGCACAGATCAAAAGTGGGATCTCTAATCAGCCATTAGACACTAATTGACAAATAACCCCCTACTATTAACCACGATCTTGCACAAGATGCTCCTCACACGAGCCGGCGGCGCTGCCCTCGACATGGCCGGCGACGGCTGACTTGCGCTTCCCCTCAGACCCAGCGAAGCGCGACGTGGTGGCGACCTCGCGAGTGCGGCGCTGTTCTCACTGTTTCACACAACAGCGGCTCGCCTCTGCGCGACAGCGACGGCGGCCTGGCCACTGAGACGTCAATCCTGCCGAGACGCTGCGTAGATTCAATCAGTTGAATCGGAGTTAGTTGCTGGAATTAGTCGCTGTAGTTGTGGAATTATCTCTGCAATCTGGAGTTGCACGGACACATCCTATTTAGAAAACATGCAACACATGAATTTCTAGGACTGACGGAAAAGGACTGACTGCGAAGTTTCAGCTCCAGGTTGGACGATTTTGAACAGCGAACCATTGTAAATCTTCCACAAATTGGGCCTGTGGTATCTAAATTAATCGGAGGATGATGTATTTCCACATCAGGTTCAGGCTTCATCTATAATGCAGCAAGGGTCAGCCATTGCTTCGTTCCATTAAAAAATTCAATCATAGGAAGGAAAGAGCATCAGTGAAAAAGGTGTTGTTTCATGACCGACACTTTCCCCTCCCCGTCCACTGTTTGAGAGAGGCGACTCGCAGGCGTCTTTCTTCCCCGTCTCCTCGCCGGCGAATCCGCCGCTCCCCTTCGCCTCCGGCCGCCGTTTCGGCGCCGTGAGGTGGAGGGGAGCTCCGGGTCTCGTCGCGTGTGTAGATAGTTAGGTTTTAGTGTAGGTTTATGTGGCCTGGCCGCCGCATCGAAGACGGTGGCGATGGCGGCGGCGTGGTGGGCCGTGTCCTTCGCCTCCTTTCCCCGTTCCGGCCTCGGTGCCGGGGAGGCAGTGAAGGTGCGTCGGGTGCTCTCCTCCTTCGTGTTTCCGGCCGGCCGTGGTGGCATGGGGAGAAGAAGGTGCGTGTGGGCTTCCCGTTTTTGGTGGTGGTGTTGCTGGTTGTCTTCCTCGTTGGCGTTGCTCCGGCCGGCCGTGGTGGCGAGGGGAGCAGCCGGCTGGAAGTTGCTGGGTGCTGTTGGTGGTGGATCTGGGCGGCGCCGAGCCGGCGGGTTGCAGGGTGGTTCGGAGGAGACGGCGCTCTGGCCGAGCGTGTTCATCGGTTCCGGTTCCGCTGCGGGGCGGCGGACGACTCAAGCGGCCTTCTACAAAGCGTGGAGGTGCTCTCTCCTCTCCGGCAGGTGGTACGGCGGCTCCGGCGAGGCCTAGGTGCTTCGGCGAGCGGCGCGCGGATCCGATCGAGCTCTTTCTCGGTGGTTTGAGGGGCTCTCTGCATTTTCCTGGGTCCTGTTGTATTTTACTTTCTTCTGTGGACCTGTTTGTAATTTGCTCGAGCTGCCTTTATATATGTGGTCGGATCTTTTTTCAAAAAAAGAAAGAGCATCAGTGAGTCCATCGATTACGAGGGAAGGTGGTGACCGGTGCCGGTCGCGGCCGACGTGTGCTCCGGCGCCGGCTGAGAGATGTGCACACACGAGTCGCTGGAGTGACGATCACCGAGGGAGTCGCGGCGAGCGGAGGGCGAGTTTCCATTGCCGCAAGATCGGAGTCAAACCGATCCGCCATGAACTTCCTAAGAGCATCTCTAGCAGTACCCGCAACACGGCCGAACCCGCAAAATTCCGGCGACTTTGCGGGTTTGGGGCAATTTTTGGGCCAGACCAGCGTCTGCATATTTGCGTCGGCCCGCAAACGTTTTGCGGTGGCCCGTGAATCCGCACCGCGTGCCCCTATTTATTTGGCTTCCCACCGCATTTGCGGATTGCGATCCCCAATCCCGCACCTCCTCCGGCGAGCAATCCGCCGTGCGCTCCGCCGTCTCCGACGAGAAATCTCGCGTCCCCGTCAACAGATCCGGCGACGCCGAGCCATGGCCGCCGAAGCGGGAACCAGAGGCGCCGCTCCCCGGCGACGACCGTTTCGGCGGAGACTACTCCGACGCGAAGCGCGCGCAGATCGTCCGGCGGGTCGGTGCGCTGCGACTTGCCGGAGTTTGACCGGCTCCGGAGGGAGCGGGAGCGGGAGATCGACCGGCGCCGTCGCGAGAAGTTCCTCCGCGGCGCCAGCAGCTCCTCCGCGGGCGCCAGCAGCTCTTCCGCCGTGCCGGGTGCTCCTCCGCCGGAGGGCTACGCCCCCGAGCACTACGGCGTCACGCTCGGGCCGGAGGACTTCACGCTACGTTGAAATCTATCTGTAGCGAAGAACATCTATCTAGTATGAACTGAACTTTGTTCCCGCGAAAATTTGGATGTTGAATTTCAGATTTGCAGTTTCGTTTGCGGGCTCTGTTCTTCGCGGCCCCATTTCTCGCGCAAGAATACGCAAAACCCGACCCCTAAAATTGTTTTGCGGGTTGCCGTTTTGCGGGTACTGCTAGAGATGCTCTAAGCAGATCGTGGTTAAGAGCAGGGGTTATTTGTTAATTAGTGTTTAAGTTGCTGACCAGATATCCACTTTTTATCTGTGCCGTCCGCGATTCATCCAATGGCTAAGAACGAAAGTTTGCAAGTTTGCACCGGAAAGCAGTTTTCACCGGATACGTTGCCCTGATAGATAGTGTACACGTGTACACCAATTTCCTCGCTGATTAAATATGATGGGACAATTTGATGTTTTCGACCACAGGGTTTGATAGGATATGGAGAACTACATTCCCCTCGATGTCGTACGGAAGCAGTCCAACGTTTGATCCGCCATGCTACACATTGGCGACTATCATAATATGTTTACCATAGTAATTGCCTCAAAGGTTTTGTTTTCTGCATGTAACATAAATAAGGTTTCTTCGCCATCACCCCTATACCATTATAGATTCAGTAGTTGTTGAGACCAAGGTTTCGGTTACCGGCCGGAATTCCGCGGTAACCGGCCGGTAACCGGATTTCTCGGACCCCCCGGAATTTGCATATCTCGGATGAAAAATCTCAGATTAGTCAAATTTGAAACAAATTTGTGCTCGAAAAATTTAAATTTAAAAAAAAATCGATGTTTTAAGTTTAAATCCTAAATTCTTGCCGAAATATGCCGGTATTTTCCGGTAACCCCGGTTACCGGAAATATCGGCCCCCTCCAGAATTTTTTTTGAACCGGTATCCGAAACCTTGGTTGAGACTAGGGTGTCGATATGTTGTATTTTAAATCGACACCCTAGTCTCAATATTGCAGGGACCGGCAAATTATAAAACGAAAGCAAACGGAAAAGCATCAACACGTGAAGAAACAGAGCAAGGTATATGTCTCTCTCTCTCTGCTTTATTGAGTCTGGCTTGCGCTGTCAGCCTCACTTGATCATTATCCGGTGGAAACAGAATCAAGTTTTGGCAATTGACGTTGATCAAATCGACGTGTCTCGTGTACTTCCTCATATAGTCATGTGTATTCCATCTTGAATTTGCGACTCATTTCGGCCCGCCGTCCAGAAGAGGTCGATCATGAGCTTGTCAACCATGCAACCTACAAGAAGCTTTTCTGCATTATAATAATGAAAAACTTGGCAGCTCATGTTTAGGCTAGCTCTCCACGTGATTTCAAAGTAGAGTATCAGGTTTTCGCATTTTAGGAACTTTGAACTATCCTTTTCTGGTGCATGTTCATTAGGCAAGTTGTGAGGTAATGGTTGAAACTCAAAAATATTACGACAACGATGAGAAAGAACAATTGGTGAAGAGAAGGCTAGACTGGTAGCGATTTAGGTATAATCGACCAGATTTCACAATGCATCCCATCGTTTTTGCAGCTGCAGCTTCTTTGCTCGGGATACCCCGGGGGAACCCTTAATCCAGGCTTTCTGAATCGAATGTTGGCGACACTTCCAGTGCCGTTCTCCCTCTTGAGGGCAGCATTTTTGAACTCATGCATACTGACTGGAGCTGTGCTGATTCTAGCGCATCATCGAGAACGAGTCTCGGCGGCATGGTGCAACGGACCTCGGCGTAGTTCATGTGATGATGGTCACGCGCGGGATGGAGATGTTGTCTGGCGTCGTGTGGCAGCGTCCACGACAGGACTGACAAGGCGAATGCCTTGATCCCTGTCCTAAAGATGGGTTAGCGGAAGATGGCGCTGGCCGCTGATGACTTCTGTAGCGTCTATATCGGTACGTGCTAGGGTTTGCTGGACCGGATGTGCCCCTTGCTCGTTGACGGGCGGCTTGGTGAGGCCTTCGGTTTTTAGATGATGCGCGTATGTGTGATGTCAGGCACATGGCCCTGTTCATGACCATCCCCTTCATTAGTGTTGTAGGTGTAGCGAGCTATCGCTAGGTTGGTGGCTTCAGGTTGATCTTCGTACTCTCGTTTTGTAAGGTTTTGTTGAATAATCTAATAAAACCGGCAGCGCGCATTCTCTAGATGCAAAGGCTGGGGGTCTCAACCTCCATTTCAAAAAGAAAACAATATCACATCGGCTACCAACTGGCGGTTAATTAAGATTGTATTTCACAACGTTAACCTAAGTTCAAAGCAAGCAGACTGGTGTGGTTGCTTACAACTCATATTATTTTCGCTTACATGCTAGTATTGTTATCAATTGATTGGGTTATTTGTCTTATATTTTGCGGTGTGACTTTCCCTATTAGATCACCTAATGTTTGAGCATGGAAGTTTCGCATTTGATCAAGCATGGTTGGTTTTTAGTTTTTACTCATGAGCTCAAGATATACCATGTGCTAGCATGTTCCCGCTCTTGAGTATTTACAATGTACTCCCTACATCCCAAAATGTAGAGTGAGGTCACTTTTTTCGTTCAACGAGACACATCTGGCTATGATTTTCATTTACATTATATCTATAAATCAGTATAAATACATATGAAACAAAGTACTAAAAAAGTAATCCAGCTTCATGGGACATACAGCATGTCAAATATATATGGGGATTCAGTCACACACTAACAGCTAAGTCTATATATGGTTGGTTTAGAGTACCTGTTTGTGCAACTACAAGGAAAATGATGTCCTGGACTTGGAGCACAAACCATCTCAACCTTTATATTTTCTCCCATGTTCATGACTTCATGTGAGGAAAAAAATGTTTGATACATTTAGAATCTATAGTAAATAATGAGATAAGTAACTAAGTAAGAGATACTAGTGAACTAGTAATGACATCAAGCCAGCGATCACCAAGTTCTCGAGAAGACTCTAAAGCCTCGTCAAAAGAGGTTCTACACGTGTTTCCTCATGTGATACAAATGTCACGCAACACGTCCGTACGTACACACATCAAGTTGAAGATCTTTATCTTGCCTCCCAATAATTATTCAAAGGTAAGCTTGCTACTTTACTACGTACACGTCGTTCTAACTAGAAAGACATCTGAAATTATCATGAACGACCGGCCAAATTTCTTGGGAGAAAATTGCCTTCAAGGGGGAGAGATGGAACGGTGACAACTCACAAGGATTGCATATGCATGTGAGATGCATGGAGGTTTGTCTCCTCATGGCTAGAGCTACTAGCACTATAAATACCACGTCTGAGTACCTACCTTTTGTATCTTTGTACCAAGCCGTTACACATCAATTACACACATACACTAGCACATATATACTATACATTGTCATACATATATATATAAAACACATCACATACACACACTATATAGAAAAAATGTCATATGACTCCTTGGTTACCGGACGAGTAATAGGAGAAGTGATAGACCCCTTCCGTCCCACCGTCGACATGACGGTGCTCTACGACGGCAGGCCCATCATCAATGGCATGGAGTTCCGCTCACCGGCGGTGTCGGGCAGGCCAAGCGTCGAGATTGGAGGTGACGACACTAGTGTGACCTATACCCTAGTAAGCACAGACATGTCTTGATTTACCAGCTATTTGCGAGTTGCCTTCAGTAATTAACTTTAAGTTTGTGAATACAGGTGATGGTGGATCCTGATGCTCCTAACCCCAGCAATCCGACCTTGAGGGAATATCTGCACTGGTGAGAGCACCCTGGCCGGCTAGCCTTATTGTTTTTGGAACCATGCTAGCTAGCTTATTATAGCTCTTGGTGTCTTGCTCATAGGCAACATATATCAAGTTATCAACATATCATGCATCACACCTGGCAGTGGATACATATATATATAGACCGTGATAATGTATGATGCATGCAGAAAATGTGTGCATGCGGGACGCCTGTCAATAGACATGTTGTGTATGCAATCAGGATTGGTTCATTGTATGCACAAATAAGTCATGCATATTCCCGATTTATGTGCATTTCAGCACAGATGCTAACTGACTATGGACTGATCGATTTATGTCCATGCTCCATGTAGGATGGTGACCGATATCCCAGCATCAACGGACGACACATACGGTGAGCACTCTACTCCGCTTCTTGCAGTGCGAATGTAACATCTAGCTAGCCTTTTGCTAAGCACACTACCCCGCTTTCTTAGTGTGTATATATACACTTGATTTGCATGTACAGTTAGATTCAGTTTGGTTGGATACACTAGCTAGTTCTGACTTCAAATTTTGTGCGCGCAGGCCGGGAGGTGGTGTGCTACGAGAGCCCGGCCCCGGCGACGGGGATCCACCGCATGGGGTGCTGGTGCTGTTCAGGCAGCTGGGTCGGGGCACGGTGTTCGCGCCGTCGATGCGCCACAACTTCAACACCCGCAGCTTCGCCCGCTGCTACAACCTCGGCGCCCCCGTCGCCGCAAAGTACTTCAACTTCCAGCGCCAGGCCGGGTCCGGCGGCCGGAAGTTCACCGGGCCCTACACCAGCCGACGCCAGTAGCCTTAAGTCCCATCCAGCTCAAATACCTACGCTCCTATTGCTAATTAAGTAGCTATACATACGTGCGTACGTCGTGCATGCATGACAGTGAACGTACGTCGTTGATCCCAGAAGACTAATAAGAATAAATGAGTAAACGTATCCAGATAACAAATATCTACACTCCTATATACTCTCTCCGTTTCTAAGTGTAAGATTTTTTGGATGTTACACATGGTGTCTAGCTAGATCTATACTAAAATGGATGAACATACACATGCATGTAATGTGTCTAGAACTCTAGATACATTTTCTGATACATTTGTATACATATGAATGTGAGCAAATACTAAAACATCTTACATTTAAAAACGGAGAGAGTATATATAGATGGACGCGTCGGTGTGGCTCTGTTTGTACTTCTCTTCTTGTTCTTCAAATGTCTTTTTAACACTAGTGTGCGTCAATTTCATACAAAATCTGACGCACCAGCTTAGGCTTCGCAGATACTCATAGGGTTAAGTTGTGCGTGCGAGAGTTCATATATAAGGGCAGCGATATGTGCGTGTATTTAAGCGTATGTGATTGTATTGTATTTCGCAAGAAAAAGTGAATTCCAGATTTTACTCTATAGTTGCACATGTGTGACACTTATTATTAGCCCATTAATGAAACAAAATCAGAAATACACCATATAAAAAAATTAAACACAATTTTACATCATTTCAACAATTTGCATGTTTCACTAGAAAATAACGACATCTTAAAACTATGTGGTTAAAGATCTGAGGGCGGCATCGACACTAATGTCCAGTTTTCCCTTCGACGTCGTCTATTCAATGTGATATTATTCAGCACAATCAACACTTCACACCTCTTCCCCGACAGAAATACATTAGAAAAAAGGGTTCAAATGTTTTAAAATGCGTAATCTTGACAATCTTTGCTAGATGGGATAATTACTGTCACAAATGCAGGAGTTTAAATGTGGAATTCACTCAAAACATATGGTGAATTACGTAATCACCGAACTAAAAATATTGCAATGATTTTTATATGTCTTGTACTCTTGTTCGATATATCTCAAACAATAACGCACTCGGACGATGTGTTGATGATCAGGCTACCTAGTCATAAGTATATTTATTATGGTTGTCATAATAATGATTTGATATTGTAAATATGACATTTGTTCTATATTTAATCAAGCTTCTCTAAATATGATCTTGACCAAGACAAAAATGCTAGGTGATTTGAGATAGAGGGTACTAAAATAGCATAAACAACCTTAAAGGTGTTTGCTCAGAACGGCAGAACACACTACAAAAGTTGACCAATAGCTACAAACTGAATGGAGGGGTGACCGAAAAGTCTATCCCAAAAGAAGTTCTATGGTCAAAACCCACAGCAAGACACTACAAACTGAATGTTGACGTATCGTTCTTTCCTAATGGTTCGGGTGCTGCAGCGGCAATCATTCGCAATGATCATGGTTCATGGAGAGGCAGTAGCGGGTGGAGCATGGCCTATGGGAAACCTGCCGGATGTTGCAACTGCGGAAGCGAGAGCTCTTCAGTATGCCTTGCTTTGGTGCTATCAAAAGGTTGTGCCCCGTTAATTGTTGAATCTGATAGTATGGAGCTGATCAGTGCTTGCAATGGAGAAATAGAACTCTGGAGTCCATACCCGGCAATTTTGGCAGATTGCTTCCAACATGCACAAGTCATGGGAAACATTATCTTTCAGCATTGCCCAAGAGATGCAAACAAAACGGCCCATAATTTAGCTAGACAGAGTTTTGATTCGAATTGTTCTTTTACGTGGGATGGTGATCCACCGCCATCAGTCTTGATTGATGTACTTAAGGGTAATTCTTTGTTGAGCTTTGAATAAACTGCAGCAAAACTCAAAAAAAAAGTTGACCAATAGCTAAAATGTAATGTGACCATCCATCTGTACCAAAATATGATGGTCTAACGCAAAATATTATATCTATACTACTATTAAAAGAACAAACATGATCAGATACATTAAATCACACGCGTTTAATTACAGATCAACCATCCGGATCATATCAAATGTGTTGAGCACCTCAACACATCCAATTTTTACCGATTTACACTCCTACAAAATCACATAATACTACTAAATTGCCACATACTAATTCGTTATTTTAGTTCTCTTCTTCCGCACAGACCGTCCGCCGTCCCATCCCATCTTGCGATCCGGCGGAGTCAAGGCGAGAAGGAGGAGCCGCACGGTACGGCTGTGTCTTGTGCCGCGTCGATGCGATGTTGCCGTCTCGGCTGGTGATGACGGAGGATCAGCGGTGTGAAGAAGGTCAGATACTTCCTGCTCGTGATTCATTTTGTTGTCCACGAAGTACTCACTCCGTTCGGAAAAGGATGTCACAACAGCTCATTTTTGTGACATCATTTTCCGAACGGAGGGAGTACATGTTTTGCTGTCGTACCATAATTAAATTCCTACAAGTCCAAACAGAATCGTCTGCATGTTTCCAAACAATTTTTTTTTTGCGCTAAGTTTCCAAACAATATTAACACTGCATGTAAGATGTTTCCAAACTATCACCGTCGTTACTCTTCAGGTAAATGCTTTTTCTTTTTTACCAATCTTTTTACGTTGGTGTCATGATATTGGTGGCTAAGAGTGTAGTCAAGAAGGGTGATTTGCGACGCGATCCATTGCGTTTGATGACAACCGTGAGGGTTACGACCATTCTGGGTTGGGATGGCATATATTCAATTAAAATTACCCGTAGCAACGCACGTGCATATGAGCTCGATCATGTCGTCGGACTACATGAGCTTTGCGGTTGGATGGCATATATGCAATTAAAATTACCCGTAGCAACGCACGTGCATATGAGCTTGACCACGCCGGCATACTTATGGTGGACTTAGAAAATAAGGTGCCATAGATTAAATGCCAAAACATATAATGTTCTAAAATTTTCTCAAAAGAAATAATGATTGAGAATAATAAAATACGCATGTGACTGATGCTCATCGGAGGCTACTTCCATTATTAAACCTGTTGTATTTTTTAACTGATTTCCATCGGAGGTTCTTTCCTTCCCAGGATGATTTTTTTTAAAAAAAAATTATCACCATATATTAGGTCAGCAAGCCGCCTCATTAAAAACTTTTCAGTCCCCTTAGGTACCCTGGAAGGAAAAGAGCGCGCGTGAAACTTGCTGTCTTTAAGCATTCACATAGGTTACATCGTTGATTACAAAAGAAAGAAAAAAATTTGGGGGTCTCCCTCCCATATGAAGTTCTCCTTCGTTTAATAAACTTGCTTTGCCAATTCATGAGCAACCTGATTCGCCTCCCTCATGCAATGCCTAAAATCTACATCATCCATCATCTTTGCCTTCATAAAACACTCTGCTAAAATTGCTACGTGGGGATTCCAAACCTCAGTCCTCCCCTGACAGGCTTGAATTAGCTCTAAAGAGTCAGACTCGATAATAGCAGAAGTGCAGCCTATGTTTTCAAGAAACTGAAGACCTCTCAACAGGGCTAGCGCTTCGACTGCAGCAGCATTCATCACATTTTCAATTAGACTAGCTGTACCAGCCATAACCTCACCCCGACTGTTACGTAGAACTGCACTCACCAAACCTGTTCCATTTTCATGGAAAGATGCATCAATGTTTAGTTTCACCTTTCCCATTTCAGGTCTTGACCACACTATCTTTTTCGGAATAGCTGAACTTTTTTGGGTTGCTTGGAAATTCGCCGTCAAAGCTTGTATTACGAAGGCCGACCTGCTAGGCGGTGCAACCTTCTCGCCTTTCACCGCCTCCCTTCTCTGCCACCAAATATACCAGCATGCCACCGCTACAGATTCTTGTAGATTGACCGTACCAATGACTGGCGCTTTAGCTTGCTTGCTGCGAATAATATTCTCCAGCACCACAGACCCAGAACGATCATGCGCCACCGCTTCCTTTGATGTACTGATTTAGTCCCAGCTCCTTCCACACTTTCCTGGCTCGGACACATGTAAAGAGCAAGTGCATGATATCCTCAGTTTTGCAGCCGTTAAAGCAGGTTTCAGAACAATGTTTAACAAAATATGTTGCTTCGCTATATTACGTGTTGCACGTACACGACTACTAGTCTGTTCAGAAATGGAAAATAACGATCTCCAATATGCATTTATGAATTATTTTTTTTGTTCACATATATTATTAGAAATTTAAGAAATATTGTGCTACATAAGCATCTTTCATGATAAATCTTGGTGTTCTATTTCTAACTTTGGTAGCTGAATAATCTTATGTATTAGTAGAGAAAGATAGAAAAGTTCGATTCTAAGATTTCTCTGAAATCATTTGTCAGCGAGTGGCGACCGTGTATACGTAGATTTTTTGTGATTGTATATCTATGGTTAAATATTGTGTAGAAGATTTAACTTTAAGGAACCTATTGAGCCAAATCAATATCAATAATTCTATTTTGTTTGGTTAAATTAAGGTGTTGACCAGCACCCCAGATACCCCGCAACAAGCTTGGAAAGGAAGGGGCGCGTTTGGTAGACTGCAGCAGTTTCTCACCTTAGTGTGGACAGGCTCTGCAGGGCCCTGATGAGCAAATACACCCTCTGAGCCACGTTGTTCAGTTCGTTTGGTAGCCTGCAGTAAGAAACGTGGCATCGGCTGGGCAAACAACTGCTCTTTGTTTGGTTACATGCAGATCTTGATTAGCCTCACCTAGTTTCATATCGGTGAAGTTACCACCTACCATCAGACTTGGACAGCTCAACAATGACGGCATAGCGGCGACGGATCTGCACAAGAAGGAGACGCCATGGCGGCGGCGGAGCTGGACGACAACAACACGACATGACGGCGACGAAGCTCGACGATGACACTACATGGCGATGGCAGAGTTCAATGAAAACGAGTTAAAGCAGAGGTTGAAGAAGACGGTGACACCAAGAACAGTATAAATACGCATCCTCAGATCTACCTATCTACAAGCAACGCAAAACTTACAACACGATAGTTGTGCGGCATGAGGAGGTGAAGCTGCTCCTCAAAGGTAATCGAAAATGAACTGTGTGCGACAAGATCTTTAAAATTCATCCAAAAAGCTTCAAACAAAAATACGAAATTAGCTCCACACGGTTAACGGAAGCTCGAACTGATTTCCGAAATGGAACCGCAACATCAAAGCGCATCATTTTGGTGTACAACTTTTTTTTAACCGAGCCATGTAGATTGGAAAAGGGTAGGTGGAAGAGGAGTGAGCGGAAGCAAATGGAAAGAACTAACTTGCATGGGCATGATGCTTCTCGCACCTCATGTCCGCCTCGAAACGGCCGATTCGGCCGTTCCTATAGGACTTGGCCCGTGGGTGCTTTAAAACAGCGTGCGGATCTGTCTCCACAAAAACAACAATCAAACAGGCAGCCTGTTTGTGCAGCCAGCCGGGCTACCAAACACGCCCAAGAAGACTGTCTGGCTGCAGGCTACCAAACGCGCCCAAGAAGACACGAAGAGAGGAGTTCCGCTTAGCCTCTGCTCCTCTTTGATAGAAGTAGCTCTTTCGTTTGCCAGAATGGCTTGTTAGCAATAAAATTGAGAATGCCCTCTTGTTGTTCTCGAAAGATGGAGGAGGGGCAGATTTCAGTAAGGAAAGGAACTGAACTAATGGACGAGGAGGAAGAGAATATAGCAAAATTGCCGACAATTGCACCACTACTTGTGGCGTATGCGACTGAAACTTACTATGTATGATTCTAATTCTATATCACGAAACATCACAACAATGGAGTGATTAATTATCATAGTCTTATTTTAACCAATTAGAATACCCCTTAACTGGACTAATAGTGTAACATAATTATTCGTAAATCTAACATAGCAGTCCATTAGCAATATCACCAGGCATGGGCATTTGCTTAGGAAAGTTATGGAAAGGTACCATCTTAGGTGTTTTCAATAGGTATTGTTGCATGATGGTAGCCAAAATCAAAACCAATAGCACATAATTAGGGACGTTTTTATTTATAAGGCGTAGTTCAAAAGGAAAAATTAAGACTAATTGCACACCCCAGCCTTGGTTTTTTTTCTTTCGTCGGAGCTAAGCATCAGGGGAACTGTTTTGGGCCTAACTTTAGTAAAGTACTATGCTAACTGACAAGTCTTCTGCTAAATCTTACACAGTCCAAGAATCTCAGTAGTTTATCATAATGAACAAAATTGTAGTCGCAACAACCTTTTATCATCTAAATGGGACCCATGTAGACAATGGCTAGTATACATCTAATGGATCAGTAGTTGCACCATTAGCATGCGTTCAAGTTAAGAACATAGATATGGTGACATGGTAAGACAGTTTTCATAGATGAAACAATTCCAGGTTGTACCCACAGAAAATTAAGCAATCACAACTGCAAAGTATAACACAACAGGACACACTGAAGAAGGCGTGAGACAAAATATTGCATACTGCACAACAATTGGCAGATCAAACATCCAACTGAGCTGCACCAGGAATACCATGACGCAGAAAATGAAGCAATGAACCGCCAAAAAGAGTACCTCTCGTAATCTTCTCACAGTATTTGACAGGCAGACTTCGGTAGAAATCAATGGTTCACTAACCAGGCACAAAAAATTCAGTAGTACAGAACAACACGCTAGACAAAAAAGAGACCCACAGAACTCGAAACTTGTACCGACTAACTTAGAAGGACATCTCATGCGGCTTGTCACCATCCCTGAGGGAGAACCGGGCACTAAGGTAGTTCTTAAGATCAGGAACAGCCTCGATAGCCTTGATCAACTCAGCGTCGATGGATTTCTGGTCATCCTTCTTGAAGTCAGGCAGGTTCTTGGTTGCCTGCAGGTTAATAGAGAAGAGACAGTAACTATAGGAACAAGATTGAGAGCACCAAGGGCTTTGCTACAAAGATTGATAAAGCCAGGATGTTACCTCCTTCTCCGTCTCGAATAGCTCGCCCTCAGTCTTCTTAGCCCTACTCTTCTTCTCTCTGGCAAAGTACTTGTCATCAAACTTCTCCACACTAACCTTAGAGATATCAACCTTTGTGGATGTGGCAATCACGTAAGTCTGGTTCACGCGACGGATTGGGACTCCGTTGATCTTGAAAGGTCCTAGAGAGAACAGCAACGTTTGAAGTTAGAAGATAGAAATGACAACATAATGCACTTTGTTGCAAAAGTGATGGTTGCAATTTGGATCAGGAACTGAACATAAAACTAGTCGAGGCGTAAGTATCCCACCACAATAGTACAAGAACTGGCTTACGTTACAAATCAACTGAAAAGCTAATAAGTCATTGCAACTAAAATTATGAATCCTTGATCCAAAATACTTGCTCTGAAGAAATAGATACATAGCAAGAGATTGCCTTCTGTATCTGCCGGCTATAAGAACAGGTCAACTACAGAAGGAATTCATAAATTTTTACATCCATAGTACAGGAACTGGCTTACATTGCAAATCAACTGAAAAGCTAACAAATCGGTTCAACTAAAATTATGAATCCTTGATCCAAAATACTTGCTCTGAAGAAAAAGATACATAGCAAGAAATCGCATCTTGTATCTCCTGCTATAGGAAGAGGTCAACTATAGAGGGAATTCATAAAAATTCAAATACATATGGCCGCAACGAAAATAGGGAGATATCAATTTACAAGGACAATTTAAACAAAAGGTAAACAGTACATATTGGTAAAACACTGAATAATGTGACCATTCCAAAAAAATCAGTTCACTAAAAACACAAAAGAATTCGCAATATTTGTACAGGACAAAACTATACGGTTATCCTTCAATCGAACATGTCCACCAGACTTAGGTAGAGATCTACACAGACCATTAACGCCCACGGATTCCACAATGCAACAATCTACAAATAGCTACATTCAGACTACAAGTTCGTTCACAATCAGCAACCCACAGATCGACCAATTAGATCAGCTCTACTGTCAGGGAAAATAACGACGCAAACTGATTCATCGAGGTATCATAGCACATGAAGCAGCGAGGCTTACCAGTGATGAGCAGCAGGCCGGACTTGAGCTGCTTGAGGAACACCACGCGCTTGCCCATGTACCTCCCCGCGAGCAGGATCAGCACCGTACCGGGCGTGATGGTCGACCTGCAACAACCAAATCGCCCTCGCTCAGCGACTCCGCGCACGCAGGAACGGTAGATGCAGAAGCAACTCGTGCGGCGTTGGCCGGGAAGAAAGGGGACGGACCTGAGCTTGGTGGGCTTGGGCTTGCGGGTGCTGGCGGTGCGTGGCTTGACGTCGTCGGCGGGGTAGAACTTGGGCTCGGCGACGGCGGCCGGCTTCTCGGCCTTGGGGAAGGCGCCGCCGTTCTTGGCCTTGATGGCCCACAGCCCGCGGCGGTGGTAGGAGTGCGACCGCGACGCGCGCTTGATGCCCAGGGCCATCTTCGACGTCGGCGCCATCGCTGGTTCTCCGGTCGACGAGGGGCGGCGCTGCAGGTAGAGGGGACGAGGGGCGGCGGAGGGGAAGAATGGACGAGGGTTTTGGTCTTGCTCGTTTATACTTCTGGCGGCGGCATGGAGGTGGAAACCCTAGATATCTGGGCTTTCATATAGTGGCGGGCCAATAGCTTAGGCCCATACAGCCCGTGAGCAAGGCTTTTTAATTAGGAGTAGCAAATACTCGTTCTATTTTCCTCAAAAACAGTACTCTCTCTGTTCCGTTCTATATCCAAATTTGACGTTGGCTGAGACATCATTTTATAAACGGAGGGAGTACAACATTTTTGCCATTTATACATGGTAGAAAATGTTAACATAGAAAAAAATCATGATACAACGGAACACAAAAACAAGAAATCCGGCTAGTCATGGAGATGTAAAATTGACGAAGTAACCACTAGGATCTCAATCTGCTATTGAAGGAAAAGATGTCTCACCAAGAAAATAATCACACAAAGGGAATATATTAACATCAAATACACACTAAATGCAACCAGACTCCGCAAGAACGAAATGTCCTAATGACATTAAGAATGCACATAGTTCTACAAAGGAAGAAGAAAAAGAACTATTATAGTGATCAATTCCTTACATCTGCAACACAAATCAGGACCAAGACAACCCCTGAGTCCAAAATCTACAAAAGCGACGCTTTAAAGAAAAAACAGTGCACAAGTGCCGTTGCTGCCCAATAATAGATCTTAGATTTTCACCTTAGAGAAAGTCCGTAGTGATAAAACGATGCCTTCAACAGCTTGGATTTTCATCCTGAAAGATAAGACTATATACTCCTCCTGTGTTGCCACCCCCACTTGCGCCGCTGTTATAAGTTACAAATCACCAAGCAAAGTCCACATCGCCTCGAATACACGCTCCATGACAGTAAGAAAGAATATACTGATAATGTATGTATTAGAAAAAAAAACATACACGACAACAAATACGAACAGATAGAAAATTTGTATGTTAAAAAGGTTCTCACAATAGGTTCACATAAATAATACTCGCGTCCCACGTTATGTAAGAGTGCAATATTATCCATGGATGTTGCTACAGGTGGATATCGTGTCAATTGGACAAGGTAGAGGGCATTGTATGACCATGAATTGTCATGAGCGGGTCCCCGTGAACTCACAAGGTTGGGCATCGGTTTAGATTATCGGACCTCCTCATCCCTCGGGGCGCATTTTTGTGACCAGGCCAAAACCCTATGGTGCGGGATGATGGCGCCAATCTCACGTCGCTTCCTCTCTTGAGGGTGGCGCCTTGAAGAGTATGTTCCCCTCAGTGCTTTCTCGGGGCTGGACTTGCACGACATCGCAGTTTGTAGGTGCCTAACGAGTGATGGTTAGGTCATGACAGGACTTTGGTAGTCGCCTCTTGTTCCGATGTTTCTGGGGGTCAACGTGTTAGCCCTCCCTTACTGCAAAGTCGGTCTAGCGACGACAATGACCTACATTGGGTGGTCTATTAAGGAAAGATCTCATCGTGTGTCTTCTCTTCGAATCTCGTAATCAAATACGGGTCTTACAATTTTCATTTGCGATGGTCGGACTGTTCGGCATAGACCGACGTGAGCTTCATGAAGCCATTGCCGTAAGGTTTTATTCGTTGGTCAGTTTTTTGGTGAAGTCAGTGTCGCAGCCTCGCAGATGAGTGATGACGATGACACTGATGGTCAACGTCGACGTCTACCGTTTTCGCTGATGTGCATAACTTGTGCCAGTGGACAGGTTGGTCGGTGTGCCCTTATGACTGCCGGGCTCCATAACGGTCTGTGACGGATTAGTCCGTTTTTTCGCTAATTAGCCGGTCAGTTCTCTTGTATTCTTAATTAATGAGATGAAAAGTGTTGCCTCTCCATTTTTGAAAGTAAAAAACATGAAACTAGATTTGCAATTGTTATTTTGCTTCTGTGATGTTTGAATCTCAGAATCCTAAGTACCCGGCAAAGAAAATTTTGTTTACAAGACTGCAGTGTTTATTTTCATTCCATAATCTCACTATAATTGCACCAAAATTAGTTTGGTTACCCACATGGCACATGAAGAAAAGCAATATTTTCGAATAGAGTTTTTGTAGGAGTCCCCTTTATCTCGCTCTCTCCAGAAAAGGCGACAACAAGGGCGAAGCCGTCTCCCCCCCGTTTCCCCGGCGCCGCCGCGGGTTCCCCCTCCCTTCTCCGTCCGCTCCGGCGGCGGAAGGGTGGGGGAACCCCGGATCTGTGCGTTCGGGCTGTAAATAGGGTGTGGGTGAGTGTGGTCGACGGAGGCGTGGGTGTGGGAGTGGCGCCGCCGTATACGACCTTTCTCTCTTCACGATCCGTACTCCCTCTCGCCGGAGCTCCATGCTGCGGCGACGGATCTGTAGAAGTTCCTCCACGCGGTCGTCGAATCGACGCTGTCGACCGCGTTTCATGGGGATTTTGTCCTTGGAGCCTGTCGTCGTCGCACCGTCGTCTTCTCCAGCGCCGGTGCGGGCTTCCTAAGGTATGTTGGAGGAGCTCCGGAGATCCTTCTCTCTGGCCGTTCGGCAAGGGAGATGACGACCTTCTTCCGGTGGTGCTGTGCTGCTCGTCTTCTTCGTCGTCGTGCGGGTTCGCTGTGACCGAGATCGGCGACTTCCCGACTGCATCGATACTGCCTGTTGAACAAGGTTTCACGCCGGCTCTGCGTGGGAGCGGCGGCGGCAGCGCGGCGGCGCGTCTCCGGTCCACGTCGGCGTCTGAAGAGGAGTGGATAAGGGACCTGGTTGTATTTTTTGCTTTCTTTGAGGTCCCCTGTACTACTGTGGAAGGTTAATATCTCTGGGGTTGTAATCGCAAAAAAAAAACTGAAAAACTGAAAGCAATAATTCTTGCATGACCTTCATGAGACAGTCATTCAGCATCCCACGGCTCCATCCGACCCCAAGTCCCAAGCCGATAAACACAGCGCATCCAGCTGCGGGAAGCAAAAGCAACCGCTTCCTTCCTTGGCGTGCCCGCGTCTCCCTCTGGCTCTGCTCTGCTCCTGGTGGTCGTCTCCTCCCTGCTCGCCACCGACCGACCGACGCTCGATGGATCGCGCCGATCCCGCGCGCGGCCGCCTCGCGGTGCTCTCGTCCCACCTCCTCGGCGCCGGCGCGGAGGGCGCGGCGGCCGTGCTGGAGAGGTCGCCGGTGTCGGCCGCGGCGGCGCCGGCGACCCGCCCCGGCGTGCTCGCCGTGGAGGACAGGCGGACCGGCAAGAAGTACGAGGTCAAGGTCTCGGAGGACGGCACCGTGCGCGCCACGGACTTCAAGAAGGTACTAGCGAACTGTCACAGTCTAAGTAGTACTAGCTGCCGGGTCCAGCAATTAGGCCGTGGCGCGATCTGTGCTGTCCTCGGGGAGCCTGTGTTATGGAGTTCGGTTATTGGGTAGCTGAGCTCACGAGGACTCGGGATTGGATTACGATTTTGATGTACTTGTCATGTGCATGCAAAAGGGTATGAGTTTGGCTCACAGTCAGGTCCTGTCCAGTAATTTGGGGGAACAGTTGAACTTGTGATAGCTGGATTTTTTTGTTGAAATTGCAAGTGAGATATGTAGATCAATATTTAACTCAAACCAACCCATGACATTGAATACTACAATGTATATGCCAATTGTATGCAAGGTTGAAGTTGAGATGATAATCAGTACAAGCGTTAAAACTTGTTTTGACGGGTAACTGTTGCAATTGACACTGAGAGCATGTTCTAGGAAGCTTTTACAATTTACCAACATGAATGGCTTGCGGGGAGTTGGCAGCCTAACTGATTTCATTTGTTTTTTCAGTGAACATCTTGATGTTACTTTGTGTACAAATCACTGAGATTTTGCAGCACCAAATTTCAATGAAACACACCTAAAAGCATTATACTTTCCAATTTCCATGATGTTTCATTTGTATCGTGAAATCCAATCTAAGAGAACAAAACTTTTTCTTGTTGTGGTATGTTGTAGATTACCACTGGAAAGGATGACAAGGGTCTTAAGACTTATGATCCTGGTTATCTCAACACTGCCCCGGTACGTTCTTCCATCTGCTACATTGATGGGGATGAGGGAATTCTTCGTTACAGGGGTTATCCAATTGAGGAGATAGCTGAAAACAGTTCGTTTGTTGAGGTCGCCTACCTCTTAAGTAAGTGTTATGAAACTCGTCTTCCTACATAGTTGTAGCACATCGTTGCTGTTTTGTACTTGTTGGTTAACAACTTACTGCGTTCACAGTGTACGGGAATTTGCCTACCCAGAAACAACTTGCAGGCTGGGAGTTTGCAATTTCGCAGCACTCTGCTGTTCCTCAAGGACTCTTGGTACGCTTTGTCCCTAACCTTTTCTCTGTAACCTTGATATTGCAACATATTTAGAATTTCAGAAGGGTTTCAGGCTTTAGTTGGATTACAAAGTGATATACTGCTGCTTTTAATTTTGTCAGGATATAATACAATCAATGCCTCATGATGCCCACCCCATGGGTGTCCTTGCCAGTGCGATGAGCACACTTTCAGTCTTCCATCCAGATGCAAACCCTGCTCTTACAGTGAGTACTTCCTAAATGCAAGAATTGGGGCACACATTTCAGCACATATTTCCTACTCAATGTATAGTAACCATGGAACTTACATATGTTGCATGTTGTCTAACAGTTTTAAGTTGACTGATGAAAAATTCTGCCCATGCAGGGTCAAGATCTATACAAGTCGAAGCAGGTTAGGGATAAGCAAATTGTACGAGTTCTTGGGAAGGTATGACAGTTATCTGATTATCTTCAGTTAGTGTAATTTTTAAGGGTACTGCTCCTCCAACTGATTAAATTTTGTTCACTGTGTCAAAAATACCAGGAGATTTTGCATGCAACCTCATGATAAAAAATTATAATGATTGTTCATTCTGATTTTTGTCGTGCATGCTGCTTAACTTTCTATCTGACTATCTGTGTAGGCACCAGTAATAGCAGCTGCAGCCTACCTGAGATTAGCAGGAAGACCTGTTGTCCTTCCTTCAAATAATCTTTCTTATTCAGAGAATTTCTTGTATATGCTGGACTCTTTGTAAGTCATGTTACTTTGAAGCTCAATCAGTTCTGCTCACATATATTTGCTTTTCGGTTTCCAATATTGATACATATGTTCCTATTTTTAATGCGTTGCAGGGGTAACAAAGAATATAAGCCAAATCCCCGACTTGCCAGGGTTCTAGACGTCCTTTTTATTCTTCATGCTGAACACGAAATGAACTGCTCAACAGCTGCTGTTAGACACCTTGCTTCGAGGTAAATCATGTCCATCATTCTCCACTCAAGTGATAGGAGTAAATTGATGCCTAATTGGAAATATTTATGTAGTGGCGTCGATGTCTTCACTGCTCTTTCTGGTGCTGTTGGAGCTCTGTATGGTCCACTGCATGGTGGTGCAAATGAGGTATACTATATTGAGCTTCCTCCTGGTTGATGCATTCAATCTACATAATTTTTTCCAGACATACAACAATCCTCATCATTTGGAATTCATAAATATAAGAAGCAATAGGACTTTGCTTCATCAGCTTTTAGACTGAAAATTTAGTGAATCTTGCATCCACTCACAAAGAAAGTTTTTTTAATGAAGACCAACTTACACTTAAATCAATTTTAGATGTGTTTCACCTCTGCCAGACGCTCAATTGATACCCAAACTGAAACCGAAAACAACTGAAAGTATGTTACGAGCAATCTCTTGCAGCTTTGTGTCATCCTACGTACCTAAATTTGTTGATGGCAGGAGATCGCAATGGCTCCATGATGACAAATGCCTTCCAATTTCTTATACGAAGAGAATCTCATATTGACACCTCTCTAACCTCAACTACTTTGCTCAACATCTCCTTAGTTTGGAACAGTCAAAATTAGTGTGAAAAGAATAACCAAGATGGATATGCCACTAGGAACAACATTTTGACCTGTGTGTAGATTCAATTAGTTTTGATACCTGGAAGGAGTTTATATGTACTGGCAGGCTGTCATTTTATCCATGTAAAGCAGACTGCAGTACCATTTATAATTTCGAAGGTGGGTAATCTTCGCTTGTTTTGCATTGAAACTTGCATAAGTGAATTTCTGAAACAAGGCCACCAACACTCGTTTTTGTTTCTCATCATGGCAGCATGCAAGTAAATCTATCCACTCCAGAATACTCGTCCCTGCCCACACTATCCTATTATTGGGAATGTACATGTAGTCCTAAAATGCTAGTTTTTCAATGTTCTTTAATTTCAGAAACCTGCATTCTGTCCATGCGTCTAACCTTAGATATCTGTTAATTTAGAGTTCAAAGAATTGTCATCTTGTTATGGCGCTAAATGTTATTTTATGTATGTCAGGCGGTACTTAAAATGTTAAATGAGATTGGAAGTGTGGAGAATATACCCGATTTCATTGAGGGAGTGAAGAACAGGTGATATGCGACTCCTGCCTGGTTAATCTTTTTCTGGTCCGCATGATTGTATTTTCAACAGTATTTCTACTACAATACCTTCTTGATGTGTTATTGGTGTTTTACAGAGATACCTGTCTTTTTTCAGGAAGCGGAAAATGTCTGGTTTTGGGCACCGTGTGTATAAGAATTATGATCCTCGTGCTAAAGTCATCCGGAAGTTAGCAGAGGAGGTTTTCACAATTGTGGGACGGGATCCTCTTATCGAGGTTAGCTGTTCCTTACCTGCTTAACTTTAGAGAGCAAGTATTTTTCTGAAAAGATTATCAATCCTCCATTTTCTTCAGCTAGAGTTTGAATAGTGCTCTCATGTAATGAATTAGAGTTGCTCTCTTAATGGTATGGCTGCTAAGTGACACTAACTTGGTCTATGAAACATTAGTAAACATTAGTTTTTTGCAATCAATATAGTTGAAAAATCTGAACCATGCCGGAGAGAAGAATGCAGTAAAAATATATTTGTTTTAGCACTGGGTGAAAAGTTGAATTTGTGAAAATCAGTAAGAGTGAAAAGTTGAATTTGGGAAAATCAGTAAGATAGCTAGTGCAATTCATATTCGTTCCACTTTGGATCCAAAGATGTTGAGAGGGACAAAAACAGTAGACTTAAGCTGTATCAGTGTTCACTATACATCTTTTCTTACGCCAGAGAAAAAGCTGCCTGTTTTATGCTATTCTGGTCCTTAAGATACTTTAACAAACATATGCATGAAATATTGAGGATTGGTGTCAGGCAGTTTCATTACCTACATATTCATTAATATGCCATTAGTGTGACTATATGTGATCCTTAATACTTCATCCTGCAAAGAAACGTTGAGTTTGACCAGCTATGTTGCTACATTCATCATCTACATAGTTATGCTGCAAACTTTCGACAAAGCAAGTGGTATTGTGGATATCTGTTGGACATTGTAAGCATCCCTAGTTTTCCTATGTTCTGGTGGAATATTGCTACGTAGCACCCTCTAACCCATCTTACTAGGGCGATCCAAGAAGAATAGTGGTGTATCTGATCCTTTCCACAATTGCCAATGCACGATGTACCCAATATTGATTGATTATTAGTTAAGAAAGAAATTTCGGCCAAAATTTGAAATACGGCTCAATCCTCTTCATGGTCTGATGGCCTTTAATTTTCTTACTGCTATCAATGAAGACCTAAGAATTATGTCATGCTCTTTATGTGGGGATTCTAAGTAGTATGGTTATCTCTGTGCAGCTGTAACTTTTATGCCAAATCGAACACTTTTATGATGCATTCTGATGCCATACCAGGTTGCTGTTGCTTTGGAGAAGGCAGCACTGTCAGACGACTATTTTATCAAGAGGAAGCTTTATCCAAATGTGGATTTTTATTCTGGCCTAATATATAGGTACATCAGTTGTTTCTCTCAACTTGGTGACACAATTTTGTTATTGCAGTGCTCAAATTGTGACTGATTGCTTTTCAGGGCAATGGGATTCCCTACAGAATTTTTCCCTGTTCTGTTTGCAATTCCTCGCATGGCTGGTTGGTTAGCACATTGGAAGGAGTCACTTGATGACCCTGACAACAAAATTATGAGGCCCCAACAGGTCAGTGGCTAGCAACAGATATATGTAGAGAATCTTTTTTCTTCCTTGTGAATTTAATGACAACCATGCTAACTTCACCATGGGTATTTGACAACGTTATTTCCGTTGTCAGTCTATGCTGAGCCAGCTTAGAGTTCTTCTTGTTTATACCAAAGTCAGTCGATGAAATTCGAATTGCTCTTCTAACCTTAGTGACTCAGGTGGCCAAATCTTCTCGTACTTCTGTAACGATAGCTTCATAAATGGTACTTTGTTGTTTCTTCAGGTATATACCGGCATTTGGCTGAGGCATTACACCCCTGTGCGAGAACGGGTGTCATCAAGCGAGAGCGAGGAGCTTGGTCAGATCGCTACATCAAACGCAACGAGGCGTCGGCGGGCAGGTTCTGCCCTGTAGAACAGTCTGCATGGTGCAACAAACAGTCCATAATCCACACAATAAACCAAGCTGCCCAAGGTCACAGCTGCTTAAATCGGGGAGCTGCTATCCGTCTGTTGTCACGTATATATAGGTAATAATGTCTGTCAGGACACTTCACGCGTTATCATGTGAAGTTGGAGCAGAATGCCCGTGTTGTTATATTACACAGTACACCTCACAAACTGTTTATGTATCTGAATTCGTGGAACAATAAAAGATAGATCAAGTTCTTTATTTAATTACTTTACGTCGGCAGCTCATGCGAATTTGCAGTCTGCTGATCTGGCATCTAACCGCGGGCGCATATGTCCTACGTTTTCTCTAGTGACGGATGTTTCTTTTAAGCGCCCTCGTTTTATATGAGTCTTTTTGTTCTGCGTCGATGGCTGGCATTCGGCCATGCCACACATCCATCAACAAAAAGAGAACCTTTGAACCACATAGCCAAATACTAATGGGATATAGACAATCCTGTCTGGGCTTACTTTCTTTCATCTGAATGGAAAGCCTCGCGCAAATGCATCTCTGCAATGCCTGCTGAGCTTGTGGCATGTCACAATCTTGATGGCCAAGATATTTCAGATCCAAGAACTGTGCATTTAATGATTTATTATTATTGTGGTTTGTCGATATGAAGGCATATTTTCCTTTGTCAAGTTCTTCGGGTAGGCCCCTTGCAGGCGCCCACCTTACCGCGGTGTCTCCATCCTTTGGTTCCTTTTCTTTCTTCGCAACGTGCTGACCTGAAAGAGATTGTTAACTGCGGCCATGTGCTGGTGGGTCAGATGCACCCAGTTTTGCTTGATATGTATACTCGCAGTTACGATTGGTAACAAGTTGATAGTGTTAAATAAGTTAAATGAGAAATTTCCTGCAGTAGGATCAGTATTCAGTAGGACGGCGTTCTAGATTGGCCGCTGGAATATTTCCGTTTCGCTGGTGCTTGAAGATGTTGGGAGATCTTTAAGAGTCGCACTGTGCGTACTATCTTCTTTTGGGAGTGACGGGCACTCGCGACGGCATATGCCCACGTCATTTTCATGAGGTTTAATCTGGTCGTTTTTGGATTCATCATTGTCACGATTCATTAGTTTTTTTAACGAGATTCATTGGCTTTTGATAGTATTTGCCACTAAAAGGACGGTAGTCTAATTACTCACATAGGGTGTACACCTCCATTTTTCTTCTTTTGAAGCAACATATTACCGCATCAAGCTAATATTAAATAGTCCGGCTCAACGACATGACCGCTTGAAACATCGAGAAATTAGTTAAGGAGAACCACAACATAACAATCATGTCATTGCCGCAATGACACACAATTGTAATCTTTAGCTTCAACCCCCTCCACTGATAACACTGTCGTGTCACGAAGGACGGACACCGGGGGTGACGGGCACCCCCTTTGTAGATTCGGTAGCGGCGTGAAGGAGGCTGGAAGACGTCTCCCGGAGAAGGATCGCCGGCAAGCTCTCTATCTCTCTCGCTCTCGACGTGTAAGGCAAACAAGTAAAGGGCACAACAATCTACCCAGGTTCAGGCCACCTGAAAGCTAACAGCCCTACTCCTGCATGTCTGGATAGATGGAGGAATCATGGTGTGGTTACAAGGATGTCTCCGGCGAGGTACCCGGGAGGGGTTTTGGCTAGAGGAAGAGGAAGGACATGTCCTTGCCCGGAGGAGATCACCTTCCCTCTCTTCCCTGCCCTAGCCTAACTCAGAGGTGCTCTATGCTTGCATGTGTGTGTTCCTCTTTGCTTGCTTCTTTTTCCCTCCCTTTTCTCTCCTCCATGCCTTGGTCCTCCTTTTATAGAACAAGGGGATGCCACAGAGATCATGCGAGGAGCGTGAGGGGGTCTTGGCGGGAAGAAACCCCTCTCCATGGTGGAGGAGGAGACGTGGCCTCTCCTCCTCCAAGTATCCTTCGCCGGTTTGGTGAGATCTCCACCCTTTGGGGGAAAGCGAGGTGGGCAAAGGCTGGCACACCGCAGGCGGTGTCCCCTGCCCGCGCCTTGCTTCCCAAGTCTTCTGGGTTCTTCTACCATCTTATGGAGTGTGGCGGAAGTCTTATCTTCAGCTCGTACGGACTGGTACCGAGAGGGAGCCCGGCCCTGCCGGGGCCTCGCGCTCTCAGGGTCTTCTTCTGCTCCCGGGGTGCGGGGGACCCGGGGGTCCTTCGCACCCGGTGGTCTTGGCTGGCGCGGGGTGCCCGCCAGTTTTGCGCCGTGTCTTGGTCATGTCCATCTTCACGTTGGGTCCACATGCGGTGGACCCACTTTGGCAGCACTAGGGGAACCCCGTGTTCCACTGCTGCGACAAACACCCCGACCATGAGAAGACCATCCAAACACTGAGGAAATCGGGAAGATTTTAGATCACTCATCCTAAAGAGCAGGTTCTAGCAATCTTTAATCAAGGTATTCAACAAGAAAAGCAATGCAACGACCGTCATTACTAGTTACAATCGATTTAGGATAGATCGATGTAGGATAGGCCTATGCTTATCATCCTCGAAGATCTTGATCGAGCACTAATGTAACCTACAAAATTGAAGTCCCCCGACTATTCTCTCACATCCACTTAGCGAGCCAGTGGTACTATACATATCAGCCAACTTTCACAAACTGCCAAGGTGACTTAGAGCATCTCCATCGCCCCCTATATTTGACTCCAAAAATATTTTTGGAGTAGAGAGAGAACATTTCGGGATTCTGTAGTGTTCGTCTCCAATAGTCTCCTGAGCACTGCCTCCCTAAACTTTTTGTTCTACATATTCCAATCAATCGTAATGTTCTATCCCACTCCACAAGCAAGCATATATGATAAATCAAACTTTTAAACACATAATTTAAAATACATAGTTACTTGATTCATATCTAAATTCAGTATTAAAAATATCATAGTAAATAACACAACACAAAATCCAATATAAACAAGCCAAGCCGAACCAACAATCAAGGATTGTTCTTATTATGGAACTTCAACAACTCCTCAACCAACTCATCTTCGAGTTGTTCATGACCCTACCGGTTTTGGATCTTTTGGTGCACCCACATAAATATCTTGATCCGGTCATGCTGTGAATAGTGATGCACAATGTCATGATCCTCTGTAGAATCTTCTCACCCTAGAACTTACATAAGCCAGTCCTCGCACAATGGAAGAAGGGGATTGCAACACCCCACAACGGGGTACCGTACATCAGAGGAATTCGGTTACTCCCAATGCGTGGACTCTTAGTGTTGCTTTCTAGGGCAAAATAATGATTTCATACAAATACCCCCATATCGTATCTTACACATGTTTATTATATTAAAATAGAGCCTACTGTTTTGATGTACTTGAGTTGGGAATATAAATTTTAATTTCGATGCGATGTTAGCAAAAATTTGATATCAAGTGCTAAGCGACATTAGAGCATCGAAAGAGGCCTCGGTGGACAGAGCACCAAAGGGTCTACAAATTTTGATCATCTTGACGAATGCATACAGGTAACTAGTGACATATCATCTACTACTAGCTAGGCAACTAGCTACTCCCTCCGTTCTAAAATATAAGATTTTCTAAACTTTTTGGTTTTGTTCTAATTCCTTCCTAAATTAGTGAATCAACACACTGTAACATGTCTACATACGTAGACATTAGGAAAAATAAAAAAGGATAAAAAGTTTTATATTTTTGGAACGGAGCGAGTTGTCAACAAGCAAACGTTAATCAGGAGCTTTGTGTGAAACCCTTGTACTACTGACTGGTAGCGTGCCATGGCTGTTGACTTATACCAGTGTCCAGTGCACACAACACACTAGTGGAAACCGGACCTTTGGTGGAGAGGGGTGTTGGGCTCTAGTCCCGGGCGTGGTTCGAACCCGGACTAGAGGAGGGAACTAGTACCGGGCCGGCGGCTCTGACGCTGCGCAGGTCCGGTCCCGGGTCGTAGGGCACCTCTAGTTCCGGCCGTGATACCACCCGGGACCGAGGCAGTCAGCGGCAGGGTGGAGACTGGAGGGTGGGCCTTTCGTCCCGGGCCGTGGTACACCCGGGACTAGAGGTCCCGCTATATCATCTCCCACCCCGGGCCAGCCACCATTTTTGAACTCTCAAGTTCATCTCCATTGTTTCTCTCTCAAGCTCAAGTGTAGCCCCATTTTTTTCCAAGATTTGTCAAGATAGACGGCACCCATCTCTCCAAGGGTTAGCAACACTTGATCCTTTCACCCGGCGGCCGAATTTTAGCCATTTCCATACAAGTTTAGCTCATTTCATTTTTGTAGTGCTACCTAGGTGTTTGATGAAATGCCTAACTAGGTAGTTCATTTTTTATATGTTTTTGAGCTCAAATTAATTTATGATTTGTGGATTTTAGTGTCGTCTCGGTCCTCACCGCCGTCGATAGCCCCCGCCGTCCCGTGACCGGCACCACCTCGGTGAGCCTCTTTTTTATCTTTTATTTTAAAAATTACTTGTATGATTTGAATGCATAATTATTTTTCTTGTATAATTTTCTTATGTTTTTATATGTATAGTGTCATGGTTTTGATATCCGTCCCCGTCGGCCCTCGTCCGGTCTATGATTCGGATGTGGTATATTTTTATCACTATTTATTTTGTTTCGTGTTTATAACAATCATGCCGACCAAATTGACATAGATATATTTTTATTTAGGAGGTAGTTGAACCGGAAATTCCAGCCGACCCTATTGTCGAGTTTTTAAAAAAAGAAAACAACGATTTGAAAGCAAAATTGAAGATAAGTGAAGATCTTCGTCTCCAATGCCTAGAAAGAAGATGGTATTGGACTTGAAGATTGCCGACATCGTTGATGCTCACGGGGTCGAGCTTGCCGACGTCGTCGCTGCCTACGAGATGAAGATGGATGCAATGCGCTTGAAGCTTAAAAGATTAGAAAATATGTCATTAGTCAAGAGGCTTGGTATCATTATGCTGTTGGTTCAATAGTTACCTTAGTTGCGATTCTGATCGCATTTGTTGTTGGATTTAAATTCTTTAGATAGTTGTATTCTAGTTTCAATTAATTTATGTTTTATGAGAACTATGTATTACATTTGGTCACTACTCTACTTTGGTTTTAATGTGATGAACTTGTATTAATGAATATGGTATGTTTCCTATTATGTTGGTTTATCGTAATGGGTTTTAGCGGTGATTTGCAGATGAGTCATCCATGGATGTACGCTGACCGACGCTCTAAAGAGTACATGGATGGCGTGCAATCTTTTCTCAATGTGGCTAAGGATAACAAGGGGCCGAATGGTTTTATGTGTTGTCCATGCAGAAATGTCGGAATGAGAAGGATTACTCTAACACAGACAGAATTCACCTCCACCTGATAACTTCTGGTTTCATGCCCGGCTATAATTGTTGGACCAAGCACGGAGAAAAAGGGGTTATGATGGAAGACAACGAAGAAGAAGAGAACGATGACAACTACATGTACCCTGAATACGATGGTAACCCAACAGGGGAAGCTGATGATGAAGAGGTACCAGATGATCCCATCATACATGATGATTTACGTGGGGTCATCGTTGATGCACATACCCTAGCAGAAACTACACTTGAGAAGTTGAAGTTGGAGCGCATGTTAGAGGATCACAAAACAAAGTTGTACCCAACTTGCGAAGATGGCAACACAAAGCTCGGTACCACACTGGAATTATTGCAATGGAAGGCAGCGAATGGTTTATCTGACAAGGGATTTGGGAGTTTACTGAAAATAGTGAAGGACAAGCTGCCGGCTGGTAACGAATTGCCGAGAGTGCGTATGAAGCAAAGAAGATTATCTGCCCTCTAGGATTAGATGTGCAGAAGATACATGCATGCATTAATGACTGCATCCTCTACCGCGGTGAGAAGTATGAGAATTTGAATGAATGCCCGGTATGCGGTGCATTGCGGTATAAGATCAGAGCAGATGACCCTGGCGATGTTGAGGGCCAGCCCGCCAGGAAGAAGGTTCCTGCCAAGGTGATGTGGTACGCTCCTATAATACCACGGTTGAAACGTTTGTTCAGAAACAAAGAGCATGCCAAGTTGTTGCGATGGCACAAAGAAGACCGCAAGAGCGACGAGATGTTGAGACACCCGGCTGATGGGTCGCAGTGGAGAAAAATCGATACAGAGTACAAGGAATTTGCACGTGACCCAAGGAACTTAAGGTTTGGTCTTAGCACGGATGGCTTTAATCCTTTTGGGGAGCAGAGCAGCAGTCATAGCACCTGGCCTGTGACTCTATGTATCTATAACCTTCCTCCTTGGTTGTGCATGAAGCGGAAGTTCATTATGATGCCAGTGCTCATCCAAGGCCCGAAGCAACCCGGTAACAACATTGATGTCTACCTGAGGCCATTAGTTGATGAACTTTTACAGTTGTGGCGTGATGAAGGGGTACCTGTGTGGGATGAGTACAAACAAGCGGAATTTAACCTACGAGGGTTGTTGTTTGTAACCATCAATGATTGGCCTGCTCTTAGTAACATTTCAGGACAGTCAAACAAGGGATACAATGCATGCACGCACTGTTTAGATAGCACTGAAAGTATATATGTAGGTAACAAGAATGTGTACCCGGGTCATCGTCGATTTCTTACAACTCAGCATCCCCTAAGAAAGAAAGCAAGCAGCATTTCAAAGGTGAGGCAGATCACCGGCCGAAGCCACCCCTCCAAAGTGGTGAAGATATATATGATGCGGTCAAGGATTTAGATGTAATCTTTGGAAAGGGTCCTGGCGGACAGTCTGTTCCGAAGGACGCTAACAACCACGTTCCCCTGTGGAAGAAGAAGTCTATATTTTGGGAACTACCCTATTGGAAAATCCTAAAGGTCCGCTCTGCAATCGACGTGATGCACGTGACGAAGAATGTTTGCGTGAACCTGCTAGGCTTCTTGGGCGTGTATGGGAAGGCAAAAGATACTCCGGAAGCACGAGAGGACCAGCAACTTTTGAAAGACCCAAAGAACCTGCATCCAATGAGGACGGATAAAGGACGTCTACGTCCTGCTAGCTACGTTCTTACCAAAGAAGAGAAGGAGATATTTTTTGAAGTCCTGAGCAGTATGAAGGTCCCGTCTGGCTTCTCGTCGAATATAAAGGGAATAATAAATATGGCAGAGAAAAAGTTCCAGAACCTAAAGTCTCATGACTGCCACGTGCTGATGACTCAACTGCTTCCGGTTGCATTGCGGGGGCTTCTACCGGAAAATGTTCGAGTATCCATTGTTCAGCTATGTGCGTTCCTCAATGCAATTTCGCAGAAGTCAATCAGCCCAACCACTCTATTAAGGTTACAGAAGGATGTGGCTCAATGTCTCGTTAGTTTTGAGTTGGTGTTCCCACCATCCTTCTTCACTATTATGACACATCTCCTAGTACACCTGGTCGACGAGATTCACATTCTGGGTCCTGTATTTCTACACAATATGTTCCCCTTTGAGAGGTTCATGGGAGTGTTGAAGAAGTATGTTCATAACCGTGCTAGGCCAGAAGGAAGCATCTCCAAAGGGTATGGAACAGAGGAGGTCATTGAGTTTTGTGTTGACTTTATTCCCGGCATTAAGTCGATTGGTCTTCCTGAATCGCGACATGAGGGGAGACTAAGTGGAAAGGCACTCTAGGAAAGAAATCATACATATGCAGGGACGGGTATTCTTTCACAAAAGCACACTACACAGTTCTGCATAATTCCACTTTGGTGGCTCCGTATATCCAGATGCACAAGGATATTGTACGCTCTAACAACCCGGGGATGGATGACTCCGCCATTGCAAAGGAACACATGGAGAATTTTGGCGGTTGGTTGGAAACGCATCTGAACAACAACAACACAGTCTCAGATGAGCTGTTCTTGTTGTCTAAGGGGCCATCTTCGACTATTTGGACTTTCCAAGGGTATGAGATAAACGGGAATACATTTTACACGAACGCCCAAGATAAAAAGAGCACCAACCAAAATAGTGGTGTCCGCTTTGATGATAAGAGCACGAATGAATGAGGCCACGGTCACATATTATGGTTGCATAGAGCAGATATGGGAACTTGACTATGGACCTTCTTTGAAGGTCCCTTTGTTCTGGTGCAAATGGTTCAACCTGAAGGCGGCGGGGTAAAGGAAGACCCATTGTACGGAATGACTACAGTGGATCTCACGAATGTTGCGTACGACAACGAACCATTCGTTCTAGCCAAGGATGTGGCTCAGGTTTTCTATGTGAAGGACATGTCTACCAAGCCAAAAAAAAAAAGATAAGGAAGTGAATACATCAGCCGATGAGCCAAAGCGCCACATAGTTCTTTCAGGGAAAAGAACCATCGTGGGAGTGGAGGACAAGACAGACATGTCAGAAGATTACGACAAGTTTCATGAAATTCCGCCCTTCAAAGTGACCACTGACCCAAGCCTCAAGTTATATGCAGACCCTTGTCCATGGTTACGGAGCGATCAGAAGAAAGGGTCTCACAAAAAGAAAAAGCGAAGACTAAATAGGGATGTTGTTCATGATGTGTAATAATTTATTAAACTTTTATATAATTTTGTTCTAGCGAGCATCAAACTGTCAATGAAATCAAGCGTATGGCGGTGGCGGAATGTAGTACTTAATTTATAGTAGTACTTGATTTATAAATTTTTGATGTAGCATCAAACTTTGTGATGTGAAATGATCCACTGCGCATGTAGTACTTGATTTATAAATTTTTGAATTGATTTTAAATTAAGCGTATGTAGTACTTAATTTAAAACCAAGCGCATGTGGTACTTCATTTTAAACCAAAACAGAAAACAGGAAAATGAAAGCAATTTTTACTTGATTTAGACAACTAAATCAAAAGATATAAAAAAATAAGAAACCAGAAAATTTAAAAAATCAACCTCTAGTACCGGGCCGTGCGACCACCCGGTACTACAGGTCCACTGGGCTTGGCGCGCAAATTTTCGCGGCCCTGAGGGACCTCTAGTACCGGGTGGTAACACGGCCCGGTACTAGAGACCCTCTAGTACCGGGTGGAGCCACGGCCCGGTACTAGAGGCCTTTTTGGCGCTAATTTGAGTGGCTCGGGCCGAAAATTTGCCCAAGTCCACCAAATCGACGCTCCGCCTCCGGGCTCCAGACGACGCCGCCCCCTACGCCGCCAGGCTGCCAGATTTCGTCCCCGCGCCGCCGCCGCCCCGGCCGTCACCGCCCCGACCGTCGCCTCCCTCTCCTTCTCCGGCCCCGGCCGTCCCCGTCCTGCTCCGGCTCCGGCGGACGTTGCCGTCCTGCTCCTGCCCCGAGCAAGATCGTCCCCGAGCAAGATCGTCGTCCCCGAGCAAGCAAGCTCGCCCCCGACCCAAGGTGAGCTCGTCCCCCGACCAATTACCCCTCTCCCTCCCTCAGATCTAGCACGCGGCGGCGGTGGCGGCGGCGGCCCTAACCCTAACCGCGGGGCCGGCGCCGGAGTTGGCAATGCAATGCAAAGAACACATTTTAGGGCCTAAGGGCCGATTTCATTATAATTAGGGAGGCCACAAAAGGCGATTACATTTAGGGGGAGGCCATTAGGGCCATTACATTTAGGGGAGGTCATTAGGGCCATTACATTTGGGGGGGAGGGGCCGTCTAGTCATCGAGGATGACGAGGACCGGCTTGGTCCAGAGGTGCTCAGGCACTTCCTGTTCCTGCGGTGCCTGGTCCTCCGGTGGCGGCGCCTGCTCCTGCGGTGGCTGGCCCTCCGGCAGCGGTGGCGGTGGCTGCTCCTGCCACTGTGGCCACGCCGCCTCCTCCTGTTCCTGGGGCCGATCCGGCGACCAGCTCCTGCCGGTAAACACCCAGGACTGGCCAACGAGGCCGGGAGGCAGAGGAGGTGGTGGCGGAATGCCTTGCCGCGCCTGCTCCAGCCGGTCCTGCTCCAGCTCGCGTTCTAGGGTGTAGTACCACGGCTCGACCTCGTCTGGGTCGACGTACCGTGGCGGTGGCGGCGGCGGCATCCACGTCCCCGAGGGCGGTGGCGGTGGCGGCGGCGGCATCAGGGCCGCGTCAGCCTGGACCTGGGCCAGCACGGCCTCCCACCGCCTGATCTCGTCCTCGACAAGGCTGCGGTTGGAGGCCTCATAGGCGGCCTGCATGTCGGGGTCGTCGTTGTCCTCGGCGACCTCCTCCTCGAACCACAGCGCGTCGGGCAGCGCTGGGTAGGCAGATTGGGCGGCGCGGGGCGCCGGGGCGAAGTAGGAGCGGCGGCGCTCCTCGTGCTCGTCCTTGAGCCACTGCTCCCAGTGTGGGGAGTCCGCCGCGTAGGCGGGGTCGTTGCGGAGCTCCGGCGGGAGGAGGCGGCGCCGGCGCGCGATCTCCCTGTCCTGGTTCCTCCCAGGGAGCGGGACCGCCGGCACCAGAATCCGCTGCGGGTTCAGGTGCCAGCCCTCGGGGACGTGGACGTCGGGCCACTCCAGCGTGGTGGCGTTGTCCCAGTGCCACTGGCACTCCGGCTCCGGCACGTAGCGCCGGCGCCGGATCTTTCTCCCTCCGGCGGTGGTGGTGGTGCGAGGTGGCGCGGCGGGTGCGGGGGCGGCACGCAGCGGTGGCGCCATCCTGTGCCCGCCCTGCGGTGGAAGGCCAATGCAGGCCGGTGGTGGAGGAGGAGGAGGGCACGCCCCTGGCCACGGCGACGGCCGGAGGACTCGCCGGCCTCACGGGAGGACTCGCCGGCCTCGTACTTCGGGAACTTGGAGAACCACCGCGACATGGCTGGATTCTGTGGGGGCGCGGGGAGTGGAGTGGAGTGTCGCTATCCGTCCCGGGCGCGTCCCCTTTTTAAAGACCAGGGACGGGGAACCGTCGCGGGGAGGGGAACCGTCGGGTGGGCCTCCTGGAACCGTCGCGGGGAGGGGAACCGTCGGGTGGGCCAGCGCCACGCTGGAACCGTCCCGGGTCGCTGGCAAGTGGGCCAGGAGCATTGACTGCGGGTGGGCGGGGGCCGTTGGCGGTCAGCATTGACCACGAGGGTGAAGGCGAGGCGGCCGGGTGGGAACACGAGGCGGGGACGTGAAGACGAGGCGGGGCGGGAACACGAGGCAGGGCGGCGGGGTCAGACCTGGCCGCTGGCAGGTGGGCCAGCATTGACCACGCGTGGCCAGTGGGCGGTCACACGTGGCGGTGGGGCAGGTGGGCGCTGGCAGGTGGGCCAGCATTGACCACGCTGGCCACCTTTGACCCGGTTCTGGCCCAAATTTGGGCTGGGCTGGGATTGGGACAGCCCATGTTACTATTTTTTTTTGAAAGATTTTCTTTAGATGCAATATTAATTTTTTTTTTGCATATTTGTATAGTTCCCTACTTTGAATTATTGTACTAATGCTATCATTGTTTTATCTTTTTTTTTGTATTAGTTAAGCAATGGATGACGATGCTCCCTTCGCAAGGAGAGAAGGGGAAGAAGAGATCTTTTCCTACATTAGGGAACCCGGGGAATTTCGGCATCCCGCGGAAGGAGCTGAAGACCGTAGAACAGAAGATGATGGCTCAGAGTTTTTGAACGACTATGGTCCGGGAATGGAACCGGATCAAAGGAATAACGAGTACGATGAGGACTCAGAAATTGGTGGACCCACGCCGTCTGGCGAGGTATATTAAGCCTATGTTGAGCAGATGCAATAACTGATTGGTACATATATGTATTCACACATGTTTCATATTTTTAGACCTCCGCATCGAACCAATCCACTAAACGAGGCCATGCCCAAGGGATGGGCAAAGAAGAGCATCTCACAATTGACGAGGTGGATGCAGCTACTGGCCAACCACTGGCACCCGTGCCGAACGCAGTTAAGTTTGTGCATCAATGCGGAGTCACTGTCAGGGACAACGTTTATATCAGCACTCTGGAATGGATTAAGCCAGCAAAGTTAGAGGGAGTTAGTTACGTCGACGAGAGAACCAAAAGTGTGCTTTGGAACAAGCTCATTGCACATTTCACCCTACCGGTCTTGGAAGATAAGGTGAAGACAAAAGCCATGACGGACAAAGTCAAGCATTTCGCTCTTAAGAAGATGGCTCAACAATTCAATAACTACAAGAACAAATTATTCCGTGAGTGAAATGAAGATGGGAAACTTCCGGATTTCACCGGCACACGAGAGAGGCAGCGGCCTCACTGGCCTGCATTTCTGGAGTACAAGAACTCGGAACTAGCTAAGAAAAGGTCGAAAACGAATAAGGATAATGCAGTGAAAAAGAAATATCACCATAAGATTGGGCCAGGTGGCTACCGAGTTTCCGAGCCTAAGTGGGAAAAAGTTGAGTCTGAATTGCGTGCAAAAGGGCTCACCCCGGTTACAGAGGAATGGGACAGAAGGATAAGGAATTGGCTACTTGCGCATGGAGGGGAGTATGACATGGAAACATGGGAGTTAATAATTGATGAAAACAAAGTAGTCAACGGAGCCCAGCAAAAAATTATTGACTTAATTGCCAAGTCTAAAGAGGGAAAGTTTATTTCCGACAGAGAGATGGACGAGCTGTCAGAGGCTCTCGGGACCAAAGAAAAAGGAGGACAAACACGAGGCTTAGGAGAAGTGCCGTGGAGTGAAGGGTTTCCCCGGGACCGTGAATCTTATAGAAGCCGAGCGAGAGCAAAGAGGAGGAAGGAGCAGCAGGAATCAGACTGGTTGATGATCCTAGAAAGAAATCATGACCAGATGGTTGCTCTCTATAAGGAACAACAGAAGCAAATAGATCAAATGCGCGAGCAAGGGGCGCCAACTCTTCAGCTGGAACAAGCGAGTCAAGGCGGCCCATCGCATCGCAGAAGCAATGTGGCTTCCTCGGTTATGGTCGGTGATGATGAGACAAGTTACCCCGTGGATTATATCACGGAGAAAACAACTTGTGAGCTGCATGTCCCATTATTTAACTTATCCATGAAGGCGGCGGACAACTATGCTTTAACTGTTGACTACAGCATCGTGGCTTGGCAATGCCATTCCAGATGGATTTGCTCGTGTCGGCGTGGATCAAGTTGTACAAGGATATGAATCACTGAACCTTGAGTTCCCAAGAGCTGATGATGAGTCGGTGCTAGGGGACATCGTGGGTGGTCTAATTCTATGGCGGAAGAAATACATTAAGTTTGCAGGCTGGGCGCCAAGGCCACCATCGTCTCCGCCAATTCACGATTCACCACCTGATGACGATGAAGGGGACGACAACCATTAGTCGTCTCCGCATCAGTCGTCTCCGCCGCCGCGTGCGCCGACTCCGCCGCCGAGTCAGCCGACTCCGCCGCCGCGTCAGCCCACTCCGCATGAGCCGACTCCGCCGCCGCATGAGCCGACTCCACCGCTGCATGAGCCGACTCCGCCGCCGCATGAGCCGACTCCTGAGCCCCAACATAGGAAGGGCGCCACTTTGTCGTCCATGGGATTCCGGCGAGACCCCCGACGTTCGCCCCTCCCAAAAGTACCCAAAAGCCTTGACGACCTCAGAGCTTGCGACATGACTAAAGAGCAATTGGATGCGTGGGTGGATGCAGACACAAAAAGACAGCTTGCACCGAAACAGCCTGAGGAAAAGCAAACATTTACTGCAAAGGAAAAAAAGTGGGCTACTGGATTCATCACGGAACCATCGCAATATGAGAAAAATAAGCCAGATAACTATTTACGAGATCTGAGTAAAAGTAGTAGCTCTCCCAAGACGAGAAGTAGTAGTGCCAGAGGGAAAAGAGTCGTTGCCCAGCTCGGACAACAGGCAAACAAGTCGATAGCCCCGCTCGTAGTTATGCCCACTGGTCATGGCTCCGCGACGGACCTAATTCCTAGTTTATCCTTCAAGAAGGACTTTGCTGCAGATGCTGGTATTACTCTTGCTCAACTGGACAACGAAAATCTCCTTCCGTCGGATGTAGATGATTCATGGAAATGGAAATGGAAATGGGGGAGGTCCCTGCTGCGAGGTGATCAGATAAAGTTTTTACCGACATGTCTGCGACAACTCCATAGTTGGTATATGAAAACCACAAAGGAATTTGATGAATTTTTGATCTCTGTGAAAGTTACAAAAAATCATTTCACGGGTGAGGACATGTTCACAATTGAGCTCGAAGAACTCTGGTACTTATACAACCTTGACGCCCTCGACTTGGGTCTCGTCGGTGCCTACTGTCTGTAAGTGATTCAATTCATTTATTTCCAAAAAAGATAAAGTCTTTAGCTCTCAGCTCGGTCATTGCCATCGCTAACTATGCTCACTACGGTATTATGAAGAATGAAGAGTGATGAATGTGACAGAAAGGGCATCTATGGCTTTGGGTTCGTTAACCCAGTACGAGTTAATGCAAGGACACTAAAAAACCACGTGAAGGACACGGAGAAGAACTTGCTAAATGCCCTAATGAAGCAACATTTCAAGGCGCAGATAATGTTTCCTTACTACTTCAGGTAAGAGAATGTTACTCGCCTGTACAAATTAAGTGTAACTGATGAGTTACTAACGTGTATGTAATCATGCGCAGCGATCATTACATTCTGCTAGTCATTGAAGTTGATAGATCAAGAGTTCAAGTCTACGACTCATTGGACTGGCCTGAGGCGAGCTACCAAAGCATTCTAGATACGCTCCAAAGGTAATTTCAAACATTATCGCACTATATCAGTCTCTCTTATTGATTTCAGAGATATCAAATAACTAATAATTCATTTATTCTTTTTTTGGCCGGACAGGGTTTGGAAACAATTCAAAGCGAGGACAAAGGGTTCAGGTTCATTTGAAGAAGAGCTGACTTTTATTCACCCACAGGTAGGTAGTACGGTCTAGCTAGATTCGCGCATCTCTTTATTTATAGTTTTCAATACCACTATATGTTGACTATGATTTGATTGAATTCTATTCTCGTAAAGTGGATCGAGAGCAACCACAGGGGACCAATTTCTGTGAATATTTCGTTTGCGAGTGGATTCGTCGTGCGGTCACTGAGCGGGACCCAAAGAAATTTTTAGACGTACGTGAACAATCATATTCATCAATTGATCTCCAGTGTCATTCATAATTTTTGATACCCATGATTAATATTCGTATTGATCTCCTTCTTTTATAGGCAGAGTCATTGCGCGAGAGTATGCCACTAAAGAAGCGCTTTCAAGCACTAGCAGAGTAACTTGCGGGGTTTCTGCTCAACGATGTCATACCTACAAAAGGAACATATAATGGACAATAGCGGTGAAGTCCCGGTTATGATCTCCCGTGTAACCGAATAGACGGGCTCTAGTCCCGGTTATGATCTCCACACACGTGTAATCGAATAGACGGGCTCTAGTCCCGGTTATGAGCACCTCCATGTAACCGGATAAACGTGAACATATTTTTATTTATGAACATTTTGATATGTTATATGTACTTTCTGTTTTTTAATTAAGTGAACGCATATTTTTTGCACCATTTCAATATTAAATTGGGAGAAAAAACAAAAAATTACAGGCTGCCACGTGTGAGGTCCTTGGTCCCGGGTCGTATGACCAATCGGGACTAGAGGTCCTCCACCACGCCCGCGCCTCGGCGGCCACGTGGGAGCCTGTTGTTCCGGGTCGTAACGGACCCGGTACTAGAGGGGGGCCTCTAGTGTCGTCTTGCTAGTGCCGGGTGGACACCCAGTACTAGAGGCACTTACGACCCGGGACCAGTGGCCCTGTTTCCACTAGTGACAGCACCAACGCCCATGCAGAGACCGGTTCAAGTTGTCAGTTCTCCTATCATATGTGTGTCGTCGTCAGACTACATTCCGTTGATCTATGCCGAGTAATAGAGGATATACATCCACTGACTAATTCTGTAGTGGCACACATCATCCATGAACAGCAAACATGCATATGATGTGACTCTGGCCTTCTCTTGGTGTGACTTGCCAAACCAGTGCAAATTTTGTTTTTGGTCTATGTTACGTTTTCTCATAATCCACCCCAAGTCCATTCGAAGTAACATTCAGTCGTCTTCAGATAAAAAGTAACATCACACTCTACTAAACAAAAAATAACTTCTACTATGACCTACCATGCATCTTCAAGCGTGCATGTTTACCAGCGGCCAACCGATGGATGCAGTCAGTGTCCCTGCAACGATAATGAGGACTATTCTTCGCTGCTCTTTAAGGACTGTCGTTTCTATATAAATATTTCCGTTGATCTTTGCTGACCAGATCCAGGATATGCACATGCTATTGTGACCATCTGTTGAACATCATCAACACTCAACAGGCATTTAAGACGACTCTGACCTCTCCGCCTAGTAGTCAAGTACCAGAAAAGTATGAAGCTTTTGATCATTAGTCCTTGCACGGATCGGCTTATCCCTACAAATCAAGTGGTGTTCTATCTAATTACACCACTATCAAAGGAGTAAGGAACATTCCACTAATCCACTCTCACTACGTTCTTTTTTAGAGAGAAAGCCAGTCGTCGGGTATAGCATACTGTAAAAGGTCAAGATTTCTCTTTTGGAGTTGCACAGGAAGGCGAGGCTCCTTTGCTTTCGTACCGGTGACAGTTCTTTCAATGGAGTATGTGTTGCGTGGACTGGAAAATCGCAGAACAGATACATAATGCTACTTTTAGACATAACGTTCCGTAACAACTAACCGTAGCCGCTAGTAGCAGCACATGCTACTGGACAGTAGCCGACTAGCCGTAATCAAACTGTCTCTTTTGCAGATACACCCTGGAATAAGTAAAAAAACGCAGAAAAGTCCAAGCTGACGTGACACCATTCCGAAGCACGTGAGCCTGACAAGCGATTGATTTTTTCACAGAAACACCCCTACGGTATTCTCTGGGGACTAACTCAGAAAACTGCAACAGCTTAAATTCGATTTCATTCTCAACCCAAATCCCCGTTCGTACTCGAGACACGGTTGCGTGGTAAAGGCAATGTGAAAGGATATGTATGACACCTAGAGGCGGTGAATAGGTGCTACTCCAAATTTTAGTTCTTTTTCAAATTAGGCTTGACACAAAAGGTAAATTCTCTATATATGCAACTACGGTGAATTTACCTATATGACAAGCTAGCAACTAAGCACGATATACAAAGTAAAGGCGACAAACAAGGATATAACTAATCGAAGTGAAAGCACACGGAGACACGGATGTAATCCCGAGTTCCTCCTTGTTAAGGGAGTACGTCTCGTTGGAGAGGTGTGAGGCACCACAAAGGTCGAACCTCAACGCCACAAAGGCTCACCCTATTCTCCGATGAACCGCACCACAAAGGATTGGTTCACCTTCCACTATCGGAATCCTTCAAGGCGGAATCCGGAGCCCTTACAACAACGATTCGGGGCACAACCCACAAAGGATTGGGGGCTCCCGAACAGCTACAATCTGTCACAAAGACAAACAAGTAAGTACAACAATGGGCTAGGTTTTCCTAGTGGAAACCCTAGCAAATGGTCCCTCAAGTGAATGAGGGGGAAATGAAGAACGGCTTGGTGAAGATGTAGATCGGGGCCTTCTCCTTCAATCCTCCAAAGATCAACGAGTTTGGGTGGAGGGATTGGGAGATCTAGTGATTCTTGAGCTTGCAATAATGGTGTCTTCAAGTCTGGGCGAGCTAGCTGGCTGGAGATAGGTGGAGGGGGTATTTATACCCCTCCCAGAAATTATAGCCGTTGCAGACAGCTTCACACGGAGACTCCGGTCTAAGTGACCGGAGACTCCGGCCTGGGGCGGATACTCCGGCCCCCTGGGGGTGGATAATCCAGCCTGGACCAGGGGTTGAACCACTTTCAGGCACGGTGCAGGTCAGGTAGAAACTCCGGCCTACGGCAGGGGCTGAACCCCTTTTCAGCATTTTGGCCAGAATCCCCTGAGTCCAGAGACTCCGGTCCTGAGGACCGGAGACTCCGGCCTAAAAATCCCCAGATTCTTCTTTTCTGTTTTGGTGTTGACGCACATGTGTTGTACACATTATAACCTGCATTTACTTAACACCAGATTAAGACTATCACATGTGTTGCTAACTAACACACAAAAACTAAGGGATAACAAAATGTTCTTTCACAATGCCATGCGCATGCACTAATGGTCACGGTGGAAAACGTGCATCCTCCAATGTCTCCACTTTCACTCGTTGATGCCCTAGAGGAGCAGGGCACTATCCGGTGTTCCCATTGCCACGTAGAGGTGGCGCCCAGTCGATTTCTTCATCACCTTTAAATCGAGCGACCGATTGTGAACTAGCGCTTCGCCTCTCCTGACACCTGTTGCGTTCACATGGTGTCATTGTGCTATTGGAGATGGCCCCGGGTCACAGTTGTACATTTAAATAGAAAAAACAAAACAAGTCTATCAACAAAAACCGGAACATATTTGAAACCCAGTTCTAGCGGGAGGAAACAAAATAAAACAAATCACACGTAATCGACCAAATTAAGTTAATAAAATCGTGTTTACGGACGGTCTAATTAACTAAGCAAGCTTCATTCAATTCCTACCCTACATTACACACACTAGCAAAATGCCCGTGCGTTGCAACGGGTGTATATTAATTGAAAGGACACGGATGTCGCCTCGAGGGGGGGTGAATAGGCGATTTAAAATTCTTTGCGGTTTAGGCTTGAATAAATGCGGAATAAAACTAGTGTTTAATTTATCAAGCACGAAACCTAAACAAGCTAGGTTAACCTATGTGCACCAACAACTTATGCTAAACAAGATAAGCAAATATGTGATAGCAAGATATATTACTTCAAGCTCGATGGCTATCACAAAGTAAATAGCATAAGTAAGAAGCTCGGGTATAGAAATACCGAGGCACTTGGAGACGATGATTTATCCCGAAGTTCACTTCCCAATGGAAGCTACGTCTCCGTTGGAGCGGTGCGGAGTCACAAAGTGATCCCCGAATAGCCGTCAAATGGCACACCGTAATCTCCTTCGTGCCTCCACCAATGCGGAGTGCCACGAACCACTATGGGACACTTGAGGGTGGTCACCGAACCCGTACAAGGATGAGGCACACTCCACAACTTAATTGGAGGCTCTCACCGAATTCCCACGGCTCCCAAAGCCACAAGAATCACAAGGTTGGGGCGCGACTCCACAACTTAATTGGAAGCTCCCAACTATCCCGCGAGCCACCAAAACTCCGAGATCAACAAGGACCGTCTAGGGCACTCCAAGTACCCAAGAGGACAAGCTCTAGGGCACCCCAAGTACCCAAGAGTAACAAGCTTCTCAACTTCGATTTCCACGTATCACCGTGGAGAACTCAAACCGATGCAACCGATGCAATGAAGGCAAGACCACTAGAGGTGGTCAAATCCTTCACTCCCAAATCCCACCAAAAGCAACTAATGCTTGTGGGGGGAGAAGAGAGGAAGAACAAGGAAGAACTCAACAAATGGAACTCCAAGATCTAGATCCAAAGGCTCCCCCTCACTTAGAGGAGAGATGGATTGGTGGAACACTGGATCTAGATCTCCTCTCTCTTTTCCCACTAAATGGAGGCAAGAATCATGGAGGGATAGAGAGATAGCAAAGCTCAAGAAGGTTCAACAATGGAGGAAAAACGAGCTGCAAAAGATGGGGAACCATTGGGGAAGAAACCCCCTTAAATAGGTCCCCTGAAAAAGTGACCGTTGGAGGGGCACGGGAGCCCGGCCTGGGGGCCAGCCTAGGCTGGCCTGGGGGCTGGCCACCCAGCAGAGCCGGCCAGCCTGGGGGCCGGCCTAGGCTGGTCTGGGGGCTGGTCACCCAGCAGAGCCGGCCAGCCTGGGGGCCGGCCTAGGCTGGTCTGGGGGCTGGCCACCCAGCTGCCAAAAATGAAACACCCACAACTTTTTCATCCGGACTCCGATTTCGATGATCTTGGGCTCGTTGGAATCACCACAACGAGCACGACAAGATGATGCAGGAAAGCATCATAGTCCAACAAGGGAGTATAAAACCAAATGTAGAAAGGTGAAACCTCTCTATAGAAGATGAACTGGGAGAAACTCCAAAACCGAAAACGCAACAAGTTTTTCATACGAAATCCGTTTTCGGAGAACTTGAGCTTGTTATGAAGGTCACAACAAGCTCCAAAACCCCATAGAGAGATAAGCCAAATAAGAACCAAGAAAGATGATGAAGGCAAGTATGCAAAGGTTTGAGCTCTCTCCAACTGATACGCTAAAGCTCAATTGAGAGCCCCTCTTGATAGTACGGTATCTATCCTATAACCCGGTCTCCCAACTAGTACCACGAGACCGGTAAAATAGAAACCCTATCATACCTTTGCCTTGCGCATTCCACTTGAGCTAGATGACGTCGATCTTGATCTCTTCAAGTGGACCACCTTTCTTGATTGCGCTTCGCTTGGTGAAGACCCAAACATTGCTCCCCCATACTCCACTATGGGAGAGCCTCTCTTAGGCACATCTTCACATGAACATTATCTCTAAATGGGTGGCAAGCTTCAAGCCTAGGATTTCTTTGAGATGCTCCTCTTGAACTTGCGCTTGTATCTTTTCTTCTCTTTTCAATAGATGAAGTCTTGAAGATAACCATGAATGATCACATAATTCTTTTCTTCAAGATATACTTGCAATATGCTCCACTCGATGATCTTGATGCCAAATACTTCATTATATCAATATATTCATGGCATCAACCTTGAATCCAACATATGGAGTTCAAGCATGGTCTATGGACAAACACTACAAGTAAAACTCAATGCAACCATTAGTCCATAGGGATTGTCATTAATTACCAAAACCACACATGGGGGCGCCATGCTTTCATTAATGATGCCATCAGAAACCTAAACAATTATATACAATGAGTGGCACCTAAGCATCTTAGGTTTAACTTTGCTTTCTCTTTTATACCTTTGAGATATATGGCACAATTTTGCTTCAGATTTTGTTCATTTATACTTGTTCCACTATATTACAACCATCTCGAAAAGAAAGAAAAGACAAGTTGACATAGAATCTTTGTTTGCAATATGGTTATGTAGATGTATGAAACATCATACTCATGCTGAAACTTATGAATTTACAATGTAATCATTGTATGATTGTTTTTGCTAAATTATACCGAAAGATCATTAAACAAAATAATCTTCTAAAACTATAGTAACAATTGAGCTCACTTGGAATTTTCCAGGTTTCATTTGAAGGTATGAAATCTCAGTGAGGTTTGTAGTGCAAGAAATCTGAGAAATTACTACATGTTGTAGTTCACAAGTTATAAACGTTTTGCAGATAGAAACACTCACATAACTCTAGTCGATGGTTTAGCCTGGAAGGTAGTGGGCCAGTAGCTAAAATGTATTCCTAGTAAATTTTACAACATCGCCATCTCATAATCTAGTAAACTATTGCCAAAAGAAGCCCATGAATAATCCAGAAATTCAGGGTACATGACTCAGCTTCAGTTATCACAAGAGCACAGCAGATGACTCCGCAAAAGTTGGACGAAATACAGTGCACAACAACGAGAAAGCTGAAGATTTTTTTTCGCTTTTCCGCAACTATAGCTATTGGTATAATCCTGCTCATCAGATTCCATTGTGCTGCCATTTGACCTCTCCCGTATGTGCAAGGATCTGTAACACCACGCTTTATTCCGTTCTTGACCGCAATACAGTCACATCCGCCGAACTGACAGTAACCGAAGTAACTCAGCAGGCAGAGCTTGCTGTGGAAGAACAGTGAACAGATCGAAATTGTCAGGCGCCGTGGGGAGGGCAGGAGGTCGTATTGAACAACCACCGTGCACCGGACCCCGAGCAGGGCCAGCCCAGCCGATGGGGCCCTGCACGGAGGCGAAGGAGTGTCATCGAGTATTCGAGTAGCCCAGCTACGGATCGAAGTACGGAGGACCCGCCGGGTACCCGCAAGGCCACGAAGATGCACACGGCAGCGGGATGCAGGAGAGAGGCCGAGAGGGTGCGGCCGTGCGGGGCGAGGTGGAGAGGAGCTCGGAGTCCCCGGACGCGGCCGCGACGACGGATGAGGGTGCACGGCGCAGGAGGGTGCACAACGCAGAGGGGCGGCGTCGGCGGAGGAACGTCGACGCGGGAGCGTCGCATGAGGAGCGCCGGCGCGGGAGCGGTGCAAGAGGGAAGGCCGCTGGGGAGAGAAGCGCTCATGATGGGGAGGAAGGAAGAAGGCGGCTGGCGGCGGTGGATGGATCAAATCGATCTAATCGATAGGTGTGTTGATGTTTTCACCGTGCGGAGCGAGAGGAAGCGTGGCGGGTGGATTACTCGATTTTAGGGGGGTTAAAATGAAAAACAACCGCGAGGTACGTACGTTCCGTACGGTCGTTAACACGCATTAATAATCGTCCAAATCGCGACTAGGATACTCACTGTATTTAGAAGCAGCGCAGTAGTCACTTCGCCGTCGTCTGGAGCATCCTCTACACCCGCCGTCAGACTCCACTGAACTCCAGTTGCACCTCCTTCAACGGATAGTTTGAATCGTCATGGTTGTGCCCCGGCTTAGGGCATCTCCAGTCGTATAGCCCCCCCAGGAGTGATTTTTCTCTCGCGCCGGCGCTATTCGGCGCTATTCTGATATCTGGGGAGGCTGATTCTCCAGCCGTGCTCGCACCCAGAAGTAGTAGCGGGGACAGGTGGCAAGCAGCATCGCGAGAAACGACCTCCTTCCATGGCGGACACAAGAAGAAGACCAGAGGCTGTCATATACAACATGAAATCGAGATGTGGACGACGGGAATGGAACCGTGGCCTCACCGGGAGGGTGCAGTGGAGCAAATCTTGCCGGAGTGAAGCGGATGGATGAATTTGACCGGCAGAGCTCCGTTGGAGTGGAAGAAGACGGGCCCGCCAGCCACGAGCTCAAGCTCGCATAGAGGAAGCCCGACGCCGGCTACGCTCCGCCATGGACGCATGCCACCCTCTGCCCCGGCCGCGAGGCCTCCCTCCGCCCCATCTCGCGGCGAGCTCGAGGAAGAGCTGCCAGGCGATGCGCACGGAGAAGGGCGCGACGGCGGCCGGGGAAGCGTGCGGCGGCCGGCTCTCGCACGGAGAAGGGCGCGGCGGCCTCCATCTCGCGGCGGTCTCCATGCTGGGCGGCGACGGCGTGCCGGGCGGCAGCGGCGTGCTGCCCGTGCGTGCTGGGGAAGAGACGGCAGCGGCGTGCTGCCCGTGCCTGCTGCCCGTGCGTGGTGGGGGAAGTGGATAAAGGAGAGGAGAAAAAAGTGGGGAAGATAGAGGCGTGCTGCCGTGCGTGGTGGGCGCGTGGCAGCAGTTGATTGATCAATCGCTTCAGCCGGCGCCCCAGGCCGAACCCAGACTGCTGGGTTTGTGCTGGGTGCGCCGGCGCTAAAACGGCGCAAAACGGCGTTTTTTTCGGTTCCTGGGGGGCTGGCTGGTAGATTTCGGCGCTATTTTGGCCAAAAAGTGGCCTGGGGGGCTTTGGGGGGACGGCTGGAGATGCCCTTAGTTACACAAGTGATCGATCGGGTCATGCAAATAAGAAGAATAGAAAGCTCAAAAAATAAAATAAATAAGAAGGATAGAACTCGCAGGGAGTTTCCTGCAAAAGAACGCACGGTGCCACATCAGCGTCTTAACACTCCACCGTGACTGGCTGACAAACGGATAACATCTCCACAACTAGGCGACCGATTTGCTACATTTTCTGAGTAGCTTTGTGACCGATTTACTAGTACATTTTCCGAGTAGCTGACCAAAATGTAGCACTGTACCCATACTGTCCAGGATTAGACCGCGCGCACCCGCTCATCCACCACCAGCCAGCAAGCCAGCAAGGAGGCGACATTGCACACTCACAGCACATACGCCGACGCCGACGCGCCTCCCGGCCACGGTAGCTATCAGCTAAGGGCACCTCCAACGGGCTGGCGCAAAGGGACACTCCAATGTGTCCCTTTTGGTCTGTTTGGGGGCGGACAGAGGACACATTTTGAGCCTCGGTTGGAGTTGTCCCCAACGGGTTGGCGCAAACCTAAAGGGAAAAAAAAGATAAAAGATAAAAGATAATATACATATATTCCAGGGCCCCACGGGCCAGTGACACAGTTCACAAAATAGATTTAAAAAAGAAAATAACCCTATCTAGTGGGTTCTGGGGGGGACGGCGGTGCCGGATCCGCCGATAGCACGACCTCGCCGTGGCCTTCTAGTCCTCGTCGGAGAGGATGACGTACTCCGGCGTGTGCCAGAGGTGCGCCGGTGGCCCTGCCGCCGCTGGAGGCGTCGGTGGCGCCTCTGGGTCCTGCGGCCACGCGGGTGCTGGCGCCCAGAACTGGCCTTCCTGGCGCTCCTGCCACGGCGACCACGACACCTGCCAGCGCGCCGCCTCCTCCTGCCGGCGGGCCTGCTCCGCCGCCGCCTCCATCTCCAGCCAGCGCGCCGCCTCCTCCTGCTGGCGGGCCTGCTCCGCCGCCTCCTCCGCCGACGCCCGGAGTGCTGGCGCGATGTCAGGCCATTGGGCCAGTTCCTCCAGATTGGAGGCGTCGATGGCGGCCTGGAAGGCGGCCTCCTCGTCGTAGGCGGGCGGCGCAGGCTCGTCCTCCTCCATCTTCACGGCCACGGCGGTGTCCTCGTCGCCGCTCCAGTCGAAGTCGGAGGAGTCGTCATCCTCCAGCTCGACGAGGTCTGGCGGCGCAGGCTGGTACCCCGCCGGCGGCCCGCCGGCGAGCATCGTGCTCGACCTCGAACCACCGGTCCCACAGCGGCGAGTTAATCGCGTACACTGGGTCGTGGACGAGGTCGGGCGGGAGGAAGCTGTGGCGCCGGAGTATCTCCTCCGTACGCGCCCTGCCCGACCGAGGGATGGCGGGCACCGGAATGCGGCGGTGGCTCAGATGCCAGCCATCCGGTAGGTGCACGTCACCCCACGGGAGGGGCGCCGCCACCTCCCAGTAGATCTGGGCCACCTCCGTGCTGACGCGAGCTCGACGGGCTCGGCGGCGGGCATTCCGAGCCGCGCGGAGTTCTTCACGGCGGGCCTCGGCACGGCGACCGGCGTCGGATGGTGGAGGCGCGCGGGAGCTGGAGGCCTCCTTGTCGTGGCGGCCGGCCTTCCACGGCCACGAAGGCTTCTTCATTGTCTCCGGCGGGCGACGGGGACGGGAACGGAACGGCGGCTAGGGTTTGGTTGTTGACTGGAAGCGGAGTGGGGAGTGTGGGGATAGGGTTTGGCCAGCGGTCCCATTTAATAGGACCCATCGAGGTAGCTGAAGCGGCCACGGTCGCTGCCAGGTAGGCCAGCCGCGGACACGGGAGGACACGCGCTCTGTCCGCGCGTGGACCAAATGCGACCAAAGGCGGACCAAAAATGGGCCGCGTTTGGGGTGAAAACACGTGTCCTCCTGGACAGATGGCGATATGCGCCAGCCCGTTGGAGCACCTCCGATGTCCGTTCGGACAAAATCGGATTACACTGGTCCATATGCACCAGCCCGTTGGAGGTGCCCTAAGCAATATCCCGCAAAATCGGTAGAATATCCCAGTTCCAAATCCAGAGGCCATATACGGCCTCAACCAGAACGCGGCGGAAGCCTTGCTAGCTGCGGCAGGGAAGCTCCCTCTCCCGGTTCACTGCGACGGTGATGATGGAAACGGGAAGCGGCCACCGCGGCGCCGCGTTCTTGCTCCGTCTCCGTCTCCTTCCGCTCTTGCTCCTGCTCCTGCTTCTGCTGGATCTTGGCGTGGGCAATGGCGGCCGGTGCGCGGCGCAGAAGCTGCCCGAGCAAGAAGGTGAGGGGGGCACCAGCAGCGCATACTTTTCAGATTGATTCTTTATTCTTGCACTTTTGTTCGTACCAAGTACTTTTGGGTTTCGGCTAGTTGCTTCCTCTTGTTTTTGGTGTTCTCGAAGCATGCTTGGCTGAGCTTATCTTCTGCTCACACCCCGGTTTTTGCGCAGGGTTTCTTCCTCCTTACTTTTCCAAGTTTTTTGTGTGTGCAATATTCCAAGTTAACTAGGTAATTTTTTATTGGACTAGTGCCAAGTTAAAATTGAGAATCAATAATTTCTCATTTACGGATCACATAATTGTTTGTTCAGTTTGCGTTGATGTGCGTAGAGATACACCTTTTGATCCAAAATCGTTGCGTCTTCGTGTGTTCATATAACCAGAACAGATTTTTCGGGAGAGGCACTACTTTGTTCGACGATAGGGGGAAATTCCTAATCCTTCACTCTGGGTATCCGCTCAAACATAAGCTCTAGGCTTTAACCCTCTTGTTCACTCTGTCCGTGCCGCTTCCTTCGCCAAGAAAGCGCGAGCATCCCGTTCTGGTGCACGTCGTCAGCTCAAGCGCGATGTTTGACCTGCGATCTGCGCGCGCTCTTTTTTTTTTCTTTTCCAAAGATCCCACAACTTGTGCAAACGATTCGAGGAGGTGTTGCTCAGATTGCTCTTGTCCAGTGGGCTCTTGTGCGCCAGGTGTTTGACGAAATTACTGTGACGTGTACCCCCCCGGCTGTCTTCCTCGGCATGCCCAGAGTTGGCTCATGGTGGTGTCAAAAGACATCGTTTTATTGCGTTTGCGGTGCCCGCTTTAGGTGATGGTGGTGCACTCTATTGCGGTTCGCGATCTACCGCACAACGCCTATGGCTTGTATTTGGTTGGCCATGATATCGATTGTTTGGCTAAGCTTCTGCAGCGAAGAAATGTTGGATATATATAAGAATTGGTGACAAGGAGTGCTCAATTGTGACGGCTGTGGGACGTTGAAGTGCCCTGAGAGATCAGTGACTGATGATCTGAAGTTGATGGGTGAACTTTGGTGCAGAAGGCTTCCTGAACCCTGACTACAGTTGTAGAACAAACACTACCATCACGATTTACCAGAATGATAATGGGCTTTATGAAGATACGTGATAAGTATTTTTTTAAGTAATATAGTGTTCTTGCCGTCTCAAGTCCACCTCTGATTCGTCAAAGAAGTGATAACGATCAGGTGCTGGAAGCAACATGAATGGTAGCCGAGTATGTGAGAGCTCAACGCCATTGTCAATGCTGGCATCTTGTGCATACCAAAAGATACAAGCTTCTCATATTCACATGGTGATAACTGAATATTGATCGTGCTCTTTGGTGTTTTTAGGATCATACAAGCCATGTGTGCATGTTGAATGGTAACCTTTTACTCTGTTGGATTTTTTTTTTGTGTGTGCCACAATCGGAGAAATAGAATGAATTACCACTTTCAATTTATTATTCTGCAATTTTGGATCATAGTTCACTGAACAATGCATTTCTCTGGCTTCCACGATATTTAAACAGCATATTGTAGCAATTTTAAGATGCTCATGTCTGACTGCTGGACATTTGCCTTACTAATCTGATGCTACTGATGTATCTCTTTCTTTGGAAAGAGAAGAACATAATAGAGCAACACTCCAAATGTCTCCGTTGGCTGATATTTGAACTTCATTTTCTGTTTCAGTCGAAGCTCTCAAAGGTATAGCACGCAAGCTTAACAAGACGGATTGGGATTTCAGTGTGGATCCATGCATTGGGTCTGGAACTTGGGCCAACTCTGTTGGATTTATTGTCAGCAATGTGACATGTGATTGTTCATTCCAAAACCACACCAACTGTCATATTATTAGCTTGTAAGATATGCCATTTTTTCATTAACTTATGTGCTCCGAAATGGTTCTTATCCACAATCTTTCCCCCAATCTTCCATTTTCTGATGAATGCTGTTGTTTCACACCTTTGTTTACATACAATGCAGGCAGCTTATGCGTCTGAATCTTAGTGGAGTTCTACCCGAAGAAGTTGTCAACCTCACTCATCTACAATTTCTGTAAGTAACCCGATGAATCTACTGGAATTTCAGGATATTCACAGTTCATCAACAAAAATGGCTTGTTAACCTTGCAGTGACTTGTCACGCAACTTCATTCAAGGACCAATTCCAGCATCATGGGCTAGCCTACAAGTTTTTAATCTGTACGTCTTGCTCGGCCCCCCGTCATCGTGTCAGGATTAAGCGTGTAAGTTGCGCCCTTTGTTCAACCTTCTAGTGCATCTACAGGTCTCTTCAGGGAAATCGCATATCTGGAACACTACCCAAGGAGCTTGGACGTATGCGTATGTTGAAGTCTTTGTGAGTACTGTCTGCACTATGGTTACAAGCACCTGCATCGTTTTTGGGGTAAAATGAAAGGTGAAGAGAGCTAACTATTGTGAGTCATTAACCATTTATCTGCAGACAGCTAGAAGGCAATCTGTTTGAGGGCCCTATTCCACCAGAGTTGGGTAACATCATCAGTTTGGAGAGATTGTAAGTCCTTATTTTGCAAGGACAAATATCCTATCTATGATCATTTTATTATTTATCACTGGTAAATCCTCACAACTGAGGGATTTTGTCATTACAATCTTGTGTATCTGTGAATAACTGAAGACTAGATACTCAAGATTAACCTATAGTTTTTGCTTTTTTATGCGAAAATTTGCAAAGGCTGGGAATACTCAATTGGTTTCTTGTGAGGTTTTTCCCAGTTACAACTCGACATATCATGAATCCAGTGAATAACAATATTCACACAGTACCATCAATGTGTACGTTTCAATTGGTTCTTTTCCTAGTTACAACTTGACATATCATGAATCTAGTGAATAAAAATATTCACACAGTTCCATTAATGTGTTAATGTTCTCACATTATTATAGACAGTATAGCCAAAATATCATGTTGTGAATCTTCTTTAGAGAAATTCTGTTTTACTTTCCATTCTCCTGACATACCGATGCATTTTGTTGATACCAATATCAAGACTAGGTATTGAAAATTAATTTCTATATAAGATAACTTAAAGTTTCTTGAATTATTACTCATTTTTCTCTTACAGTTTCATTTCTGCAAATAACATCACAGGAGAGTTGCCCTCAACCTTTTCCAGGCTGACAAATATGACAGATTTGTATGTCCAGTTCTCATTTGACTAGTAAATTTATTTCTTTAGAGGCACATCTTGATTTTGTTTTTTGGCAAATTGCAGCCGAATTGATGGCAACAATATTTCAGGAAGAATACCTAGTTTCATAAGGAACTGGCAACGGGTCAACAGAATGTTAGTGTTATTATGATATGGACCATTTCATTAAAGAAATGAAAAAACTATGTTCTATTAACTCACATTTATTCTTTTGTGTTCTCTTCATTTTTCAGAGACATGCAGGGTACCTTGATGAGCGGGCCTATTCCGTCAGAAATAGCTTCGTTGAGAAACTTAACAGAACTGTATGTGTACACTTTACATTGCTGTACCAGTGTGCTACTGATATGCTTACAAGAATCTTTTATTTGGACTGGGCATTTTCTGAAGAAAGTAATTCATTGATTAATGGTAATGCATACATTATCAGGAGGGTGACTGATCTGAGTGGACCAAGCATGAAATTTCCCCCCTTACAAAGTGTGCAGCACCTAACGGAATTGTGAGCTTAACTTTGTGTGTTTGGTACCAGCTCACTCTGCAGTTCTTCTGACATGATTGCGAGGATACTGAATTCTCTCTACATTACAGGGTTCTGAGAAATTGCTCCATATATGGAGAGTTACCTTCTTACATCGGTCAAATGCAGTATCTGAAAGTATTGTAAGTAATCTTATCACTTATAGTGCCTCATATCTTCTCATTTTTACAGTGAGTATTCAAATTTTTTTTGGTGTTAGCACCTGGCAACATCAGTATGGGTGGCAACTTAAGTAAATTATACTAGGGGTTCGCAGGAATAATCTTCTTAGGGTAGCATGAACATGTGACAGCTCGGACATATTGTGTGATGCCAAATGTTTTGTGCTTTCTTGATATCTTACTGATTTTCATTATAGGACCAGTAAAACTCTAACTGTTCATTCGAGCTGCTATTACTAGATACTGTATTAGACGTGTTATTACTGACCATTCTACTGCATAGGGTCTTCTTTCCTTGTTTGCCTGCAGATGTACATGTATGGTTATATGAATATCTGGCACAGTCTTCATGATTACAAATTTACAATTTGTTGTTAATTTCAGGGATCTAAGTTTCAACAAGTTTTCTGGTCAGATTCCAGCAGAATTTGGAGGAATGATGGCACTGCAATTTCTGTAAGAAATTTATTTTCTGAGACATAAGTTTATAATCCAACCTATTGTTTCCCTTATGTTCAATATCATATTCTATCACTTTCCCACCAGCATTTTGTTTCATCATGCATTTTCCAAGACCCTCATTTGAATTGTTGAGAATAGGTACTTAACTGATAACATGCTGACTGGAGATTTACCTGCTTGGATGTTGAAAAACAAGGCAAGCAATAAAGTAAACATGTGCGTATTCTCTAATGCAGTACTTTTCTGTGGATACAGTGCTTCTATTTATATGTTCCCTTACAGTTCACTTAGTAACTCCTTACGGCAAATAAGGAATGATTTGCATTACTATTTCTCTCTTTTTGTTCTGTGATTTCTTCGTCCATGACAATTGACAAATGCCTTGCAGGGATGTGTCAGATAATGACTTCACGGGTAACCCTCCAACTGAGTGTCAGCAAGCAAATGTGTATGTTGCAAATTAAAAAATCTTCGGTCTTCACACAAATTAACTTTGCTTCGCATGGTTCTCACATACCTTGCATGTTATAATTGCAGAAATATGGTGTCAAGCTTTTCAGCTTCGAATGACAGTTCGTAAGATTCTATACTTAAATGTCCTGATGTTTCATTTTTGTCTTATGAAATGTTCTTGAAAGAAACAAACGTCTTAATTGCTTTTGTACTTCTTTGTCATGTACAAGATTGCGGCCATGTTTAAGAAAGAACCTTCCTTGCATGGGAAAACCACAATGTAAGTTTACTTGAAAACTGCAGTCCGTTTAAAACTTTAAATATCCAATGGAATCTGAAAATTGCTTCAAATCCTTCAGATTCCTCACTGTTCATTAACTGTGGTGGCAGAAGTGTTGTGATAGATGGAAATGTCTATGAGGATGACTCTTCTCAAATTGGAACATCAACTTTTGTATTATCTGATGATAAAAAATGGGCTTATAGTAGTACAGGTGATTTTGTGGGTAATGAAAATGCTGACTACATTGCTAGAAACACATCAAGACTCACACTGGCTCATCCCGAGTTATACACCGAAGCTCGCCTCTCGCCTCTTTCACTGAAATATTATGGCCTTTGCATGGAAATGGTGAATATCTAGTAAATCTTCATTTTGCTGAGATTATGTTCACAGATGATCATACTTATTCTAGCAATGGAAAGCGTATTTTTGAAGTCTTGGTCCAGGTACAGATTCGCTCATAACTATGATGGTCCTCTTCTCTCTACCATAATAATGCTAGCATCTTGATTCTTCTTAAAAGTTTTCTAGTTTATCACTCATCATAGTGCAATTCATGCTCAAGAGATCGACAACTATCACAGGACCATACTGGAGAGCATTTCTATAATCTGGATCTGTTGCTTTCTTATATTATTAAAAATATTAATTACAAACTGAAGTCCTGGACTGAATATCTGATGCTGGACATAAAGATAACAAGTGAAACTAGTAGCTTATGTTGTTGCTGTAACAGAAGTTGCTCTAATAGTTCCTGATAAAGTTGTTCCTTGATCTGCTGACGTTATCATCTTCAACATTTAATGTCTATATATACACCACTTTACTGTATCGCTATAACATTTCAGGGTGCTAAAGTTTTGAAAGATTTTAACATTGAAGATGTGGCTGGTGGTGTCAACCGGGCAATCTCAATGAATTTCACGACCAGTATCACAGCGAATACATTGGAAATCCACTTCTACTGGGGAGGCAAAGGTACCACCGCTATACCATACCGGGGTGTATATGGTCCATTGATCTCAGCCATATCTGTGACACAGCGTAAGTGTTTCTTCTCGTCGATTTTTTTTTCTGTTGTCCAATAGAGATTGTACAACGGAATTTTGTATGCATGGAAGTAACCTAACTGAATACTAGTGCAGTGCACAGAAATCGCCACGGTATATCTACTGGAGCGCTGATTGCCATAATAGCAGCATCATGCCTAGTTATCATACTTCTGCTGGTTGCCATCTATATCAAAGTATTCCAAAAAAAGAATAGGAAAGGAACCGGTGAGTTCATCTTCTAAGTTGATTTTTTTTCATTGTTCTTCTTACATATTTGTTCCAAGTCATTTTCGTTGTCATGATTTAGCATGTTTCTGGTAAATTTAAATTTATGGAGCAGTATTTGTAGCTACTTTGAAACACCAAACTTGAGAAACCTTGGAGATACTATCTTTGTGCAATACTATTATAATATGTACAGTTAGTTATATTTAAATACAAAAAAACTGCTGCAGGTATGTATAATATACTTTAGTCCTTTGATAGTTTTTTTTGCCAAAAGTAGTCCTTTGATAGTTAATATTGAAGATTGCATGTTGTGATGTTGCAATATAAAATATTGCAGAAGTTTTCTCTGAATTCATATCCTGTTAGTATGAGAATTTTCTAAGCACTCAGAACTCAAGATTTTCACCTGTGTATTGTAGAGTCCTAAGATATTTCTCTGCTCCTCTGTAAGTTTATGTTCGCAGATTGAAACTAACACCCTCTTTCTCCCAGTGCCACCAAAAAGGATATTTGTCATTTCTGGGTTTATAACATCCAGATGCCCATAAGTGCCAGTTCAAACTTTCATTATGGTTTAGATAATTTTATTGTTTTCTCGTCAAAGAAATATTTCTCGCTCACACAATGAATAAGGCTCCTTGTCTGTGTTAATTTAAGAGTCATTTGGCTCCTCACATTAATTCATGGCTGAATACTCAATTATTTACAGGTCATGTTTTGTAGATTATAAGGTTAGCCTATATGAGATATTTTCAGTGAGACTATATTTCATAACTAAGCCTGGCATGATTTGTCTTGTTTTTTAAATTTTAATATCACAAAGCCACTGCTACATTATATGTCAGTGTTATAATTTCTTTTGTGTATGACAGGTAGACAGTTCTTTTACCATGGAAGGAATACTAATACTTCCGAGCTTCAGTCGAGGGCACAGTACTTCTTTAGCTTAAAAGAGATAGAATCTGCAACAAAACATTTTGATCCTGAAAGTAAAATAGGTGAGGGTGGCTTTGGACCTGTTTACAAGGTAAAAACTATTAAATTTAAGATTCTCTTCTGGTGGCATGCGAAAAATAATGGGCCTCTTTTTAGAAGATTTCTCTGCCTTCCCAACTGCATAATAGTTGCCATGTTACAGAATGCCACACAAAATACTTTGGGGAAGGATAGCTCGTGTAAACCAATAATACTTTTCAACATGATATGATATCGTTGGTAGTTTTTCTGATACATGAGAACTCAAAATTTGGCTTCATTCTTTTTTAATGACATCATTGCATTGGTAACTGTTTCAGGATAAATAAGCTAGTAGAACATTCTCTGGGTATCCAGATTAACAACTATTGAATCTAGGAAACAATCATTTAGGTGAATCAACCAACTAGTAGCTCCAAAACAAACATTTTCCTTCAGTACCTGTTTGTTTTCTCTGTGTGTGAACATTCTCCATAACTGTTTTAAAAGTTGCAAACACACATAAAATCACTTCTCTTTCAGGGTACTCTAGAAGATGGTACTACAGTTGCCGTCAAGAAGTTATCCTCGAAATCAAGCCAAGGGAATCGTGAGTTTTTAAATGAGATAGGAATAATATCTTCTCTAAGGCATCCAAACCTTGTGAGGCTCTTTGGTTGTTGTATTGATGGAGAACAGCTAATACTTATATATGAATTCCTGGAAAATAATAGTCTTGGCCGTGCACTATTTGGTAAGGTTCTTGGTTCTGCTACTATTTTTCAAGTTGTTTCTCCTGCTCTTGTCCAAAGTGCAACACTCAACATTGCTGGAAAGTACCTTCTGTTCTAATATAAGAGCATTTTTAGGCCGTGCAGAACGTCAGTTGCAATTAGACTGGCCAACAAGGTATAACATCTGCCTTGGAACGGCGAAAGGCCTCGCCTATCTCCATGAGGAATCAATACTGAAAATCGTCCACAGAGATATCAAGCCATCAAATATTCTTCTCGATGAGAGACTACAACCTAAAATATCTGATTTTGGTTTGGCTAAGCTGAATGATGACTGTGGGCGTGTGAGCACTCGTATTGCTGGCACTGTGTAAGCTCTTTCGCGACTTGCTTGTTCATCTTTTTAATTTTCTATTACAGCTGAATCAGTATGTCCATATTCTCAGATAGCCTTGTTGGTTTCAGCTACGGTTATGTGTTTGTTTTGTATTTGACTTTCATCTCACCTTGCTTTTTATTCGTGTCAGTGGATATATGGCTCCTGAATATGCCACAAGAGGTTGTTTGACACGTAAAGCAGATGTCTACAGTTTTGGAGTGGTGACATTGGAGATTGTTAGCGGAGAGAGCAATACAAATAGCATGTCAAGTGAAGAATATCTCCATCTTCTTGATTTGGTATGCTATTATGATTTATTCCGTACTTTTTTTGTCTTTACACACATGTCATAAGACCATAAAGCCTAATATAATCTTACGAGCTGTAATTTTCCGGGGGAATAGTTCCTCCATTGACAATTTTCCCTAAGTCACCATGTATATAGATCAAGGCAAATATAAGAAATGGTGGCACCGTCTTCTATATAACCATATTAATTGAAGTACCGGAACTGTTAAACCTCTTTAACCACATCAAAATTGACTAGAAACTGAAACGTTGCAATAACTACTACTCCATCCATTCCAAAATTATAAAATGTTTTGGATATTTCAATACGGTCTACGTACTGAGATGAGTGAACCGACACACTAAAACACGTCTAGATACATGAGATTCTAAAAAACCTGAAACATCTTATAATTCGAAATGGATGGAGCACGCTTTCTAAAAGAAAACAACTATAATTCCTAAATGGGCAAATATTATGCCTAGCTCTTTGCGACACAGAGTATCTTATATGAAGCCACTGTGCCTAATATTGATTGCTCTCTGTGATAGTTAAGCTGATAATATGTTATATAATCCACAAAGTGAAATTTATCATAGTTTGAAGAATGTCCAACAATGACAACAAAGCAAAAGAACTTTTACTTAATAATAGATCATTTGCACACCATTTTTACTAAATTGCACTAAAATACAAAAATCTTAAATCTCTTATTCAACCAGATGACATTGGGTAGCTGACATCACAACCTCTCTAGCTCTAGTAGTGGCTGATGTCTGTTGAAGAGAGGTTGACAGTCAACTAGGTTTTTCTAGACAGTTTGCTATTAATAAGGTTGTCCCTTGGACAAGGTAAATGTTGTACATGCAAGGTAAACAACTACAAGTGGTTATCAATAGAGATTCAAATCCCACCAGCCCCATCACCTGATTGAATTAGACTACAGTGTTGATGCCATTAAGTTAAGTGCTCATAGTGTTGTTACACATTTTAAAGTAACAGTAGTATGTGTTTCTCTGAATTTTCCCTTAGGCCGAAACATTGAAGCAGCAAGGGAGGCTTGTAGAAATTGTCGACCGGCGTCTTGGTTCTGACTATTCTCAAGAAGAAGCACTGATGATGCTGAATGTAGCTCTTCTCTGTACAAACACATCACCGACTCAGCGCCCGAGAATGTCTTCAGTAGTGAAGATGCTTTGTGGTCACGCCCCTATTGAGGTTACACCTGATGATGATCTAAACGAAGACATGAGGTTCAATATCGCGCGATCTCGGCAATCCATGAACAGCCGAACAGACTGGTCCTGTGCTCCATCAAGTGACCCTTCAATCTTGCTGCACAGCGGTAAGGACAGCGGTTACGTGCCATCTTCGAGTTCCTCATCTCTGAAGCTGTGAGTTTCACCACCAAGACTAGCTAGGTTAACAATGTTGGCATTTTTTTGGGCCTGTTTCAGTAACAAACTAACTGTACATAGATAAGTATCAGCAGATTTTTTTTCGGATTCAAATGATTGATGACGCGGGGCAGTTATTATTCATGTTTCATAGCAGACGAGCGAAAACGGCCTCTTAACGTACGCCCTGTCCCCTGTTCCCGACAGATACGATTCAGATGGACAGTAACTGAACCTTAAGGCACTAGGCGCTCCTGAAATTTTACTGTACTAGTTGAATACCCGTGCGTTGCCACGAGCCCTCCAAGTTGTTATATGATTTTGCAAGTCCAAGGGAGAAAAACAATGTACCAGAGTCCAATCTCTTGAAAATAGTGCTTTTGTTTTCCGTATGGTATTTTACATCGCTTGATGCAGAGCTAGGGCTGCCCCTTTTCGGATTTTTTAATCATTTACAATTTTCTTTTCTTTTATGGAATCACACATCATGAGCATCTTCATCCACATTGCCACCGCAAACCCCTCTGCCTCATTTTTCTCACCATTTCTCAATGCAACTGCATTCCGAAATATGATGGTACATGTCATCAAATCGTGTACTTGTGTAGTACTACACTAACGCTTTGAATTCATTTTTTATCTCCCTGGTATTATTTGGGGTAGAAACAACTCACTGATCCCACACAAGTTGATAGAATGTGCGTTGCCAGGAGGCTTGTCTATAACAATAATATTAACTATCTGATGAAAGGGGTCATTTTCTTTACAACAATAGATCTAAGAATAAAGAGATTAGAGAAAGAGCAAATCCCACATATAGAAACCATCCCTTGAACTGCAGCTTATTGCTCGGATAAATAATTGTCTTCTAAACGGTAAAGATGCAATTACAGTTTTCAGTTTAAAAAAACACATGCCAAGGAAAATTAGCAACTGTACCCCACATGTCCCTGCAAAAGGAAAGAGCAATCACATAAAATAAGTGCCCCATTTCAAAACTAAAACCAGAAAAATACATATTAAAATCTCAAGCCCTCGGCCAAAGCAAATTTGAAGTAACATTTGTCTATATTGTCAGCATGTTGTCGCAACATAGCTAAATACCACCTTATTTAGTTTCACCTTTTAAAGATCTAGTTTTCTGAAAAAATAAGTGTCAATGCACCAGATTGCTAGTACAAAGGATATCAAGCTAAGTTGATAAATTGACAAAAAAATATACTTGAAATAAATGTGCTAATACAACAAAATTTAGAATCATCAAGTGCAATACAAGCACAAGGTGTATAAGCATCTATACTACGGTAATGACGGTCCTGAATAGCTGAAATTTCCTACAACCACGTAAAGATCAAGTTCAGAAATTTATCCAGGGGAGCTCCCCATTGTAGTACTCACTGTTTAAACTGTCAATATTATTCCATCTGACAAGGTACACACGGAAGCATCAACTACATGGTTAAGTGACTTGCTTATGTTAAATGTCTGGATTTGACAACCTAATCGAGGCATACACAGCATTTTGAGATTTAATCTAGGTTTGAACTTTGAACTATTTGACCAAACAGAGCTACGATGCTCCTATGTGTAACTACAAACGACCTTCAAAATCATACATCAACGGAGGTAGTAACTACACTAAAAATCAAATGTGCATTGGGCAAAAAAAAAAAAAACAATGTGATTGTCAATTTGCATGGTGAAGAAACCGGTAGAGAAACATCCTTGAGCCCATAATCTGAATGGGGAATGGACAGGTCATGCCAGGAGTACTTAACAATCCAGATTTCCGTCCGCAAGCAAGGAAAATGAAATCCTTTATGAGAAAAACCATCAGTTGTGAACTCACTAATGAGTAACGACCCAAATTGGATAAAGAACATTATATTTTTCCATATGAAGTGGGCCCACAACAGATCAAAACTTGACATGTCATTATGTCATAGTCAATCTACAAAATAAGTACCTTCATTATGAGTATAAGGGGATTCACTGAAGCTAGTGTAAGGGCCGACTGCACCTTAACAGTAAAGTTTACTGCCACACAAATAGCTCGATCAGATACTCACACCACGAATATACAAGGGCCTGCCATATACGATTCATTTTTGTACCTGACAAACTGACATGAATCAAAGGTTTAGCTTTAACTACAGTACACATATGCCTTGCTAAATGTATGGCTGCCAACCTTGCTTAATTTTGTTTCCTATGTCTGGTTCCAGGGGCATATGGACCTCTGGTACTGCGACTTCTTGGATTTGTTGTCCAAGGAGCAAACACAGATATATAACAACCAATGGAAAATTATACGAAAAATCTTTACTGAGGTTTAGATTAACAACATAGTTATTGTGCCTAACATATAAATTTGAAAACGTACCATCCAGAGATGAAAGAGATGCAGGGCAACAGTTGCATCTCCATCGCCAACCAGTCAGTTGGTCCACTACGAGTAGCAGAGGCAAATGAGCTTACAGACTGGAGGAGGTTGGATCCTTAGGGAGTTAGGGGACGGGCGAAGGATCGGCAGCCATGGTGGAGACGAAAGGGAAGTGGCAATCTACACCAGCGGTTCCCAGCATATCGTCCTCTCCAGGACCAGCAGAGGGCGAGGCGGCCTTCGTTCCTGGCACCCGCGGCCGTGGCCCTTGGAACGATTGCTCCTGGCGCTGTAGTCTGAGTCGGAAGCGGCACGACGTCGCTCAGCTCGAGGTGATGCCGAGCACGGCGAACTGGCGGAGGTGGCTTTACACGCGGAGCACACGTCCGCCTTCCTCGTTGCTAATATACTCCGCTTTAATATACTCCGTAGAGATGGTCTTTATTCGTCAATCAGGAGTAAGGAGATGGAGAAATCAGGAGCAGAGGCGATTAAATTGTAATTCTAGAAGGCGGAACTTTTATTAGAAAAGCATTTGATGCGCTGCAGCGAGTTGAGCGGGGTGCTTGGTGCCTGAAGTTCAGATAATTACAGTAGGGTTGCGCCTCTCCTACTGGCCACAAACTAAAGCGGCCACCACCGAACAAAGTTCCTTCTTAAAGAAAGGGATGCTCCGTTATCTTCCTAATCTTCTAAAAGTTTCCTTGAAAAAAATTATTGACCATCTTATACTCTTCCATATTTGGTCAAATGAATCTAACATTAATCATGAGTGGAAGAAAGTAAAAAAGGTAGTATAAGGTAGATGAAGATATGAGATCAGATGCCTTATGCTCTAGTACGATGTTGGACTGAGAACCAAACATAAAATCTCGCAGGAAATTGACAATGATGAGGACATTCAGTAAAAAGAAATCGGATACAACGAGAACTTACCTGTGGCAGATGGTTAGGAAGGTGGTTGTACCCCCAACCCACCGGAGTTCAAATCCCAGGTTTGACGCTGGTGTTTCTCATTTAGGCGGAATATTCTTCAGTGGGAGGCGACGTTCCCGTCGACAGCGAGGCATTTTCATTTATGAGCGTGTGTGCGTTCATAGGGGTGAGTGTATACGCGTTTGTGAGCGTATGCGTTGTACTGTGTTTCTCAAAAAAAAAAAAATTGGATACAACAATCTGAATGATCCCTTGCATCTTCTTGTTCCAGATCTATACCCAAAACAGGCATTTTCAAATTGCAGATTTGAAAACAGAATAAACTTTCAAGTTGTATGTTTTCAACACATGACAGACACCTCGGTATCGATGCAAACGTCTCTCCCTACTGAAAGAATACTCTACATCGCACATAGATGGCATTATGGTGGTGTATAAAATGGAAACATAAGAGATACGTCCGAAACTAGTCCTTAAGAACGCAGATACCCGATATCTCGTATCCGGTTGACTGGAAAACTCGTTTCGGTACCGCACGACGCGGGAAGAACAGATACACGAAACCTATACCGGATATTCAAAGCTTGATGAAATTGCAAAGTTCGCGCGAGAAATAGAGGAAACAAACTAGATCAATAGTACGATAGAATTAAAATTAAGTTCGATACATGCGAAATTAAACTACATCTTAGCTCAACTGGTTAGGGGAGTGGATGTATAAACCCAACACCCAGGTTCAAATCCCAGGGACGCGAATTTAGGTTCCTATTTATACTTGAGGATCAGGACTTCCTGATACTCATGCAATTTATCTTATCTTGAGGACCGGGCTTGATTATTAACCAAGATAAAAATCGTGGTACTCATGCCTAAAAGGCTGTGTGCATGCCTAGTTGGTGCCGAGTCCGGGGAAGTGAAATTCTCCCCCATGTTATATAGGATACGGCGAGAGACTTTTCATCCCGACATGGATGGCAGCATAATTTGCGCATTGGCCTTCCACCACCATAGATGTTATTACAATTTCTCATTCTGATATGTAATTCGACTTTTTATGTTTCGAACTTCAGACTAGTTTCGACTGTGTACATCTTGGTTATGCAGAGGCTGGGTGTAATACTTAAACCTTTGAAGTAATAAAGCTCGCTTTATCTAAAAAATCTCTAGAATAGAAATGGAAACCCTAGATCTAGCTTAAGCTTCTACAGAGGCGTCGACGATCTTCGCGGAAGCTTGTCGGCATCGGCGGCGACCTACGGCTCGAGGTCGAGCTCCTCCTCCTTCGCGATGTCGCGCGGTGCCACCCCAACGCGCTCGTCGACCGCCACCGTCAGCTTGTGCTCGTCGACCGCCTCGTCTTCCGGCGGCTACCGGCCTCCTCCGCGCCCGCTGGAGCTGCGCAGACTCGAGTCGGCCATGGATCTGGTGGTGCGAGGGGGAGAGGAGCTGCGAGGAAGCGTAGATTGCTTGCCAGAGGTGGGTGCTGGGTGCGGCGGAGCGGTGCTGGGTGCGGCGGAGCGGTTTGGTTTTCGTACCGCATCGACCCCTTTGTGCCCCTAATATAGCGGTCGAGCCGTTGCTTATCCGGCTCCCCGGATAAACTTTTCCGGGCCAGGCCCATATTATGTATCTGCTCGGGCCGAAAAAATGACTCGTACCGCACATCGGCCGGACTTTCCGGGCCGAGGCCCTTGCTGGGTATCTGCTATAGTTGCTCTAAGCATGAATCTTGCTTACATCACCAAATATCTGAACATATTTGTGTTCTCTCACTCCATCTCTGAATACAAACTCAGTGGAAAGGTCAACGATTCTAAGTTCGACCATATATGCACAAATATAAAGACTGCAGTAACAAATCAATATCAGCAGATCCACTATAACATATATGCTCCCTCCGAACCATTTAAATGTCATGACTGTCAAGCTTCATGCGCTAAGTTTAAGCATGCATGTCAGGTTTCAGGAGTAGCAGGAAATGTGGCCGAAGCAAGAAATTCAGACGCAACCATGCATATAACGATCACAAAGCTAATTACTCACATAGTCACATTCACCTACTAACACAAGTTCATCGGATTAATCAAGCTACAACCCAATCCCATGCAAGCCTGTCTCGATCGATCCGTCGCTTGACCCCATTCTCTCGCTAGCTTCAGGCAAATTCCACCACGTACGAATGGTTCCAAAACATAACTTTTTTCCACATATACATACTCGCAGGTTTAGCTAGGCCAAGAGTAGAGGGTACCACACTCGATACGCCTCGCCATGGATGGATGATGACGATAGTTTCTCCGATACATTGACTATGGAGTAGCACGTCCGTCACGGCGGCTTAACTACTAATGAAATAATTTAGGCGGCGACGGAGTTCTTCCTGCTCATGCTCTTGAGGAAGGAGCCGCTCTTGGTGATCTCGCGCAGGGGCTTGTTGGTGAAGCGGATGAGGTTGTACGCCCAAGCTCCGGCGACGGCTCCGGCCATGGGGCCGACCACATACACCCAGATCGACCTGTACTCGCTCCCGATCAGGGCCGGCCCGACCGTCCTCGCCGGGTTCATCGATGCTCCAGAGATAGGCCTGCATGCATGCCAAGAGGAAGAAGAAGCTCACACCATTTTTCTTACTGATGTCCGTATACTTTTACACGAGTTGTCAGAAGTCAGATTCCTGAAGCACATCTATCTGTTCACAAGGGACGGCCAGTAAGTGAATTTATGTTCACATTAATGTGTGTGCGCTGGTCTACACCAACCATGGCAGCAGACACTCAATACCGCGCCAGGAAGAGCTCACATGACCATCTTTATGACCCCATAAAAACGCTCCTACCGAAAAGGACACCCACATCTAAAGGATCGATCCAGTTTTCCCGATGAACGGAAGCGCCTAATGATTTCAGTTACTACCCTGCCTTACTACAACAGAGAACGAAATATTCACTGAAAATATCCTGTACGTAGAATTATACATGAGCTTGTAAGGATGATGGGGGTGAAAATGCGATTACATACCCAGCGATGAGCACGTTAAGCAGGATGGTTGCACCCACGGCCAGCCCCGCCAACTCCCCGATCTGCACGCGCAACAGCATAATGATCAGATCAGATCATACTTACCGCTATTTTCGTTAATTCGTTAGCTAATTTCGCGAAGAGAATGTAAGTCTGTTACTACTGATTTGTTGGTGAAGTAAAGACAGAAAATGAGACGCCAGCCGGCCGGGTATATGGTGCTTACGGCTCTGTTGTCGGTGGCGACGCCGGAGATGACGAACATGAGGTAGAAGGTGATGATGAACTCGAGGACGAGCGACTGAACCTCGGACCCGGCGGGGAGCGTCCCGGGGAAGTGCTCGTGGCGTCCGCCAAACATGAGCCGCAGTGTGCCGCTCGCCAGCGTCGCGCCCAGCATCTGCGCCAGCACGTACGCCGGCACCTGCCGCCACGGGAACCGCCGCACCGTCGCGAAGGCGAAGGTCACCGCCGGGTTGAAGTGCGCGCCGGAGATGTGGCCCACGGAGTACACCATCACCATCACCGCCAGGCCCCACACGATGGCCACGCCGGGGAACGTGATCTGCCCGTTCTTGCTCTGGTTGATCGTCACCGCGCCACACCCCGCGAAGATCAGGAAGTAGGTCCCGAAGATTTCGGCGATGATCTACACACAGTTCATCAAGCAGTCAATTCATCGGCACACAAATTTGTTTCCATACAAAACAACATTTTCCTCCGTAGTACATCATGTAACTGTAGTATGTCGCTGTTCATAGCGATCTGCAGCTTTTGTCTCGACTCTATGAAATTAGCTAGGTCATTAGGTGGGTGGCTAATAGTTTGGTGTGGAGAAAATTCTTCTACGAATGTTCCATTTCTGCACCCCGGGTCCTACACCCAGCTAGGGCATTATCCCTCGATTAGAAGGTTTTTGTGGGCATGCAAAGCTAACCATATCAAGATCATAGAGAGATCTGTCATTTCAGGGAGACATGGCAAGCAGAAGAAAAAAACAAAGAAGGGATCTGCAAGGCGCACGACTCACCTTCTGGATGAATGGGATAGACACGGCGAGGCAGCCCTGGTCGTACTCCTCCTTCCTCCCCTCCTCCATGGCGCTCTGCTCATGAGCTCCGTTCGCCTGAGAGCTGTCACCTACTCCTGCCATTTCCTCTCTCCCTCTTCTTCTACAGGGACACTCTGATGGGCAGAGGAACACAGGAGTTCACCGGAGCAGAGAGGCGAGTGATCAGCTGAGACAGATGTGTACTACAAGTGCAAGAAGTTGGCTGATGACCCGGGCGCCTATTTATCGGCGCAGGGAGCTCATCTCGATCACTTTCCATGCCGTTTGGATTGACCGAGCCCACTTCTGATATGGTTGGTGTATTTTGGAGTAATATTCACTTACTATTAGTGATACTCAAGCAGTAATTATCTAGATATCACCGGTGGAAAGCTAATCAGTCGATGTTTACTCCACGAGTTTCTCCAGTGAGAGCTGTCCACGGCTTAAAAGGTTTCTAAGATAAACAAGATTTTTCTTAAGACAAATGAAAGCATTAAAAAATCAAAAAAATGGTCGCTCGGACCAAAGGTAGTTGTAATTTCGCGTAAATTTGGTCAGGTCACTCATAAATAACAACATAGTCACATAAGTAATATCCCCCCCATCCAAAAAATACACGACGGTCGAATTTAGGATATGAGATGCAACTTTGACCCTGTATTTATACTAGTTAAGTATAACTATATTCTAGTATAAAAAAAATGAAATGATAATATCTTATGATTGTCAGTCAAACTAAAAGAAATGTACCTGCATTCCTTTTAATCAGTCCCATCAGATTAAACTTATCTATTGTTATCGTTGAGTAATTGTAGTCAAGAGTTGAACTTTGCTTTTCCCAATAACACGGAGTTGAACTTTGCTTTCTTCGGAGAGCCGGAGAGGAACTATATATCTGCATCCATCCAACGTCTTGGTAGGAGCTCAACCGGTAGCCTCTACTGACAAAGCTACATTTCAAAGGGCATTTTTTTAGAAATGATTTCAAAGGGCTGCTGTCGTGTCTCGTTGCACAGACACCGGGAGTATAGGATACCCCCTTTTAGGTTTGGCACGGGGCGCGAAGGAGGCTGAGAATCGTCTTCTTGGGCGGAGTCTAGATCAAGCTCTCCTCTCCACGATCAAAGCATGCAACCAAAGGGACACAAGGAGCTACCCAGGTTCAGGCCGCCCGGAGGCTAAAAGCCCTACTCCTGCATGTCTGGATTGATGAGTTCTTCATAGTGTGGCTTACAATGGAACCTCCCGGCAGGGTACCCGGAAGGGTTTTGGCCCGAGGTAGAAGAAGGACAGATCCTGACCCGGAGGAGATCACCTTCCTCTCTACCTTCGCAGCCCTAGTCTAGTCTTGCTCTGGCTAGCTTGTGCTTGTTCTCTTCTGTTCCCCTCCTCCGTGCCTTGGTCCTCCTTTTATAGGCTAAGGGGTTGCCACAGGGTCACGTGAGGGGCATGAGGGCCTTCGGGGTGAAGGACCCTCCTCATCTAGTTTAGGGGGAGACGTGGCCTCTCCTCAGCCTAGCGTCTCCTCTGGGTTAGGTGGGAGCGTCCGCCTTGGGGTGGACAGGAGCTGACACCACCACGGGACGTGCTTCCCGCCCGCGCTGCCTTCGCCTTGCTTCCCAAGTCTTCCGTGGTGAGGTGGAGTGCTTATCCACAGGAACGTAGGAAGTACCCGGAGGGAGCCTGGCCTCCTGCCGGGAACTCGGGCTCTCGGGTCCTTCCTGGCCTTCTTGCTTGATTCGGGGACCCGGAAGGTCCCCAGGACCGGAGCCCTTAGTCGTCGTTGGCCATGCGTGTCTTGACGGTGAACCCGCCAGCTTGACTTGAGTCTTGGTCTTGTCCATCTTCATCTTGGGCCCACATGGGGTGGACCCACTTTGGCAGTACTAGGGGAACCCCATGTTCCACTGTTGCGACAGTAGCCCCCGGGCATGGTCCCGGCGGCTCTTGCTCCAGCTGCCGGGGCCATGGCCTAAAGATAGGTCAAAGTGGGTCCCGGGTACCTGGTCTTCTCAGCTTCGCTTCACTGATGGTCTTGAAGGTCTTGGAGTTACTCCGCTCGGGGGAATAACTGCGAGGGCCCCCTCGATTCCCACTAACGGAAGAACCGAGGAGACGCTTGGCAGGGCTGCCGCGGCTATAAAAGCGAGGCGCACCCCTGGCCTTTTCGGTCATCTTCTTCCTTGGTCCAACTCCAGGCCTCCCCACAAGCTGCCAGCGCCAATGGCGAGAGCGAAGAGAGGAGTTGGACGCCCTCGTACTTCTTCAGCTGCTGCGGAGAGTGGCCCCTCCACTCGTGGTCGAGCTGTTCCGCGAGGTCGTGGGATTCGCGGCGGTCGTGGAGGCCGCGGCACCGCTGCCCCTCTTCCTAGGAGCATGGTTCATACCAGCTTCGCGCCGTTCGAGTTCGCCGTGGATCTGAACCGCAGGCCTCGCAGCCGGCTTCTCCTGCCGGATTCCTTCGCGATGGCGACGGAGGACATCGGACCCTCCGGCTTCTGGCTGCAGGTGGAAGGCTGCCCCAATGGCCCCTCCTGGGCCATGGCGGAGCGCACCACTGAAGGCGCCCTGCTTCTGGGTCCGGGGTGGAAGTCGTTCTCCCGTGCCCGCCGCCTGTCCAGGGGGCAGTGCTTGGTGTTCCGGTACGACGGAGATGCTACGCTCTCCGTGAAGATCTTCGGTGTCGATGGCGGACGCGTGGAGTGCTGCATGGAGAGCAGCAGCGGCAGCTCGAGCTCCTACGACGAGGATGAAGATGAGGAAAACTCATCTGACATCAAGGTCGAGGGGAGCTCGTCTTCCTGAAGGCGAGGAGCTTCGGACGGGCGCCATGGAGATCTCGTTGACCTCCTCCTTGGCGGCCTTGACGTCGTACTTCTGGAAGTAGCGTCTTCCATTGTACGGCGGTGCTCCTTGTTCGGCGGGAGCCAACCTTTTTGTTGTAAAAAAGATCGTCCCCTTGTAGTCCTTGTAAATGAAGAAGATCTTGTTTTCCTCCTTGTCTTCGTGTCGCGTCCGTGTGAATGAGAACGAGTTTTTTGCAAAACGCGCTCCCATTACTGCAGCAGCCGTAGCGTCAAGGGGTAGGTGGAGCAGGGAGGCCTATAAAAGACCATCCAGACTCCACCCCTTCGCCACATCTTCTCGCCTTGCTCCGCTCCTCTTCTTCCTTTGCCTCCCCTCCCCGCAGAACAATGTCCGGCGAAGCAGAGAGGGCCTTGTCCGATGTGTCGACGGCGGAGTCCGTCTTTCGAGGAGCGGCGGAGGCACCCAGCGAAGCTGGAGCCCGAGCCACTAGAAAGGACGAGGTTGATCCTCGCCCTCGAGTCTCCTTGGTTTTCCCTGCAGTGGGGAACATCGCCGGTTCTGCCGCCATGGAGGCATCGGTAGCGCTGGCGACCCGGAAGGACACCATCAAGATGGAGCTATGGAAGGAGGCCGCAGGCAATCAGAGATTGATCCGCCTCCTCTGCGATCTTGACGATGTCTTCAAGGTAAGGCCGCCTTGATTCTGGCAATACGACCCTTGGGAAGATCCTGTGCCTTGACTCGATTTCTTCGTACAGGATGAGGAAGACATCATGGATAAGTTCGTGGACCATGTGCACCTCCTCTGCAGCCAGCATGTGCCGGGGTTTGCCCGGAAGTTCCCCGGCCCATGGGACCCCTGAAGATCCTGCGCGAATGCCCTCCTTCATCCCAGGCGTCCCCGGGAGTCCGGAGTGCACCCGGCAGGCAATAAAACAGAAAGACAGAGCTGCACAGCCAGGAGCCCTGAGCTGGCCTTAGTAGCATAGGCTAGATATGTATCCAGGAAAAGCTTCGACTGAATGTAATCCAGAATTGTAAACTCAGAATGTAAGTTCAGATGAATGCAATCCTAGGGCTCAACTCCCGGGGTCATTTCCCAAACCTCCCTTTGCACTAACGCGCCGTCAAGTTTTCTGAGGAGATCTCTTAGGTGACAAGTGCTCTGACCGCCCGCACCAGTAGCAGCACCCCTAAGAGCACTATGCCTTCCGGGAGTCCACTCCACAGCCACGGGTACTAGGCCAGAAGGGAAATCTGACCGTTCGCCGGGGAGGACGCATTACCCCCGCAAAGGTTCTCATCAACTGTCAAGCATGCGCAGGTTGGTGGTATATTGACTCCGAGCGAGATATTATGCCTAGAATGCCAGATGCACATGCAAAGACTTAGCTGGTTTTTGCCGTGCCTTGATCTACTCTGTCCTTCCCGGGTATCCAGCTCCTGAGCCGCTCTTCAGCATCCATTCCTGTCCCGGGAGAGGCGCTACACACAACACACTTTCAGTAGGAAAAGAATGGACCCTCCCTTACATGTCGTGAAAGTGTTTCATCCGGAGCAACCCGCAAGCAAAGTTGAATGTGCATTTCTGTGTTTAGGTTCTTTAAAACACAGCACTGCCCGTTCCACTTCTTACCGCGGCAGTACGGCACGATCAGGTGGCAGCGCCTACTGATAGGCTGCTCGCGCTCGACCTGTCAGCCACCGGCACCATGTCAGCCCCCTGCTTGGGGGTTGTTACGGATAACACACTTCACGACAACAAGAGAGGCTCACGGAATTGAAAAACTTATCTTTTATTCCTTGGCGACGATTCTTACACCCTTATACAGAACACTAGCCCCTTGGGCGTGCTTAGTTGACTCGAACTATCTGCGATTCATGTTCGTATTCAGGGGTAGAATTTCCGGAGATTCTCGATGTTCCAGGCGTTGCCCTCCGGCCTGCCTTTCTCGTCCTCCAGATAAACAGCTCCGGGTCTCAGGGTATGCGTCACCCGATAAGGTCCTTCCCACTTGGAGGACAGCTTGTTCATGTTATCAAGCTTCTGCTTCTTGCGGAGAACCAGGTCTCCGGGTTCCAGTACCCGTGAACGGATATGGCGATCATGATAGCGGCGGAGCCCTTGCTGGTATCGAGCAGATCGTAAGGAAGCTCGGCACCGCACCTCTTCCAGGAAGTTGATGTCATCAATCCTCCTCTCAGCTTGTGCGTCTTCATCATAGGCAAGTACCCGGGGGGATCCATGCCTGAGCTCTGTTGGCAAGACGGCTTCTGCTCCATAGACAAGGAAGAATGGTGTTTCTTGAGTGGCTCTGCTTGGTGTGGTTCTGAGGGACCACAAGACACTTGGTAGATGCTCAATCCAGTTCTTGCCCTTGTCTTCTAACTTGTCAAAGGCCTTGGTCTTCAAACCCTTTAGGACCTCCGCATTGGCTCGCTCCACTTGCCCATTGCACCTTGGGTAGGACACCGAGGCAAAGCACACCTTGATTCCCAGCTCTTCACAGAAGTTGAGGAAGGATCGGCTTGTGAACTGAGAGCCATTGTCCGTTATGATTCTGTTGGGTACTCCGAAGCGGTACACGATCCCTTCAATGAACTTGATGGCTGCTTGAGCTGTCTGTCTTGGTACTGGCATCACTTCCACCCACTTTGTGAACTTGTCGATGGCCACGAAAAGGTATTCATGGCCCCCGACAGACTTCGGTATCTTTCCCACGATGTCCAGCCCCCAGACCGCGAACGGCCAGGAGATTGGAATTGGCTGCAGAGCTTGCGCCGGCTGATGTATGTTCTTCGCATAGTATTGGCAGGCTTCACAGGTCTTGACTAGCTGCTCCGCATCACTGAGGACTGTTGGCCAGTAGAACCCGTGACGAAAACTTTACCCGCCAGTGATCTTGATGCCACATGACTTGAACATGTGCCTTCGTGGATGTCCCGTAGCAGTACTTGGCCTTGTTCTTGAGGGATGCAGCGGAGCTTGACTCCGTTGTCCCGTCGCCGGTAGAGCTCGCCGTCGATCATGACGTAGAGCTTGGCTTGACGAGCCACCCGCTCGGCGTCGTGATCGTCCTCCGGGAGGGCGTGCTCCATGATGTACTTGACGATGTCCCGGGCCCAGGGTGGGTGGGCTCCTTCCACCGGTAGCACCATCCGACGGAAAGAAAGCATAGCTTCCTCCGCTGGAGGGGCTGCCGGGTCTTGAGCTTCTGGGCTGGCTACCCGTGTTGTCGAGGTAGAAGGGTCGCCAGCCCCCGGCGCAGATCTTGTCGCGAGCCTCTCGGGCGGGATCGAAGGTCGCCTGAGGACCTCGATGTAGATCCCGGGAGGCACTGGTTCTTGCTTGGACGCCACCTGCGATAGCTCATCCGCGGCCGTGTTTTCTCCCCGTGGGACGTACACAGCCCGGAAGTTGTCGAAGCGCCGCTGCAGCTTCCAGACCTCTTCAACGTATGGTGCCATCTGAGGGCACGCGTACTCCTTGTTCACTTGTTTGATGACTAGCTGAGAGTCACCCTTGACGACGATCTTGTTGATGCCGAGGCCGATGGCAGCACGAAGTCCTGCGAGCAGGCCCTCGTACTCCGCCGTGTTGTTGGAGATGTTCCCTTGGTAGTGCATCTGGACGACGTACTTCAGCCGGTCCCCGGTTGGTGAGGTTAGGACAACCCCAGCACCTCCTTTCCCCTTGGTGTAGGAGCCGTCGAAGTGCATGATCCAGGCGCTAGGATCTTCCTTCCCGGGGAGGCAGGTTTCCTCTTCCGGGTCGTCGAACGCCGTCTCGGTCCACTCGGCCGTGAAATCCGCCAGCGCCTGACTCTTGATGTTGTCCGTGTGCTCGAACTTGAGACCGAAACCTTGAAGCTCCATGGCCCACCATGATATGCGACCAGTGGCAAGTGGGTTCTCCAGGGGGCTTCTTAGGTTGTACTTGGACACCACCGTGATGGGATGGCTTTGGAAGTACGGCCTCATCTTGCGGGAGGCAATGAGGATTGCCAGCAGCAGCTTCTGCATCATGGGGTACCGCTCCCGGGCGTCGCGCAGCACTGCGCTGACGAAGTAGACCGGGTGCTGCACCTTGCGGGTCGCCGAGTCCTGAGAGGGCTCGGCTTCCCCTCGTCGACGTCTTGGGGTGGGGACGATGTAGCCCCCGGCGAAGTCTCGTCGGAGGGAGATTCTCCATTCCCGACGGGATCCGCGTCGCTTGGTGAAGTTGCAGTGACGCCAGGATCATGAGACCCCTGGTCACCCGGCAGCCTTTTCTTGCACGGTTGCCCCGGAAGAGAGTTCCCGGGTCGCTTGCCCTTGATCTTGCTTGACTTCTTCGGAGGAGCGTCACGCTCTACCACGAGCACAGCGCTGATCACCTGGTTGGTGGCAGCAATGTACAGTAGTAGGGGCTCCTTCTCTTCTGGTGCCACGAGGATTGGTGGCGAGGCGAGGTAGCGCTTGAGGGACTGCAGGGCTTCCTCGGCCTCGGAGGTCCACTCCACGGGGCCTGATTTCTTGAGCAGCCTGAAGAACGGTAAGGCCCGCTCCCCAAGCCTTGAGATGAAGCGCCCGAGTGCAGTGATGCACCCGTTGAGGCGCTGTACGTCCTTGACCCGCCGGGGCGCCTCCATGCGCTCGATTGCCTTGATTTTGTCCGGATTCGCCTCGATCCCTCGGTGAGAGACCAGGAAACCCAGCAGCTTGCCGGAGGGGACCCCGAACACGCACTTGTCGGGGTTGAGCTTGAAGTTGACCCGGCGGAGGTTCTCGAAGGTCTCGTGCAGGTCTTGGATGAGGGAGTCCTTGTACCGGGTCTTGACCACGATGTCGTCGATGTACGCTTCGACGTTGCGGCCCAGCTGCGACCCAAGGCATGCTTGCATTGCGCGCTGGAAGGTAGCGCCGGCGTTTCGGAGGCCAAAAGGCATCCGGGTGTAGCAGTAGCAGCCCTTGGGAGTGATGAAGGCCGTCTTCTCTTGGTCCTCGAGTGACATCATGATCTGGTGGTACCCGGAAAAGGCATCCAGAAACACAGCAGCTCGCACCCGGCCGTGGAATCCACGATCATGTCGATCCGCGGCAGGGGGAAGGGTCCTTGGGACAGGCCTTATTCAGGTCTGTGAAGTCGATGCAGAGTCTCCACTTGAAGGTCATGGGTTTCGGTACCACCACGGGGTTGGCCACCCAGCTTGGGTGGGGAACCGACCGGATGACACCAGCTTCTATCAACTTGTCCACCTCGGCGATGATGAATTCCAGCTTTTCCTTGCTTTGGTTCCGGAGAACCTGCTTCACGGGGCGAGCCCCCGGATTGACCGCCAATTTGTGCTCGATCACCTCCCTTGGTACGCCGGGTAAACCTGATGCCTCCCACGCGAAGACGTCAGAGTTTTCCCGAAGGAAGGCGACGAGCGCGCTTTCCTATTTGTCGGTGAGGCGGGCGCCGATGGTGATGGAGCGAACTCCGTCGCTGGTTAGCGCCACCTTCTTGGTCAGCTGCGGATCGCCATGGAATGGCGCCTTCTTGGGTGGAGTAGATGTGGAGCCCCCGGGGTGCCCTTCGCCCCCGGGGAGAGCCCCATCATCATCCTCCTGTACACCTTGAGGGATGTCCGCCGTGGTTGCCACCGTCTGGTTCAGCTGGTGAACGCAGTAGATAGCATCGTCGATGTCGGCCTGACCTTGATCACGCCCCACGGCGCCGGAATCTTCAGCATGTTGTAGGCGAAGTGGGAGACGGCCATGAACTTGGCCAGAGCAGGTCTGCCAAGTATGCCGTTGTACGGTAGCGGAGTGTCGGCGATGTCGAAGACGATTTCCTCGGTGCGGAAGTTCTTGGAGTCGCCGAAGGTGACCGGAAGGGTGATCTTCCCGAGGGGTCGAGTAACACTTCCGTTCACGCCTTGGAACACCCCAGTGTCTTGTAGGCGAGACAGGGGGATTTGAAGGACAGCCAGGACCTTCGCCGTTAGCAGGTTGAGGCTGGAGCCTCCGTCGACCAGCATCTTGGTGACCTTGTAGTTGTGGATGACGGGCGACACGATCAGCGGCAGGGTCCCGACCCCGGCAGTGTTGCAGGGTGGTCTTCTGGGTCGAAGGTGATGACTTGGCTAGACCAGTCCAGGGGCTTGGACGGAGCAGAAGCAACCGCGTTCAGCTCCCGGACAAGTCTCTTGCAGGCGCCGTTGGAGGGAGGCAGAGAAGACCCTCCGTGGATGCACCCGACAACTCCCGTGACTTCTTGATACTTGCCGCCGTTGCCTCCTTGGGGAGCCGGAGCTTCCCCGTTGCCGACGTGGGCGGCCTCCGGAGTGTTGTACCCGCGACCACCTTGACCGCCGCGTCCTCCTCCGCGGCCCCCGCGGCCACCACCTCGGTACCATCCACGGCCGCCTCCGCCTTGGCGACCCGTGGGACAGTCACGAGCGATGTGCCCGGCAGTGCCGCAGTTGTAGCAACCGTCTTGACTGACCCCATCAGCTCGGCGTTGCTCCCGGACGGCGAGGTTCTTGAGCATGCGGCAGTCCTTGAGCAAGTGGTTGCCTTCTGGATGGATGTGGCACCAGGGATCACCTTCACCTTCTTCCTCGGAAGTCGGCGCGGGCTTGGTCTTCTTCGGAAGAGGCTCGGTGACGAAGATCCGCTTGTCGGGTCCAGGGTCCCGCTTCTTGTTCTTAGCTGGAGCGGCCTTGTCCTCGGGTTCATCCTCCCCGGGGAACTTGGCTCCTTCTTCAGCTCGAGCGCACCGGTCTGCAAGCTCCCAGAGCTTACGAGCAGACTCGACGCGATGGATGCTCAGCTTCTCGCGCATCTTGGGGTTGCGGACGTTGGCGTGGAAGGACTGGATCACCAACTCCTCCTTGATGCACGGGATGGTGTTCATCTTCTGGGTGAAGCGCTGGATGAACTTGCGGAGAGTTTCACCCGGCAACTGCTTGAAGTCGTGGAGATCACTGGGAGCCCCCGGGCGCTCGTACCCGCCTTGGAAAGCCCCCAGAAACTGCTCCTTCAGTGCCCGCCAGGAACGGATGGAGCACTTGGGAAGGTTGAGAAGCCAAGTCTGGGCATCTCCCTTCAGGGCCAACGGGAACCAGTTGGCCATCATGACCTCGTCGGCCCCGGCAACCATCGCAGCAGAGAGTAGATCTGCAGAAAGTCCCGGGGGTTCGTGGTGCCGTCGTAGCGGAGAACGTCGATCTTGAATTTCTTGGGCCAGTTGAAGTGGCGGAACTCGGGAGCGAGGGCGAGGCAGCCTTCGGCGAGGTCGATGCCCCGATCTTCCCGGGTGACGTTCTCGGCGACGCTCGATGCGGGTGCGCATATCCTCGTTCTGACGGCTGTTGAGCTCGTCACGAAGATCTGGGTTGCGCGAGGTAGACGACCCGATGGAGATGGCCTCGCCGTGATCGCGGTTTAGCCGATCAGCCATCGGTGGCGCGGTGCGAGGAGGCGCCGTCTTGGCTTGACGTTCACCACGAGGCTGGCCTCGCGGATCACGTGTTTTGTCTTGTGCTGCTCCGGGGTTGTCGACGGTGGGAGCTTGAGTGGGTTCGACCCACGGACCACCATCGGCGAAGTCGAGGAGCCTCTCGACGCGAGTCCTCCATTCTTGGTAGACCTTGGGGTCGCCGCTGCTTGGAGGGAACTGCATCAGTGCCTTGGCAGCGACTAGAGCATCATGGCGAGCTTGCACGTCCGAAGGCGAGTGCGCGGAGGTCTTGCTCTTGGATGCTCGTGGATCCCCGCTGGGGCGAACGCCGTGGTTCCCTCCTCCAGCGGTGGGCTCCTTGCCGGTGCCGTTGCAGACGCTCTTCTCCCCTGAGCGAGGAGGAGGCATGGTGGCGCCCTTTGGAGCCGCCGCTCCGCCAGGGCCGTTGTCCTTGTCGCGACCGTCCACTTCGTCCGGCGCCACCCTCTCCATGGGAGGCGGGGACGGAGAGGCGCTCCGCCGTGCGCCAGCAGCACGACGTTCAGCTGAAGCTTGGGTGCGTGAGGGAGAGACCGGCTTGGACGCCGCAGGATCTCCCTTCTTCCTTGGAGGCATGCTTGACGAAGAACTTGCCGATGAACTTGATGAAGATGAATCCAGCACTTGCGCCCCCTACCTGGCGCGCCAGATGTCGTGTCTCGTTGCACGGACACCGGGAGTATAGGATACCCCCTTTTAGGTTCGGCACGGGGCGCGAAGGAGGCTGAGAATCGTCTTCTTGGGCGGAGTCTAGATCAAGCTCTCCTCTCCACGATCAAAGCATGCAACCAAAGGGACACAAGGAGCTACCCAGGTTCAGGCCGCCCGGAGGCTAAAAGCCCTACTCCTGCATGTCTGGATTGATGAGTTCTTCATAGTGTGGCTTACAATGGAACCTCCCGGCAGGGTACCCGGAAGGGTTTTGGCCCGAGGTAGAAGAAGGACAGATCCTGACCCGGAGGAGATCACCTTCCTCTCTACCTTCGCAGCCCTAGTCTAGTCTTGCTCTGGTTCTAGCTTGTGCTTGTTCTCTTCTGTTCCCCTCCTCCGTGCCTTGGTCCTCCTTTTATAGGCTAAGGGGTTGCCACAGGGTCACGTGAGGGCATGAGGGACCTTCGGGGTGAAGGACCCTCCTCATCTAGTTTAGGGGGAGACGTGGCCTCTCCTCAGCCTAGCGTCTCCTCTGGGTTAGGTGGGAGCGTCCGCCTTGGGGTGGACAGGAGCTGACACCACCACGGGACGTGCTTCCCGCCCGCGCTGCCTTCGCCTTGCTTCCCAAGTCTTCCGTGGTGAGGTGGAGTGCTTATCCACAGGAACGTAGGAAGTACCCGGGAGGGAGCCTGGCCTCCTGCCGGGAACTCGGGCTCTCGGGTCCTTCCTGGCCTTCTCGCTTGATTCGGGGACCCGGAAGGTCCCCAGGACCGGAGCCCTTAGTCGTCGTTGGCCATGCGTGTCCTGACGGTGAACCCGCCAGCTTGACTTGAGTCTTGGTCTTGTCCATCTTCATCTTGGGTCCACATGAAGTGGACCCACTTTGGCAGTACTAGGGGAACCACATGTTCCACTGTTGCGACAGCTGCTTCACAAACCATCAAAATCATTTAATCAAAATTCTCCTAGAAGCAGATGGAGCTGCACATTTTTTAGCCTTTTATTTCTGTTATTCAATAGCCAAATTGGACAGTTGAGACAGCTAGGAAGGGCACATGATCGTACGGTAGAAAACCAGAGCCAAGGAACACAGCCTACAGCAATGGTGGTTCAAGTAAATCGTTGTGGCCAATAAATTGTCGATTGGCACACCAAATTTTCCACGTCGATAGTAAATGCGAGTGGAGTGGCACTTTATGGCGATCCAACAAACTGGTGTGGCTCGCTTTGATCTGTACGTGTGGTATTGCTCACTATTCTGTGTACAAAACACACCGACTCCTACGTACTCAGCCAACGCAGTTACTCAAGTATGGAGACCGAAGGAGTCGTTCGTCGAGCCGGCGCAGCTACCGGGAACCCCGGCTTCCAACAGCAACTCTGTCAGTCTGCCACCGGCTCCTCTCCCGTTTTGAAGTGACTTGCGTTTTTCAGGAGATTAGTTTCCATTTCGGTCGAATACAATAAATTTATTTCGCCATTTTGGGTTTTTATCTGTTGGATCGGTTTATAATGTTATATTTGCAATATGACATAGGATGATTGCTGATGCGAAGGACATAAATGAAAAAAAAAATTGTTCTTCTCTTAGCTAAAAGATTGTCTATCTGGATACATGTAGTAAGAGACTACCTTTTCAATTAAAAGATAGGACGATTATCTTCATTTTGTGAGATGTCATATATTTATGACACCATATCATAAGTGAGATTATTAAAATCACCCATTAATGCATATGAATATTAAGTGCAAGATACGGCATTGAAATTAGTATATAATATTTTATTCCCTAAATGACATGAAATAAATAACCGAAGGCAATCTAATCAATAGTACCAGAGAAAACCAAGGCAAAAGAGTGTAGACGTAAGCCTAGAAGATACTCCCTTAATTGCAATTAATAAGATATATAAGTTTAATCAAAAGGCAACAATATCTATTTTTGACTAATGTTATAGACCACAATATGAGAATATATTTACGATACCAAATCAATACCACTAGAAACAACATAAAATATATTTTTTGTAATGCATTTGTTTAATATGGTAGAGGTTGATACTTTATTTTGTATATTGCGCAATGTTCAAGATATCGCTTATCGACTGCTCGGTTGGCCTCAGATTAGAGATTAGTCGCTTATCGGCCGAGTAATCGATTTTATCGGTCGCCTATTTATCGGCTAGTTTTTGTTGTTCATGTCAACTTCCGGCACTAAAAATTCTAAAATATGCTTTGCAAAAGTTACATTGAAGCATTGGATACAAATACTACATTGATTCCTTTCCTTTGAATCAAAAAATGCGCAAAATTTGAGCTAATGTAATTTTCTACAAAACTATTCGTCCGATAAATCGGATGGCAGGCCGATAAATCGTTGATAAGTGGCAAAATCGGCTGTCAGACCAAAAAATCGGTGCCAACGATAAACTCAGCCGGTATGCTATAATCTTATCGGTCACCCCACGATTCACAATAAATCTTCACAACTTATTTGTTTGAGCTGAGGTTGTATGTACTAATATAAGGACGAGTTCATAAAATAAAATTCTTATCTAAAAAGCAGTACCACTACTGCAAAGTCATATTTTCTGTCATGTTAGTTCAGGTACTTTGTAGGCAACATTCAAATTTGTGTCAGTAGTCAGGATAGTTCAGGTGATCTCTAGGCGACAGTCACAATGGTCAATTGTTGGTCTTGTATCTTGATTTATGCATGTTCTTTTCTAATTAACCGGGCAACTCTATTCTTCTGCTTATAACAGATTGAGCCGTGACCTTCATTTCATAAAATAGAATTTCGGTGAAAAAATTGGCTGGAGCACACAAAAATATAAATTGCCATTTTTCTAGAGATATTTGCTTTGAGTCATATGTGTAGATTCACCCAATATTCAAATTTTGCGTTTTAAAATGTCAAAAATTCAAAACCATTTTTTTGCTATAAATCTGGACATCATACGTCTGTACAAAAAGTGTTCTGAATTTTCCTTTTCATAGAGCACGTAAAAAATACCAATTCTAGTATTCCAAAATGAACTTTCACATGACTTTTTACTCTATCTTACATAGTGCACAAAAAAGGTCTTTTGCTGACAAAACTTTGTGCGCGAACATAGAATGTATACATGCACACACATCATTTTTTTATTTTTACACTTTAACCGTATTTAAAAGTCAATTTTTGAACGGTTGTATCTAACCTTATTGAATTGATATACTAGCCAATTATCTCAAAACTCTGAACGAATGGAATGCTAGACTTTGTATATTAAATAGATGTCATAGATGGGAGGCCGCAACTATTTTTATACTAAGATAGTTGCATGCTGGCAATATCAGAATATCAGGTCGTGTGTGGTCGTTTAGGCATGACTTCTAGTTTTGATATCCCCTATGCTTAAGACGTTAGGCGGGGATTAGACCAACTTGCCGGCTGTGATATCATATAAATTGGTACACTAGCCAATTATGTCAAAAATCGTAACCGATGGAAGGGACTTCATATTTGAACAAGCCTATATGTGTAAATACATCATGTGCTTCATTTTTTCTATGAATATTTTGTACATGATGTATAATATACAAGGAGAATTCAGGTCGACGATCTAGTACGTGATGTCGTGCTATATGCATGGGTACAACACCAAATGAAGCATAATACTAAGTTCCGTCACAATCATTCATCATCCTCGTTACGTTTAACGGAATTTAGGACTCGTGATGCTGATAGCTCGCAAGCAAGTTTTGTTTTTGTTTTGAGAAATTGCACTCAGAGAATGAGAGAAGCATCGTCGTACTGTGATAGGCCTTTGGGTTCGCCCACAGAAACTAACATTCGATCTCCATTCTCCCATCGATCTCATCGCCTTGCCGGTGTCGGTCGGTGCTGGCACGGCATGGCACCAACCGCAGCAAATGCAGGCTACTGCCTAGCTACTAGCTCCGACACGCGGCCCCCCTGGGTGCTTCAATGGCGGCCTCGCTGCTGCTAGTAGTCGCCGGGACGGCGGCAGTTCCACGTTACGTCCGCCGCTGCAGAGACAGGGACCGAAGTGGACGGAGAGGCCATTGATTGCACTGAGGAGAGGGGTTGATGGCCGTTGCAGCGCGCGGCTGTTCATTGTTGCCACGGCAAGCGCTCCGTGCCGGAAAGATTGATTAGCCGAAAGCGCCGGTGCGCGCCCTACGGTTTTCGGTTGGGGAAACCGCAAATGCTTGCTTTTCCCCGGTCTGGTTCTGTTTGGTTTGCCATTGCCGGGAGCCCGGGAGTAGAAGAATACAGTCACCAGGACAATGGTCACGGGACGGAAGTTGAGCACGTACATTTTCGCAGAAAAAAAGCTGAGCACGTACATTTTCGCAAAAAAAAAGTTGAGCACGTACATAGTACCACGAGATCGATGAATCCTACGGCGACCTACCATCTAAATGAGTTGCACATTTGAGAAAATGTGTAACTTATTGTGGATAAAAAATGCAACTGCGGACTAAATATTCAAAATTGTCAAAACAATAAAATAATTGGATTAACAAAAAGATAGGCAGTTGACTCAACAAATGAAAATCGGTAATTCGGAACCACAATGTTTTCTAAAAATACAAGAAAGTGTTTTATGGAGATTAGTAAATTTTACCATTTTTGCACATTCACGTTGAACTAAAGGGCGAACCACCGTTTATTATGTGGCATCCAAACTTGTGAGTGTGTTTTTATTTCGTGTTTGTTTCGGAGCTCTGGAGTGCACACATAGCCTCGATCCTAACAATGTCTACCTCTCTAAAATCTCTCTGCAAGCATTTGTGTCATGGTCGACATGCATGTGGAGATAATTTGGATCTATGGGTCCAACTTGTCAGGGGTGTGGGCATCATGTTGTGGGTGAAGGTTGATGTCTGACATCGGTGTGTTGCAGTGTGGTGGGCGGAGGGTTTAAATCTCTAGTTTTAGGTTTGTAACGCAGATTTAAGAATTCAGTTAAGTTTTAATTCACTGCATTTTATTTTTGCTCCCCAATCCTTCCTCCCATGTCCCCATTCTCCTCGGATCTAGCGGTAGTCGAGCATTATGGTGTTATGAGATTCTCGTCGATTCTTAATTACCTAGGTTTGTTGATGTGCTATGCTTTGGTGAAGTTTTAAGTTCCTCTTCTTGACTCACCATGAGGATGAAGCAGCTGGGCGTCTGGGAACACGATTTGGCCGACATCAAGCAAACGATGGAAGGTCTCGTCGCCAAGCTCACTGGCTGTATGAACACCATGAATGTTGAATTCAAGGAATCCTTCCGGCGGCGTCATCAATGAACACAAGGAGCAGGAAAAACAAGCTCAAGTTGGGTTGACGAAGACGTATTACTTGGATACTTCACTACACATTGTGCATGCTGAAGTCGCAGAGTGGAAGGGGGCATTCCACATTGCGCCGACATCTTCGACTGAGCTAATCGACGAGGGAGATGGCACACTGCCATATTCGCTGCCACCCGTGTTTCCCCACCTTGCGCCAACGTTCTCCGATCTGCATTCGTAGGAGGCACGTGAGTCACCAAGTGGTGGGGAAAACCCGTGGATGGATTTTGAAGTTGGATTTCCCCAAATTTGATGACTATAAACCAAAACTTAAGGAGGAGAGTGTGGTCTGACTCTCCGCCGGAGACAAGCATTTTGCCCAACTTATGATTTAGGTATACCTTCTTGATGTGATGTGTTTTTTTTTTTTGACAAAGGCGTTGTTTACTCCTTCTCAAGCAATGTATAGGCAGAGTTTCTGGTTATAGAATTGTATGCACTAGCCATCTATACATAAGTCCGAACTGATGGAAAGGGGCTAGGCAATATATTTATATTCAACACCCCCTTCACGTCTAGGCTATTTTAGTCCTTAGCGTGGGATAGGAGCGAGGCGCAAGATCTTTTTTTCTTTTGTTTTTTAATCCGCGTGAGCGGGGTCTCGAACTCGAGACCTCTTGGCTCTGATATCATATAAAATTGTATGCACTAGCCATCTATTCATAAGTTCGAACTGATGGAAAAGGGCTAGCCAATATATTTATATTCAACACTGGTTTGTCTAATTCTTTCCGCTATTTTGACTGAAACTCACTTTGCCTCCCGGGCGAATATGCTCGATCCCTTTACCATGCAAACATATTTAGAAATGTCGAAAAAATCCGGAAAAGAATTCAAGCATACATGTTCGATCGACCCTACGCAATGCTACGGTACGTCGATACGAAACCTCTACGTATGCACCAGGTTGATTAGCTACTCCCGACATTCCGCAAAGTGCAACAACGGTCTTGTAGTCGTTCAACTAGTGGAACGTGCACTAATCGCTCAAGTCCTTGGCCAAAAAGACAAAGCGACAAACTAATGAAACGGGAGCATGCGATTCTCATGCATCCACGGTACTAAGCATCCATGGTTTACTAGAAGCAGAAGTAGCACTAGTAGTGTTTGGTGGATGGTGGCGTTCACACGCTTCACATTTACTATGGCTGACAAGTTTGAACATCACTTAGCAGTCAACAGCAACCCAGTGGGTCGGTCGCCCTATGGCCTCTGTTCATGAGGAAAATTTCCCCCGTTCATCACGCTCCAACGTGCGACCGGCCGGCCAGAAGTTCTTCAGTTTTGGTCTTTGGTTGGTGACTTGGTAGCCTTCGATCGATCAGTCTTCTGCTACTCGCGAGTGTGGTGTAGATCTAACCTTTTTCCCACTCATCATTGTTCATGTGTTTGGACTTGGGAGTGGAGTAGAACTACTTACCAAAGCTTTGATTCGGTCGTTAATTTGGTCGGCGAGTTGACCGCCCCTTCGACCGGCCGGTAATTTAGTTATCTGACCGGTGGACTAGACTAGGCGCGAGTTTAGGCATAATCTGCTATGCAGTATACGATCCGTGCGACTTGGTCGACTTAACTAGCTACAAATCTGATTCTTGCAACCAAGTCTTCGACGAGATAATGCATGATGGCTTAAGATAGCAAAGATGATGCAGTGCCCACGTAATCAAAAAATTTCACAAGGGAAGGGGAGAATTTCAGCACCAAAGCCACTGACAGAGTTGATCGGTCATAGACTACTCCCATAACGACTTGGAATTTGGGACGCGTTTGGTAGCCTGCATCCAGCCGGGTCGATACGAACGGCCGAATCGGCCGTTCTCAGGGAGCCTGCCCGGTTGTTTTTTTACTTGTTTCAACATGTACATTGACTTTGGTTTCTCTCACTCTACTTAATCTCATTTCATCTCAGTGGCGGAGGACGGAAAAATTCTAAGGTCGGGCGAACTCTAACGCATAATAATCCTCAGCACTGAACATGACCTGAAAACAAGGATAAAGTACACACTAAAAGGAAAGAAAAAAGATAAATGACAGAGGAAAATTTGATTTCGTTTCAGGAAATGGCTGGCATGGACATATGGACCAATAGTTCTGCTAGCTAATATACAACCCAATTCATTTTTTGAGAAGCCAAAAGAAACTCATAGACACCCTGATTCAGGTAAACAAGTACCGGCTTCACATACCATTATCAGGACTCGATAATCAGAGCAAAAACTAACATCGCTGTGGTGGAGAAGCTCCTGCCGCCGCAGCTTGCCGTTCCTGTTGCCGCTGCCGTTGTGCTCCACCGCTAGAGCTCCTGTTGTCCGAGACTCTGAGCCACGCGGACGCGTCATTGGTCGCTGCCTGCCTGCCTTGAAGGAAGAAGCTGTGTTCTGGCACGCAGCAGGCTGCCAGCGGCTGTACAATTTGGCCCAAAGAAAGCCCAGTGACGAGACTACCTCTTCCCTACCCCTTTCTTCCCCAAAAAATCGTTCTGCAAAAGGAAAACTGACCACAGACGGAAGAACTAGAACAGATTGGATCTGGCGATGCCTAAGATGTACATATACTTTATTTTCTGGGGAAAATCAAGGTGGGGCGGCTGCCCTACCTTGCCCGTAGGGGTCCTCCGCCACTGTTTCATCTTCTTCCTTTAAATCGTTGATAGACTGCTCGGTTTAAAAAAAGCTCTACACCAAAATGATGCGCTTTGATGCTGTGGTTCCATTCCGGCGATCAGTTCGAGCTTTCGTTAACCGTGCGGTCATAATTTCGTGTTCTTGTCCGAAACTTTTTTGGCCGAATTTTGAAGATCTTGTCGCACACAGTTGGTTTTCGATTTCCTTTGAGGAGTAGCTTCACCTCGTCATGCCGTACAACTATCGTGTTGTAAATTTTGCGTTTTGATGCTTGTAGATGGATAGATCTAATACTGTAGGATGTGTATTCGAGGTATGATGCTGCCATGTTGTGGCTTTGCCATCGAGCTCCGCAACTGCCATGTCGTCTCCTCGCTGTTCAGCTCCGCCGCCATGCCGTCTCCTCGCTGCCGCCATGCGTCCAGCTCCGCTGCCACCGCTGCTCGAGCCGTTGTCATGGTCGCCGCTCGCGGATAGGCTACCTCCGTCGCCGCCGCTTTCGTGGTCGTCATACTCGTTATTCTGCTGCTACTCCATGGTGAGAGGTAAGTACACCTAAGTAAGAAGAGGTGAGGCTTACCATAGCCGTAAACACAAGCATCTTATTTGGTTGTCCTGCACGAATTGATGCCACGTTTTTTGGTGCAGCCTACTAAACGAACCACACAACACAGTTCAATGTTCGTATTTACTTAGCAGTGCCCTCTAAAGCCTGTCCACGGTAAGCCACAAAATGGATGCAGCCTACCAAACACGCCCTTGGAAGATCAATCGCAGCTAGCCATGGTGGCACAAGGTCTGCATTTACTTTTCCGGAGAAGAAAACTGAACACGGACATGATCACATGATCGACGTGCGGCGCGCAAGCTTGATGCTAGCTCCTGTTCCACACTTCCACATAACTCCCAAGTCCTAACACACTACGTACGGCATCAACAGTTGAACACACTCAAACACAAGCGCATTAACCGAAACTTGATCATCATCTCGATCCTAGCTAGCTAGCTAGCCATATTCGTGTTTTTTGACTCGCTTCGCGCTTTGTCCCCCGGTGGAATATTCACTACCATCTGCTAGCCAGGGCATCTCCCGTGTTTACACGGCCATTTCGCCTGCCCAGAGTTATTTTCTGGAGATCGATAGGTCGATTGGCTTGCCGTGGTTGCCCCACGGCTGGCTCAGCTCTTTATATATACAGAACATAACGAGTACAATGAGTACGACTCGATTTACAACAGCAGCTATACAAGGAAAATGACGTACCGACTTGGGTACGATCTACTCTGCCTAATACGCCCCCTCAATCTAAACCGTCGTGTACAAGATTAAGATTGGTACTAAAACGACTAAGCAACTGCTGAGACACTGGCTTAGTAATGATATCGGCAAGTTGATCTCCAGAGGCAATGAAACGTACGTCGAGAGCACCCAATGCGACCTTCTCGCGTACAAAATAAAAATCAACCTCGATGTGCTTGGTGCGAGCATGAAACACCGGATTGGCAGATAAATAGGTGGCGCCCAAATTATCACACCATAAGACTGGTGGCTTGGGCTGCGAGACACCAAGTTCCTTGAACACAGACTGGATCCATGTGGCCTCAGCTGTGCCATTAGCAAGAGCCTTGTACTCCGCTTCTGTACTAGATCGAGACACCGTGGGTTGCTTGCGAGAGCTCCAAGATACAAGATTAGGCCCAATAAAGATAGCAAAACCGCCAGTAGAGCGACGATCATCAGGGCAACCCGCCCAATCAGCATCAGTATAAATATTCAGAAGTGTAGACGGCGACTTTCGAATCATCAGTCCAGTGGATGCAGTACCCTTGACATACCTAAGGATCCGCTTGACCGCTTCATAATGGACTGTAGTAGGCTGAGCAAGAAACTGGCAAACCTTGTTCACCGCAAATGAGACGTCAGGACGGGTTAACGTCAAATACTGAAGTCCACCGACCAAACTCCGATAGCGAAAAGCATCATCAGCCAAGAGAATAGTATCATGATCACGAGAAAACTTATCAGAAGTAGACATTGGAGTAGTGACAGCACGACAATCTTCCATGTGAGCGCGATGAAGAAGGTCCAAAGCATACTTATGCTGTGACAGGCGCAGACCCGCAGAGGTATAGGAGGTCTCAATACCCAGAAAATAGTCAAGTCGCCCAAGATCCTTGATAGGAAACGCTTGTGCCAGGACTTTCACAAGACGATCAACAGCAGCATTAGACGAGCCCGCAATCACAATATCGTCAACATAAACCAGCATGTAAATAGTGACATCATCATGCTCGAAGATGAATAAAGATGTATCAGCCTTGCTGGAGATAAAACCGAGCTCACCAAGCTTGTCACTCAGCCGAGCATGCCATGCACGAGGAGACTGCTTCAGACCATAAAGAGCACGCTGAAGTTTGCAGACATGGTGCGGATACCGGGAGTCCTCAAAACCAGGAGGTTGCTGCATATACACATCTTCCTCAAGAAAACCATGAAGGAAGGCATTACTGACATCAACTTGTCGAAGACTCCATCCACGAGACACAGCAAGAGACAAAACCAGACGAATGGTAACAGGCTTAACAACGGGACTGAAAGTCTCATGATAGTCGATCCCGTGTTGCTGAGTAAAGCCACGAGCAACTAACCGAGCCTTGTGCTTGTCAACTGAGCCATTAGGACGAAACTTGGTTTTAAAAATCCATTTGCTGCCAACAATATTAGTGCCATGAGGACGCGGGACAAGCCGCCAAGTCTGATTGCGTTGCAGAGCATCAAATTCATCTTCCATTGCAGTACGCCATGCCGGCTCAGAAAGTGCGGTGCGGTGAGAGGAAGGAACCGCAAGAAAAGCTTGGCGGCGACGATAGGGATCATACCGGATAGTGCCATCGGTAAATTTCTTGGGGCGATGAATGCTATTTTGGCGTCGAGTGACCATGGGTGAAGCAGCAGTCGACGATGTCGCAGGCGGTGGTGAAGCAGCAGTCGACGATGTTGCAGGCGGTGCCTGATGAGCAGCATCCGAATCCGCACGAGAGTCGGACGCGCTGGAGCAGTCGGGCGACGATGCAGGCATCGCCTGGTCCAGCGACCTAGCGCATTGGCGCTGTGGGCTTGAGAGCGGCCCAGCTGGGCTAGAAGGCCCATGAGGGGAGGCCGGTCCAGGAGGCGTCGCGCAGGACGCGGGCGATCTCGACTCGCTCGACGAGGCGTGCACGTCAGAAGGTGGCGTCCCGCGTACGTCGATCGTACTATTTGCTGGGACGGGTTCCTGCACAGGAAAATCACAAGAAATACCAGGTGGATCAAATGATAACAAGGACATGTCATAATTACGCATATTGGGACCCTGAATAGCTGGTTCTTGTGCAGGAAAAGAAACCGGATGTAAAGAAGCGACATCAACGACAACACCCGGTGTGGCAAAGGGAAACACAGTTTCATCGAAAACGACATCACGAGAGATATAAATCCGACCCGTACTACGATCGAGACATTTGTAGCCTTTGTGCATAGGACTATAACCAAGGAACACACACATCTTGGACCGAAACTCTAGTTTACGCGAATTGTACTTGCGAAGATTAGGCCAACATGCACATCCAAAGGTGCGAAGGAACGAGTAATCAGGAGACTGGTTTAATAACCGGGTTATGGGTGAGAGGTTGTTGAGAACTGATACGTCCAAAACGTATCTACTTTCCCGAACACTTTTGCTATTGTTTTACCTCTAACTTGTGTGTTTTGAATACAACTAATGCGGACTAACGCTGTTTTCAGCAGAATTGCCCTGGTGTCTTGTTTTTGTGCAGAAAGTCAACTTTCGGGAAAAACACCAGAAAAGATCGCAAACCTCCTATTTTACCAGAAGACTCACGGAGCCAGAAGGGGAGGCGGAGATGGGCCACGAGTGGCCCAAACCACAGGGCGGCGCGGCCAGGGGCCCACCGCGCCAGCCACTGAGGAGGGCGACTCGGCACCTCCCCGAGTCCCTTTCGACTACTTAACCCTCTCTGACCTAAAACGCGGGGGGTCGTCCACTTCATCCAGAAACATCACCGTACGCCGCCACCATCGCGAAACCTATTTCGGGGACCAGAAACTCCGTTCTGGCACTCCGCCGGGACGGGGAATTGGAGGAGATCATCGCCATCATCATCACCGACGCTTCTCCATCGACCATCCATGTTTCCCCCATCCATGTGTGAGTAATTCCCTGCTGTAGGCTGAGGGGGATGGTAGGGATTGGATGAGATTGTTCATGTAATAAGTATAAGATCATTAGGGCATGGTGCCTAGTATCCGTTGTTAGTACTTATTGATGTTGTTGCAACTTGTTGAGCTTAATGCTTGTCACTAGGGCCCGAGTGCCATGATTTCAGATCTGAACATGTTATTGTTTCATAATGATATGCACTGTTTATTGATCATACCTGCAAGTTGTATACACATATTGTTGTCCGGAACCCGCGGTCCCAAAGTGACAATAATTGGGACAGCCGAGGGGAATGGCTGCGATGTGAGGATCACATGTGTTCACGGCGTGTTAATGCTTTGCTCCGGTACTTTATTAAAAGGAGTACCTTAATTACCAGTAGATTCCCTTGAGGCCCGGCTGCCACCGGCTGGTAGGACAGAAGATGTTGTACAAGTTTCTCATTGCGAGCACGTACGACTATATACGGAACACATGCCTATGTTTACTTAGTACTTGGATGCTTTATCATTATTATCTGCAATGCCTATGTCTTGATTATTATATGAGCTATCTTATCCATGCAGCGCCCGTTCATCCATCCCTATGCCTACAGTGTTTTAATCCTACTGTTTACTGCAATCACTACTGCTGTCTTATTTACTGCTGCTATTATTTCACCGCTACTACTGCTATAAAACTGTTGCTACTGATAATCTGTGTCGAGCAAGACTATTCACAGGTGCAGCTGAATTGACAACTCCGCTGTTAAGGCTCTCAAGTATTCTTTGGCTCCCCTTGTGTCGAATCAATAAATTGGGTTTTACTTCCCTCGAAGACTGTTGCGATCCCCTATACTTGTGGGTCATCAAGACTATTTTCTGGCGCCGTTGCCGGGGAGCATAGCTTTATTTGTGAGTTCACTTGTGATCTATATTGCTCGCTGAAATTTATTCATCATGGGTAAAGCTCGTGATGAGAGGGTCCGTGTATTGCCATCCACTACAAGAAAAGGTACGACACTTAGTACCTCTGCTGCTCTTGACTCACCATCTGTATTGAGTCAACTTGTTACACCACCACAATCTTCACGTGTTGGTACTACTGCTGAATCTGAAATTGCCTCTGATAATGTTGATGATGCTTCTACTGTGATTGATGAGAATATTTCATTAGGTCCACTTTTAGATGCTGCTATTGCTAGTCTAAACAACTTGAAAATACTAGAACACCTAATGGAAGTCCTACTACTCCTGTTTATTCACCTGAGTTAAGGGATTATACTTGTGATGATGATCCTGATGAAACTTATGTGGAACTTGATGATGATTTTATTGATAAATGTAATGCTACTACTGGTGCAAGTAATATGAGAAATTTTCTTGCACAACATGCTGTTAAATACAAGTTGTCACCTGATCCTAAGTTTGCCACTTCTCCTATAAACATTAAAGATAAGGATTATGATTTTTCTCTTGATTTATCTCATATATCTATTGTTGAGAAAACTCCTTTTTGTGGCACTAAGAGTGAAAGTGCTGTAGAGCACATGAATGAGCTCTCTACTTTGAGTGGCTTATTTTCTGATGATATTAAGAAGCGTAGCTATTTTGTTGCTAAGATTTTTCCTTTCTCATTAAAAGATGATGCTAAAGCTTGGTATAACAACTTGTCTCCTGGTTCTATTACTAGTCCTACTGGTTTGCTTGATGTTTTCTTTCAGAAATATTTCCCTGCTAGTGCTCAACATGATGCTTTGCAGAGAATTTATAACTTTGACCAGGAAGATGAAGAGAAACTTCCAGAGGCATGGACAAGGTTTTGCTCTCTTATCAGAGCTCGGCCTGGACATGATTTGGAAAAGCATGATCTACTTGATATATTTTACAGTGGACTAACTATTGAATCTAGAGCATATCTGGATAGTTGTGCTAGTTGTGTTTTCAGGAAAAGAACCCCTGAAGAAGCTGAAGAATTATTGGCTAAAATCAGCCAGAATTATGATGATTGGACTCTACCTGCGCCGACCCCCACACCTACACCGACACCAATATCAAAGAAGAGGGGAGGTATGATTGAATTGAATGATGAAACAATGAGGGAGGCCAAGAAGACTCTCATTGAGAAGGGTATTAAATCTGAAGATGTGAAGAACCTTCCACCTATTGAAGATTTGTGTAAGCCAATTCCTCATCCATCCATAATTGAGGTTCACTCTCTCCACAGGTTCGATGAAGGAGATATTCCCTACTCTAAACCACCTGATCAATGCTTAGATGAATTTGATAATTATGTTATTAAGCAAGATAATTTTAATATGAGAGTAGAGAATCATTTGCATGAAAACTCTCAAGCTATTAGTAAGTTGCATGATATTGTGGAGAGAACCTCCAATGATGTTAAGATGCTTATTAAACATTTCCATATGGTTCAAACTCAAATTGATCAACTCACTAAAGTGCAACAAGACATGTTAGCCAATGCTTCTAAGAAAAATTAAAACCTGTCTATGTTAGCACTAGAAGTGGAGCTCATACTCAGGATCCTTTATATCCTGAGGGACACCTAAAAGAATTGAACAAGATTCTCAACTAGCTGAAAATCCAGTTTCTCCTTCTAAGAAAAAGAAGAAGAAGAAACATAAAAATGTTGTAGAATCCTCTGAAACTGTTAATGATCCTAATAGTATATCTATCTCTGATGCTGAAACTGAAAGTGGTAATGAACTTGATAGTGATAAGGATAAAAATGATGCTCTTGATAAAGAAGTTAGTGAAAAGGAACCTGAAAAGCATACTAAAAACACAAAGTACACTAAGGAAGACTTCATTGCTAAGAAACATGGTAATGAAAGGGAACCTTGGGTTCAAAAGCAAATGCCTTTTCCAACTAAGAAACTAAAATCAAAGGAAGAAGAACATTATAATAAATTTTGTGAATGGATGAAACCCTTGTTCTTGCAAATTCCTTTGACTGATGCTATTAAATTGCCTCCTTACTCAAAGTATATGAAAGATATTGTTTCTAACAAGAGGAAAATTCCTAATGAGGAAATTTCTACTATGCTTGCTAATTATTCTTTCAATGGCAAGGTTCCTAAGAAGCTTGGAGATCCAGGTATACCAACCATCCCTTGCTCCATCAAGAATAATTATGTTAGAACTGCTTTATGTGATTTGGGAGCAGGAGTTAGTGTTATGCCTTTTTCTCTCTATAAGAGACTCTATCTTGATAAATTGATACCTACTGATATATCTTTGCAAATGGCTGATAAATCTACTGCTGTTCCTGTTGGCATTTGTGAGGATGTCCCTGTTCAAGTGGCTAACAATTGTTTAATTTTGACTGATTTTGTTGTTCTTGAAATGCCTGAAGATGATAATATGTCTATTATTCTTGGAAGACCTTTTCTAAATACTGCAGGTGCTGTTATTGATTGCAATAAAGGAAAAGTAACTTTCAATGTTAATGATAAAGAACATACTGTTTATTTCCCCAAGAAAGTTGACAAGATTTATGGAGTCAATACCATCTCCAATTTTAAAACTATCAAAGTGGGAAGTATTGATTGCCCTATATATGATCATCAAGAAGGATATCAAAACATTATGATTGGATCCATATCAATACAATACAAGGTAACATGAGTGTTTCATGATGTTTAAATCATTTGTGTCATGTAAATTTATTTGGTGCCAAGACTTGATCAACCTTGTTATCAAATGTATTTGCATACATAAAGAGCTAAACAGCATTTCTTTCTTCAACTTTGTTTTACCTCCTGTAGTGATAATTAGGTTGCAAAAGTTTAGTTGTTTTGAATTTTAAAAATAATTTTTCTGCCCAAGTTTTATTAATTTAAATATCCAGATTTCATGCAAATTGAAAGTTTTCAAAATCTGTAAAAATTATACCATTGGTCCTATTTTTCAAAGAGCATCGTGGGAGTGCCTGGTGCTGACCAAGGGGACCCACCATGGGGCAAACCACATGGTGGCGCGGCTGCCCCTTGGCCGCGCCAGCCACTGAGGTGGGGCACCCTTGGCCCTCCAGCAGTTCCCCCACCTACCACTTCTTCCTCTTGCATCACTCAGCTCGTTTTTCTCTCTCACACTCGAGTTTTTGCTGTTCTTCCTCGCGATTTCGATCTCTTTGTTCAGCCCATCTCAGCTGCTGAGATTTGGGGCAATTGCTCTCAGGTATGTGACTCCTCCATGTATCCAAGTAGAATTTTGTTTAGTAAGTATACCTTGAGTATTTTGCTGCTGTAGGTGACTTGTTAAGTGAGTATGCATGCTTGTTCTATGTTGATATAATCAGTTTTGATGCATGTTTAGTCCTCTAGCAAGTCCATATAGTAGTTCCCCTCATTTGTATGCTTCAAAGATAATTTTTATGATATGTGTCAAAAATTTCAGAGGATGGAGGGAAATGAACACCAACTAAATCAATATGAATTGGTGGTTCCTGAGGTCATGGGGATCCATCGTGAAGAAGGAGTGTTCCCATCCTGCTATCCATGCTTGGAATTCATGAGAAGTTCGGGGATCTTGCGTGATTTTCGTACTCTTGTCTCTAATACAGGATTGAGTGATTTTGTAGAGGGAGAACCCTACCAATATGCAAAGCTAACTGTGTCTGTGGTGCAGGACTTTAGATTTGATTGGTCTTCACCTAACCCTATGGTTCACTATAAAATTTACAACAAAAGTGTCCACTTGCCTTTTGATGCTTTTTGTGCAGCAATTAGGGTGCCGCAATGGGGATCACGAGGGAAGATACATGGGCAACCCAAGCATTTGACGGACCTATACGAGGTAATATGTCAAGGAAGAACCTACTCAGATGAAAGTGGTAAAATTCGAAGTATTCAATTTCCATGCATTCGATATTTTGCTTACTTCATCACGAGGTGTGTACTTGCTAGGAAGACTGCAAATAAATTATCCATTCCTGATTTAGCTTTCCTAGCAGCAGCCTTGCAACATGATAAGAGTTATAATTTGGGTGCCTTGATAGCCTTTCGCATTGCTGCCAATCGCGAGAAAGGTGGATTTTGTGGAGGACTCATTGCTTCTCGTTTATTAGCTATGCATGGTGTAGTAGCTCTCCCTAATGATTTGCAGCTTCTTTAGAGAGGCTCGATTTTGCTTCCATGGGGAGGCATGGCTTTGTTACTAGTTGGTCTACTTTGAATAATCTATCTTATGAGGTGCCTTTTGCCAAGAAGGTGAGGTGGAAAATGGTTAAATCTGAGCGAATAGTCGCTTTGCCTGCACCACGTTTGTTTGATCTTGGTTTCAGGAATGTTTGGTCAGTCACCGAGGATGAATTCGATGCATACTTGAGGGAACATGCCCTGCACACAGAGGATGATGGAGAATGGGCGGACGAGGACTCCACTCAGTTTTCCGGGACTGGGGGCTCGCGCCCCTATCCTGGGGATGCTGGACCCTCTGCCTCATCTTCCTCAGCGGAGCCGGATGTTGAGCACGCCCAGTATGACCCGCCGGCTTGGAGTTCCTACCCGCGTTATTATTAGCCTCCACTTAGGCCAAAAGCCTAAGCTTGGGGGGAGGTATATCGACATCTCACTCATTTACATATCATATCTTGTCGATACTTTGTATATCCATGTTGCAGTTTTCTTTCTTTCTTTCTTTTTAATTGTTTACCTTTTATTGCTGCATTCCAAAACACAAAAAGACCAAAAATATTTCTGTTGTTTCTCTTCATTTGTTTCTTTAAGTTTCAGTATTAGTTTGCTTAGTTTTAAAATTCGGTTTGTTATTCAAAAATCCAAAAATATTTTGCTTTATTGTTTGTTTCTTTTTGCTCTTGTTTCAAAAACTCGAAAACCCAAAAATATTTGTTGTTTCTTTTTGGTTTTGTATAGTGTTTTCAGAGTTGGACAGCCATCCGTGACTCCGATGGAGCTTGGTTTTCATTCTTATCATTCGAAGCAACACAAGTGAAAAAGCAATAAGGATGATCTACAACAACTCGAGTTGGGGTGAGAGGCTGGTATGAACTCTATTTGTTTTCATTTTTGTACATATACTCATCTATGTGAGCATGCTTAGTTGGTTCATGTGAGGTATATGTCATTTAGTGGATGCTTAGTAGTTCTTGTTCTCTCATGATCGGTCCCAATTTATTAATAGTGGTAGCATGTTATGTTGATGTTTGCTTGCATTGTTCTATTCATAGAGGGTATGACATTGTGGTATCCTCCTCTGAATAATTCATTCGAATTGACTTGGCACATGCTCATGCATGCGTATGACTGAAAAACAAAAGTCAATTAAGCCTTGATGATTTATTTTGACTCAGAGTTCTTGTATCACTTTTATGTCTCAATTAATTTCATTTTGTCGCAAGCATGATTATGACGGTTATTGCTCTCTTGATTGTCGCTTCCCAGTCTATTGCTAGCCTTCACTTGTACTGAGCGGGAATGCTGCTCGTGCTTCCAAAACCATGAAAACCAAGTTATTCCAAAGTGTCCACCATAAATACCTATGCATGGCATTTCGAACCATTCAAGTAAATTTTCATGTGCTACCTTTAAAACCTTCAAAGTACTTCTCAATTTGTGTCAATGTTTTATAGCTCATGAGGAAGTATGTGGTGTTTTATCTTTCAATCTTGTCATTCAGACTTTCACCAATGGACTAGTGGCATATACATCCGCTTATCCAATAATTTTGCAAAAAGAGCTGGCAACGGGGTGCCCAGTCCCAATTAATTATAACTTTCATCAATAATTCTCTTCACATGTTTTGCCCTGATTTATCAGTAAGCAACTTAATTTGCAAATAGACACTCCTCCATGGTATGTGAATGTTGGAAGGCACCCGAGGATTCGGTTAGCCATGGCTTGTGCAAGCAAAGGTTGGGGGGAGTGTCACCCATAATGAAACTAAAATACATGTGTAAACAAAAGAGAAGAGGGATGATCTACCTTGCTGGTAGAAATAACGTCCTTCATGGGAGCCGCTCTTGAAAGTCTGGTTGACAAGGGGGTTAGAGTACCCACTACCATTCGTTGACAACAACAAACACTTCCCAAAACAATTTTGCTTCTGTTTTAAAAATAAAAAGCTCTAGCACATGATAATCCCTGCTTCCCTCTGCGAAGGGCCAATCTTTTACTTTCATGTTGAGTCACCATCCTTTCTTTGAGCACTTTCTCGAGAGCATAGTTGTCATTCTTAGTGTAATGTGCTTGTCCCAGAATGTGGTTAACTGTGATATAACTTTGATGCTTTTATCTTTGATATCTTTGATTCTAGTCTTCCCATGAACTTCAGAGGTGCCTGGGCATTTATGTTTTGCTGTACAAAAACGGGCAAGCGAGATACCATCTTATCATATCCTATTATGAGCATTACAATCTTGTGAATTAATATGTTTCATGTTTGTCGCTATTAGTATGTTGGTATCTTTTCATAGTTTACATGCCTATTGAGTGACATTATTTGCATTTGCCTCATCTTGAATTGCCTAAGCATTTGTTCATATAGTGAGAATATATGCATCATATGAAGCAAATGTGTTCGTGAAAGTCTTTTATCGCACTCAGTTGTTAACTGAATTGCTTGAGGACAAGCAATAAGCTAAGCTTGGGGGGAGTTGATACGTCCAAAACGTATCTACTTTCCCGAACACTTTTGCTATTGTTTTACCTCTAACTTGTGTGTTTTGAATACAACTAATGCGGACTAACGCTGTTTTCAGCAGAATTGCCCTGGTGTCTTGTTTTTGTGCAGAAAGTCAACTTTCGGGAAAAACACCAGAAAAGATCGCAAACCTCCTATTTTACCAGAAGACTCACGGAGCCAGAAGGGGAGGCGGAGATGGGCCACGAGTGGCCCAAACCACAGGGCGCGGCCAAGGGGCCCACCGCGCCAGCCACTGAGGAGGGCGACTCGGCACCTCCCCGAGTCCCCCTTTCGACTACTTAACCCTCTCTGACCTAAAACGCGGGGGGTCGTCCACTTCATCCAGAAACATCACCGTACGCCGCCACCATCGCGAAACCTATTTCGGGGACCAGAAACTCCGTTCTGGCACTCCGCCGGGACGGGGAATTGGAGGAGATCATCGCCATCATCATCACCGACGCTTCTCCATCGACCATCCATGTTTCCCCCATCCATGTGTGAGTAATTCCCTGCTGTAGGCTGAGGGGGATGGTAGGGATTGGATGAGATTGTTCATGTAATAAGTTATAAGATCATTAGGGCATGGTGCCTAGTATCCGTTGTTAGTACTTATTGATGTTGTTGCAACTTGTTGAGCTTAATGCTTGTCACTAGGGCCCGAGTGCCATGATTTCAGATCTGAACATGTTATTGTTTCATAATGATATGCACTGTTTATTGATCATACCTGCAAGTTGTATACACATATTGTTGTCCGGAACCCGCGGTCCCAAAGTGACAATAATTGGGACAGCCGAGGGGAATGGCTGCGATGTGAGGATCACATGTGTTCACGGCGTGTTAATGCTTTGCTCCGGTACTTTATTAAAAGGAGTACCTTAATTACCAGTAGATTCCCTTGAGGCCCGGCTGCCACCGGCTGGTAGGACAGAAGATGTTGTACAAGTTTCTCATTGCGAGCACGTACGACTATATACGGAACACATGCCTATGTTTACTTAGTACTTGGATGCTTTATCATTATTATCTGCAATGCCTATGTCTTGATTATTATATGAGCTATCTTATCCATGCAGCGCCCGTTCATCCATCCCTATGCCTACAGTGTTTTAATCCTACTGTTTACTGCAATCACTACTGCTGTCTTACTTACTGCTGCTATTATTTCACCGCTACTACTGCTATAAAACTGTTGCTACTGATAATCTGTGTCGAGCAAGACTATTCACAGGTGCAGCTGAATTGACAACTCCGCTGTTAAGGCTCTCAAGTATTCTTTGGCTCCCCTTGTGTCGAATCAATAAATTGGGTTTTACTTCCCTCGAAGACTGTTGCGATCCCCTATACTTGTGGGTCATCAAGAACAGGAGAGGGCATCTGGTTAATGAGGTAACAGGCGGTGAGAAAAGCTTCATCCCAATATCGTAAAGGGAGAGAAGAGTGAGCAAGAAGAGCTAGCCCAGTCTTGACAAGATGTCGGTGTTTACGCTCAACAATACCATTTTGTTGTGATGTGTGGGGACATGACACACGATGGAGTATGCCCGTGCGGCGAAAGAAAGCATTTAGGCGATGGTACTCGCCACCCCAATCGGACTGCACAGCACGGATTTTAGTGTTAAGAAAACGCTCCACATGAGTTTGAAAACGATAAAAAATGTGTTCGACATCAGATTTATGTTTAAGTAAATAGATCCAGCAATGGCGGCTATAGTCATCAACAAAACTAACATAATATTTGTAACCTCCAGAGGAGGACAACGCAGGACCCCAGACATCTGTATGAATAAGCTCAAGAGGTGCAGTGGAAATACGATGGACTGAGTGTAAGGTAATTGATGACTCTTAGCACGTTGACATGCATCACACACGGATGACTCAAAATCTGAGGAACATGAAAGAGAATTGTTCTTGACAATATTTTGAACTACATTATTAGAAGGATGACCAAGCCGTTGATGCCATTGACTAGAGGAGAGCGTAGCACTAGCAGCAGCATGCCGAGAAGATGATGAAGCTCGATGAAACGGAACAGGATACAGACCCCCCCCCGGCTTCTACCTTGAAAAACGATTTTCTTCGTGACCTTGTCCTTAACACAGAAAAAATTACGATGAAATTCGATGAAGACGTCGTTATCACTAACAATCTTATGAACAGAAAGCAAGTTTTTGCTAATGCTAGGGACATGAAGTATATCTTTAAGAGCTAGAGGATGCATAGGACTAGCTAATCGAGAGTGACCAATGTGCGAAATAGACAGACCTGCACCGTTGGCGACTTGAACTTGATCCCTGCCATGGTATGGCTCGTGAACCTGGAGCCGCCCCATGTCGTGGGTGAGATGATCAGTGGCGCCGGTGTCCATCAGCCAATGAGGCTGATACTCGGGATGATTCTGGCTGGTGGAGGCGACGTTGCCAGAGCGAGTGTCATTGCCTTGACCTTGATTGTACTTGCGGCAGTCCGGAGCAATGTGCCCCCAGATGCCGCAAAACTGGCAACGTGGTCGAGAGCGTCGGCCTCCTCGACCACCGCCACCACGACCGCCGTTTGGACCGCCACCGTTGCGGCCTCCTCCTTGGCCGTAGTAGCCGCCCCCTTGGCCACCGTCCTGGCCGTGCGGGCCACCACCCTGGCCGTAGTAGCCGCCTCCTTGGCCACCGCCCTGGCCGTAGTAGCCTTGTCCACCGGATAGCCACCGCCCTGGCCACCCTGGTAGCCGCCTCCTGAACGACCACCTGGATAGCCGCCATTGCCTCCTGGGTAGCCGCCTGCGTGCTGACCGCCGGGGCGATCTTCGGCGATGGTGCGGCCATAGTCACCGCGGCGGGCGGCATTGGCCGAAGAGGAGTAGTCGATCTCATGCCCCGACGTATCCTGCATGGCTTCATGCGAGACGAGCATGGCGTAGAAGTCTGAGAGGTGGATGGTGGCGTTGGGGTTGGTGTTGGAGAAGACATTGAGCGATGCCTGAAGGGGAGCAAAGGCACTGCTGAAAGTGCATGTGTTGCCCCATGCGTGGTTTTGGTAATTAATGACAATCCTTATGGACTAATGTTTGCATTGAGATATTCTTATAGATCTTGTCCATAGGAAAGATGGGAGTTCATGTGTTGGACTCTAGAAGCTTATAAGATGACCAAGATCTTATTCAAAGGTTTATATGAAGAATGGTGATATGTAGAGTTGAGCATATTGCAAGTGTGTCTTGAAGAATAGAATACCGTGGATATTCATGCTCATCTTCAAGACATCATCATTGATCAACAAAGAAGAAAAGATACAAAGTTGATCAAGGCTAAGTGGAAAGGATGGATTCAAGTGATCAACACACAAAGCTACATGTTGTACCATGTGGGATCTTGTGATCTATTGGTATGGTAAGCAATCGTCTATATAGCTTTGTGAACTATCCCATATATATGTGTGTGGAGTATCTATGCGGGGTTAGGTATCTTCCCATGGGCGTGCATCAAAAGGAAGTTCCATATAACCCATGGCGGATGACGTCAAGCGGTGGTCGTCATCAAGATAATGGCCAAGTGAAGATGTTCCTAAAAGTGGCTCTCCCATATTGTGTATGGGGGAGCATTTCACAAGACTTCACCAAGCGGAGCGCAATCAAGAAAGGTGATCCAACTTGAGGTGATCAAGATCGTCATCATCTAGCTCAAGTGGATTGCGCAAGGCAAAGGTATGACCTTGATATGGTTTCTATTTTACCGGTCTCATGGTGTTAGTGAGAGACCGGATTATAGGATAGATGCCACACTTTCAAGAGGGGCTCTCGAATGAGTAACTTGATCGTATCGTTCGGAGAGAGCTCAAACCTTTGCATTCTTGGCATCATCTTTCTTGGTTCTTATTGGCTTTTATCTTTGTGAGGTTTTGGTGCTTGTCGTGTTCGTCATGACAAGACCAAGTTCTTCGAAAACGGATTTTGGTTTGAAAACTTGTTGCGTTCTCGGTGTTGGAAATATTACCGGTCCTCCTCGAGATAAGGTCCACACCTTCCATGTGTGGTATCTCCTCTATATTACCGGCCTTCTCCTTGTCGTTACCTTTCCAACAAAATTGGTTTCACCTAATTTGGAGCTTCCATGCAAAAGTTATTGTCGTTTTGGTGCTCGCTCAATTTGTTGTTTTGCCTGTCGGCGGTAGTACCGCTGGAACAGGCGGTAGTACCGCCAGCGGGTACCGCCAGCGGGTACCGCTGTGGGTACCGCCGTTTTGTCTTTCAGAGCGCTCTTCCGGTACCGCCAGCGGTACCACCGGCGGTACCAACTGGTACCGGGGACGTGGGTTCGGAGAAGGTTTGGTCAGTCGTTGACTGGCCGCGAGGCTGCGTTGTAGAACCCAGCGGTAGTACTGCCTATCCCAGCGGTACTACCGCTGGGCTCGAGAACTGCAGCCAACGGTTGGATTCGTGGGGAACCTTTTTAAGGGGTCTTCTTCCCCAATGGTTCCCCAACCTTCTTGCAAGTTTTGCTCTCCATTGTTGTTCTCCAAAAAGCTTGCTTTCTCTCAATCCCTCCAATGATTCTTGCTCATTCTTGAGGGAAACAAGAGAGGAGATCTAGATTCACCACTCCACCAATCAATCTCTCCTCTAAGTGAGGGGAGCATATTGGATCTAGATCTTGTGATTCATTTGTTGTTTTCCTTGCTCTTCCTCTCATCTTCCTCCATAGCATTAGTTGCTTTGGTGGGATTTGAGAGTGAATTGCTTTGAGCATTTCTTGTGTTCTTGCCATTGCATTAGGTGCATCGGTTTGAGTTCTCCACGGTGATACGTGGAAGTGAAGTTTGAGAAGCTCATTACTCTTTGTGGTTCTCGTTGCATCTTGGGTTGCTTGTAACCCTAGGTGCCTTTGTGAGTCTCGGAGGAAGTCCGAGGCATTGTTGGGAGGCTCCAACTCATTGTGGAGTTCCCCGACCTTTGTGTATCGGTTTGGTCAACGCCTTCAAGTCGACCTCATAGTGGAACGAGCCAATCCCTCACGGGTGAAGCTCACGGAGAATAGGGTGAGCACATCCGTGCTATTGGAGCGCCTAGGTGGCTCCACACCCCTCCAACGTAGACGTACTTTCATTGGGAAGGAACTACGGGAAACATCTCCTCGTGTCCACTTTGCGGTTAGTTCTATACCCAAACCTTTACTTATGCATTTACCTTTGTGATAGCCATCGAGCTTGAAGTTATCTATTGCTATCACTTAGTTGTTTATCTTGCTTAGCTAAGTTGTTGGTGCACATAGGTGAACCTAGCTTGTTTAGGTTTTGTGCTTGATAAATTAAACGCTAGTTTTATTCCGCATTTATTCAAGCCTAAACCGTAATTATTTTAAAAACGCCTATTCCCCCCCCCCCCCCCTCTAGGCGACATCCTCGGTCTTTCAACTGCCCAAGCCGGCAAGGATGTAGTCAATCAGCTCTTCATCGGGCAACGGAGCTCCGACGGTCGCCATTGCATCGACGAATCCGTTCATCAGGTGAAAGTAATCAGCCACCCTCATGTCATGCCGCTGCGTCGTCGCCAGCTTGCGACGGTAGGCACGTGTACTCGCCCGTCCTTGGGCGGAGAACATGGAGGTGAGAAAACTCCAGACGGCGGCGGAGGTTGTGCGCCCGACCATCTGGGCAAGAACTTCTTCAGTCATGGAGCCGAGAAGCACGCTCAGGACGCGCTGGTCCGCGCGCTCCCATGCGATGTAGTCAGGGTTCGCGATGGTTCTTGCTTCCGCACCGGTGCCGGTGGTGATTGTCTTCGGCGGCGCAGGTGAACTTCCATCGATGAACCCGAGCCGTCCTGATCCCGTGAGGTTGGGTATGACCTGAGTTTTCCAGAGGAGAAAATTGCTCCGGTCTAAGCGGACGGTAATGGTGGTGGGCTCGCTGGCCGGGAGAGCGCCGGCGGCGGAAGAGGATTGAGCGGCAGAGGTTGTCAGCGACATGGCGACGGCGGTGCGCGGAAGGTGACTCGCGTCGACAGCGCGGACGATGACTCGCTGCAGCGGCGCGGAAGGACTCGCGCGTCGTCGGCAGCGCGGAAGATGACTCGCGCTGGAAGATGGCTCGCTGCAGCGGCGCGGAAGGACTCGCGAGGCAGCGGCGGAAACAGAAACCGATTGGCGGAAACAAGGAAAACCACGTACCGACTTGGGTACGATCTACTCTGCCTAATACCCAGACGGGTCTCTGCCGCCAGTTTCTAGTGCTGTTGTTGTCGGAATCAATGTGATCGCGACCTCGATGCTTTCAGTTGGGAGTTCCTCTGCTTTTTTACCGGTAGTGGATGGTTAAACCCTGCAGCTTATGTAAATGATCGACCCTGCAGCTTATGTCGATGATCGAACCTGCTCGGCCTGAGACTTGTCGGAATTCAGATGCTTGCTCTATCTTCAGGCACGCGTGCTACGCAAAAGCAAACCAAACCCTCCTACTATGCCGACGCCGTGCAGCTTCTGTGTATATGATCCATATGAGCCTTTTAACACCTTTCAATTCAGAGCATTGAAACATTGGTCCGTGTCCGCCAGTTTCCAGTGCTGTTGTTGTCCGAATGAATGTGATCGCGACCTCGTTCCTGATGAAAACTGCTACAGCTCCTGCTTTTTCACCGGCAGCGGATGGTTAACCATGCAGCTTATGTTGATGATCCATCGTGACTTCGCCGGCTCGGCAGATGCTGCTTGTTCTCTATCTTCAGATACGCGTGCTACGCAAAAGTGGACGCCGTGCAACTTCTGTACATGATCCGTGTGCCTTTTAACACCTTTTAATTCAGAGCATTCAAACATTGGTCCGTGTTCACGGTAGAAAGCTGCATGCAGTGTGTCTACTTCCGGGCCGCACGTACGCGTATTGCTTTATCGATAAATTTCATTTCAACTACTAAAGCACTAAAGTTCGAACTGCACGCACAACGGTATATGTTTGTTTTACACTGACGAGGTTCAGTCTGAAAACTGTAGCCAGGTTTTAAAATCTCTCCCGATCGATCTCTGAAACTGATGCATGCACGGGCAGAGATACAGCTCGCGCGTTGTTCGTGTACTCATGGTCGATCTGAACTTCTGGACCTCACCTGCCTCCTGATATTTCCCATCTGGTTGCATGCACGCATTCATGCTAGCCCCGGCCGGCCCAAGGTTTACATGCACGGTTGGGCCGTATCCCCAACCGTAGAGCATGTGATGCTGTTGGAGACCAGTTAAGGGCGCGATTGGTAGCCTGCATCGAATTCTCGTATCCTTGCGGGCAGGCTCTAGGGGGCAGTGCCGAGCAAAGCCACCCCTAAAACCATGTTGTGGTTGTTGTTTGGTAGCCTGCAGCAAAAAACGAGAGTTCTCTTCGTGCAGGACAACCAAACAACAAGCTTGTATTTACAGATTCGGTTAGTCTCACCATTTGCTTAAAGGTGTACTTACCTCTCACCATGAAGTAGCAGTAGAACGGCGAGGATGACGACGATGCGAGCGGCGGCGGCGGCGGTGGCGGAGGTAGCCTGTGTGCGAGCCACGACCACGACGACGGCTCGGGCGACAGCGAGCATACGACATGGCGACGGAGCTGGACGGTGAGCAGATGGCATGGCGCCTGTGTGCGAGCCACGACCACGACGACAGCGAGCATACGACATGGCGAAGGAGCTGGACGGTGAGCAGATGGCATGGCGGCAATGCTGGACGGTGAGCAGATGACATGGCGGCTGTGGAGCTCGATGACTAGTCATGGCGATGGTAGAGCTCGACGAGTTAGACCGGAGGTTGAACAAGACGAATAGACCAAGAACAGTTTAAATACGCATCTTACAGATCTATACGCAAAACTTACAACACGAAAGTTGTGCTCAATGACGAGGTGAAGCTACACGAAATCGAAAACCGTAAACCGTGTGCGACAAGATCTTCAAAATTCGTTCAAAAAAGTTTCACACAAGAACACGAAATTAGTACCACGCGGTTAACGAAAGGATGAGCTGATTGCCGGAATGGAACTGCATCATCAAAGCGCATCATTTTGGTATACACCTTCTTTTAAACCGAGCAGTGTATCAGTTATTAGCCGCGAATAAACGGCCGATACGGCCGTTGTCACTGGGCCTGGCCCGAGCGTGCTTTAAAAAGCGCGCTATGCGAAATTTGGGCTGCATGCAAGCAAACAGTCAGCCTGTTTCTGGCCCGCTGGCTAGCTGTAGGCTACCAAACGCGGCCTAAATATTTGTTTGATATATAGTTCAACATTTGTTATGGCGTTGATAGATCAGTTAAACTTGATGATCATGGACAGAATTAATTTTCGATCGCGTCACCGGTCAATACAACTGTCGCCTCCGATCCGGTTTTGTGCATGCGTACGACGGACCTTTTCTCCTGGCTCCACTCAGCTGACTCCAAGTCGTAGTTGCTCGCTGCTCGAAAGTGCTGATCCCCCGCGCGTATCACCGTGACGACATTGCTGCGACCTGCCGCCGGCCGGGATGGGTGTGTACTGCGACGTCGCGCGCGTGCTGCGTTCGCGTAAGCGGATCACCGCTGACGCGGACCCGGCTTATGCGTCCATGCATACAAGGAAAGAGGAGGCGTTTTCTGTTCTGAAACTAGAAAGGGGAGGCGGTTCCTAAACCTGTTCCGGGACGATTCTGATCGATCGATCCATCGATCATAAGGCCTGTGCCAATGCATTGTTTCTTAGCACGTTATCATAGGAGCATTAAAAATTTAAGAAACAACTAGGAAAAAGGCCCGTTTGTTGCAACGGGAGAAAAATTTCGCGCCTTTCAAATTCATAATCTTCCTATGCAGCATTGGTAGCACTGACTCCGCCGACGAACGATCATTAATTTTGACCGATGGCAATTGGGTTTGTTGAGAAGACGTTAGACTGAAAACGATGCCCTATTAATACATTTCTAATTCACGTATTTTTTTTTGTAAAATAGAATCGTACAATGCGATGCTCAATTGAAACAATTTTGATTTGATTATTCATAATTTTGGCCATCTATGTTTATATTACATGTAAAAATATGCAGTCTATGGATTTTATCTTAATTTCTAAAATTATCAGCCGAAAAAGGTTTAAAAAAAGGTCTTAGTCTCGATGTTTTTTCAATATCATAACATGTCGTAGTTTTTCTTAAAATCCTTGAGAAAAAACGCTCTTCCTTTTTATGTAGTATATATAAAGAGATTAACTGACCTGATTCCTGTGCATTGCACGCGATAAAAATAATCTGTGACATTCGTGGCAATGGGACAAAAAAACAATAAACTTAGAATCCACTTGGCCTGTCATTTTGTGGCACAAAATGAACGTCTTAATTGCATCGTGAAATATTCCAGTCGGGAGAAAAAATGGTCTCTTTCTATTATTTTTTTCTTATCGGATTTTATCACGAAAGATTCTGGAAAATCACAGAAAATCTTTGATAATTCCAAACTCAAATTTTTTTTTGAAAAAATATACTCAAGCACAAAAATCAATGCTGGAAGCATTCCTCTTTTAACATTTTTATCACGGTGAATCTTTTAGCGTTTAGTTGGGTGTTGCGTCGAATACTTTTTTTTTTGCGAAAACACAGCATTGTATTCCTCACTTTAGACAAATTACATGAGCTGAATACAACGCGAAGGCTCTGGACGCCCACCTCTCGAACACTTTTATAGCAAAAACCCCTAAGAAAATAAAATTAACAAATAAGTCCCTGGAGTCGTCTTTCTCAATCTGCCGCCGCCTGGCTTCACCGCCGCCGGAGCTAGCAAGCAGAAGCCAACCCATGGACCGGAGCAGACCCGTCGCAGCTTCAACTTCTTTCTCGAACCACTGAAGTAGACGCCCGGGAACGCGTCGACGTCTTTGACTTTGGGGATTTTGGGGATCGTCGGCCGGGGCAGCGCCCCGCTCATCTCCGTCCTCGGCTCCCCTTCCGCTGCCACTGGAGCCGCTCTCCAACCATCCTCCATTAGCAAAAACGTCCACAGCCCTCATCCCATCACAACACCTCACGGACCCCGAATCGCCACTGGGGGAGATGATGAAACGGTGGCGAACAGCCCGAAGGTCGGGAACTCCATCACGCACCGCAGCCGATGTCGCCTTGTCAACCACCTGCAAGGAGGAACACAACTCCACAGCCTCCCCGACGACGACGTCGCCAGGCCGGAGAAAGGAGGGGGAGGAATTATTCTTCACCATCGCCGCCATCAGCTCCGGCACGATGCCGACGAGGAAGCACAGGAAACTAAAAAAATCTATGCCTAACTACTTCGCTCGACGAGATACAGAGCTTCCCCCCCCCCCGCCTCACGAGGCCACGACGGCGCCGGAGACGGAGGGAAGCGGCGGATTCGCCGACGACAAGCAAGAGCACGGGGAAGGCGTCGAGCAGTAGGACCGTAGGAGAGCCGGAGAGGTCGGGAGCGAGGGAGAAGCGAACAAAACAACCGTACCGGTACCATGGCAGTTTGTTGTATTTCCTGGTTTGGTGGGAGGGTAAAATCGGAAAACAGAAATCGATGGTATCAGTGCGTTATATGTGATTTGGTGGGAGGGCAAAATTGGAAAGAAAAATGACGTACCACAAGAAACCTTAATGCTTTTATTATTATGTATAGATATAGACTAGTCCAATGCATTGTCTCTTGTGTTGTATCTAAATTAAATGATTTAGTGCTAATGCATACATATGATTGGGTGATAAACACATCGATCCATCGGTCATATTGGTTTACCTATTTTATCTGAAATTGAAATCCGTACAATCATTTAATACAGTATTTTATTTTGAAATACTTTATATTATGGGCTATACAAAAATGACAAAATAAGGTAAAACTTAGAGATTTGAAAATAGGCATATTTAGATCCACAATTTGTCATTTTTGTATAGAAAAAAATACAATGTATTTGGAGTTGATATTTTACACGTTCATGGAAATACTATTGCCTACTCCCAGGATTTGTTTTGGAATTTTTTGAAACTCATAAATATGATTTTTAATTTTTAAAATTGGAGAGTTCACAGGTGCCCGGAGCAAAAAGTCTCTACAGGAAAGAAAGACTGTTTGGAAAAAGAAAAATTATTAGTTATGGAGAGAGTAGCAGCTAAGTACATGATCCAAGTTCTCGTATGACTGAGAATTAGCAATCTAGTAGAGTAGGAAAATATGAGGACGTAATGAGGTGTCGAGGTGATATGAATCATGACGAAACTATTACTATTCGCAGAGTTTGAAATTTAATTGAATTTAATTGAATGTGCTGTCTATTTAAAAAACGGTCTGTCTAGTGGAGTGACGAATTATAAATCCTTCTTTTAGAGGTTTAGAGTCTCATTCTGTTCCAAGAATTTCTTCAATCGTTTCAAAAAACATTCTTCAATTGGACAAATTGTAGCCCACTTTGTTTCCTTGGACCATGGCCCGAGAAATAGTGCACGAGCCAACAAAGACTTGCCCGGCTGGTTACGAGTTGAACCAACACCTACTGCTACGGCCCAACCAGGCACAACGAACATCACCCCCGACGCAGGTCTGTAGGCCGTAGTGACCACGACCGGCGCCGCACGCGGAGCTCCTATTTAACGCTTACGGCGCGACACTTACAGAGCCGTCCAACTGGGCCGCCCAATAGGCTACTAATCTATTCTTTTCGTTTACCTTTAATTTTCTTTTTTTCATTCTTTTTTTCACTTGTACCTTTTTCTTTCTGTTTTTAACATTTAAAGATTTAATTTTTATAAATGGTTTAAATAAATGTTTACGTTGTTTACAAAATATTCATGTGAAAACATACAAACATTTCAAAAATGATTGTTTAAATATTTGGAAAATGTCCACATAGTTTTAAAAATAAGTTCACTTGAAAAGTAACAATATTCACGAGATTCAAAATATTTTTTCACAAGGTTTAGAAGATACTAACATAGTTTAAAAATGGTTGTTTGCTATGTTAAAAATTATTCATGTAATTCAAAAGAAATCATCAGTCTCTGCTTCAAGTGGTTCGTTTTTATACCTACAACTAGAGCATTCTTTTTTACCAGATGACCATTCAAGAGAATTTACTATATTTTCCTATTTTTATACCTTTTTAACTATACTATCTTGATTGTTATTGATAAAATAATAATCAAATTTTCACCCACATGGGTTTTCAACCAAAGAGTGAACATAAAATCAGGGGAATACATAATGGACTAATTTCACAAAAAGGTTATCTACCCATGTCGGCCAAAACTAAGCACAAGATGTAAATTTCATAGAAGACATGTAGTAATGTTCTTAATATTGTTTTTACTACTTTGGTGCGCCTGGCCACAACTACATGGATGTCAAGCAATTGCATTTTATCAAGAAAAACTCTATTGGTCTATAGTTGAAACACAGATCTAAGGTTTTTATGTGAACAACAAAATTTACCGCTTATCTACAGTGTGTTTTATGTCCTGTTGCTTGACATCTCGTACTTTTTACCCCTAATATGTTTAACTAAAACTTAAATCATGGTAAGAGAAACCAAAAAGATGATGATATATGACTTTTTAATATGAGTCTGAGAAATATGCTAACATATGAATTGCGTCCAGCTTTTTTCGTATGATGCTGAAAACTATATGATGTATATGACTTTTTAACATCCCGGTGAACTTACATAATGCCAAACTTATATCCTAGAAAGTTTACATATGTGCTACCACACCTGTTATACTAACTCAAAAGAAAAATTGAATGTAACAAGTTATGATAGTTGATTGTTATTTTTGGTACATACAAGGATGTTACTGCTTTTATCCTCCACTAAGTAACATTTTCTATTTGCATATAACTATTCAGGTTTTTTTTTTTCTTTTTTACAATGTTTTTACAGTGTTAAAATATAAGAAACAAAATGTACTAAGCTAGTTAACCAATTAGTTGCACTTTTTAATAGGTGATAGAAATAGGTTTTGGTAGTGTCTGTAAGGGAGGGCACAGGGGGGGAGGGGGGGGGGGGGGAGTAGCTTGAGGTCGGGGTTGTGGAGGGGATGCAGCATCTAGGACATCATGCTACATGTGATGTACAAGAACGAAAACAGATCAGTTTGTCTTAATGAAAAGAGGGGGAGACGAATTGGTGTCGATGGATCTTTATTGCACCTTCCCCATTTGTGTAAGTCTCCAACAGGGTGTACTCTTATGATTTTTCGTACTGAAGGTCGCCCTTCTTGAAGAAGAAGAAGAAAAAGAAGAAGAAGAAGAAGAAAGCAATGCGATGCAGAGAGACTGGATGCAGGGTAGGTGGGTTTGGGCCATAATTATTTCGCTGATACAAAACCGGTGGGGCGTAACCGTCCATGCTTCCCGCACGCCTTCTATTTCTATTTTCGGAATTCTTTACAACTTGTCGCCTGAGCTTGACCTAAGCAAGTTCAGGGGTGGCTCGTTTTAGCTATGTCATCTAGTAAACCAACTAGGCTGCAACAAGCTATTAACCCAATCAGACTGTATCGAAGTCATCAAGTCATATTATAAAGGAGGGAGGATTTACATCAACTTCGGAGGCTTCATTTTTTTTAAGGCATCTACACTTATTCTACAAATACAAGAGTTGAGTTCTTTTAATGTCGTGGCTTCTCTTAGGGATGCGAGTTGTGCTGATCATACTCTAGCAAACGAGTGAGGGAATTACAAAAAACTACCACAGTTGGGGCAGCATTAACGGGTCAGTATCTATTGTACTATTTTTTTTCAAAAACATACCAACACTCGGGTAACAAAAACACACAAATTTCTCTCTAACCGCATTTTGACAGCAGCCCTGACTGATGGGACCCATCTGTAAGGGCCTAGTTGGCAACAGACATGGAGGTGGAGCTGACGTGGAAGTGGGCCCACCTGGGACTGCCAGAACTTGCCTCGCCCGCGCAATGGCCGGAGCTCGCCCTCTGTACATGGGCCGCCTGCCGCTCCGGCCATCACCGGCCCTCTCCGCACCTTCGTCGGTAGAGCTCACCCTCTCCAGGTCGTGGACGACGGCTAGGCTGCGCGAGGTCGTTAACGCGGTGCTAGCCGCGCCTCCGCCCACGCGCTGCCCGTCGGAGACCTGCTGGCCGCGCGCGTCGTCCATGTCCTGGCATGCGTCGTGCTCGCTGTGGACGTCACGCAGGCATCCCCATCACCGTCTCGCCCCACACACCCACACGCCTCCGAGCAAGGTAGTCGCCGCAGGTGCGGGCTCGTCCGTTCTGCCCCCACCGGCCGGAGCGCGGAGGCGGTGGCTCGCATCTCGGGGAAGCGGAGCGAGAGCAACGATGGCCTGCACCTCGGCGGCAGCGTGACCCACGGCTCCCCGGCGTCGTGCTTCTCGTCGTGGTGTGCGTGGGGCGACACGGCCGTCGACGAGCGTGGCCGTGCGGCACCCGGCCGGCATTGATGTAACAACCCAAAGTTTGAGAACCTAAAAACCTGAGTAAAATTTTCGCTTTTGTGTTCCATTGCATCATGACATCCATATTAAGTTGCTAAACAACACACAAATGGTTTGGCAACATTGAAAAAAAAAACCAAATGCCAAACTTGCTCTAACAAACTTTAAAACAATGGGGGCACTCAAACTTGCAAAACAAAAAAATACTTTGACATCTTATATTTGTCAAGGAAGTTCCAAGAGTTAAAAATATTAGGTTGAACTTGCTCTAAGATTTCTAAAGGATTATAATTTGGGAATTTAGCAAATGCCCTATTTTTAACCCTATGAACAAAAGTTGTCCAAACTATTTTATTTTGAGACACCAAAATTTGTGGAGCTTCTACAGGCTAAGGGGAGCCTCCCCAAATTTTGTCATATTTTTCTAAAATGTCTAAGTGCCTCAATTAAATCTCCAAAGTGCTGCTGGTTTTAAAAGGTTTTAAAAAGAAAGCTGGAAAGGACCAATCTATGATGGAAAATATTTGTCCAGGGGGTTATCTGCAAATCGCCGTCGTCTCTCTCCTCTGCACTGGCGCCATGCCGCCGTGCCGCTGCCGCACGACGCGCTGCGTCGGGCCCCCCTCCTCTGCCTTCCCCTGCGAGGAGAGAAGAGCCCCACGAGGCCCTGCTCCTCTATCCACTCGCGCACTGATGGCCCTTGAAGAGGTTGATCTACGGCGCCAGAAAACACTTTGTTGATCTCTGGTGCGTAGATACCTGCGTCAAAAGTAAATGGGTTAGGTTGAGACTCCAAGTGCAGAGTGTGTAGTAGTGGAAGACGTGTTTTCCCCACGAGGGGTGACTCGAGGGTTTAATATCGAACTCTCGGGGAATCAGTAGTGAATATATATCTTCTTATCCTTCTTTTGGTTACCTACAAAACAAAGTTAAATGTTTTGGTCCTCAACCTCACCTGTGCTTGTCAAGCACAAGGTGTAAGAATGATATCAAGATAATTATGCAATGCAAACAGGAAATAAACATGCAATGGTAAATGATATTTTTGGGTTTTTTAATGATGTATGCAAGATGAAAAGTATTTTTGTATTTTTGGATTTAATGATGGCTGAAAATAGAAAAGTGGTATATGGTGTTGGAAAGGTGTTTCTTATGATTAAAATTGGACCGGGGTTCATGGTTTCACAAATGCACTCTCTCTTTATAAAGTGGCAGACAATGGAACACACACAGAGTTAACATATGAGATTGCAACACAAAGTTTGATAACAAGTTACTTAGATATATGGGCATCACGTCCTAACATAGAGACCTTTTGATTATTAGTCTCTCTTATACTCCACCAAGATGCGAACCAAATCATAACACCTCAGTAATTAAGATGACTCAGAGTATAGCAATAAGTTTCATGACATGAAGTGAAAATAAGAACATGCTGGATCTAGTCACAGGAAGAAGCTTGGTCACCCTCAACCCTTGCAGCATGGTATTTTAGTTTATCCCTAGTGAGGTAACAAAGTAAGGTAAACACCCAAGTGGATCGCGATATTAAGTTGTCAGCTTACCGCACTCACCACTCCCCGTTACTCCAACTAATGCACACGTTCCACCCCACACGCTCTCATAAACATGCTTGATCATAACAAGTAGACAAGAACGGGGTACATAATATGCATCTATACTCATAACTGAAACAAATATTGCAATCTCAAACATATATTAACTCATAGAAAGATCCACCACATAGGTATTACAAATATGACCGTAATCATGTTCAGCAGCTCATACGGTACTAATTAGTGAAGCTTAAGAGAGGAGAGATACATAAGTTACTTCCACAAACCCATAGTCCAGAGGTGGACTACTCCCTCTTCATCATGGAGACGGTGGAGAAGTCGATGGAGAGGATGGAGACCACACCGGCAGCGCCCCGCCGGAGTTTTCCCCCTCCAATCTGCAGCTCATGTGTTTGCGCATTGCATTTGTTAAAGCTTGTGTGGTGATTGATTGTTCTTCCGTTGTATGCTTCGATAGATCAAGCAGCCGGGGTTACACCGCAATACCCCGACGATCCGTACTACCAGCACGTTGAACAAGGCAAGCGTAATCCCCCCTCTGAGCATGTCTTATCCTATTTCCGCAAATATTTTCTCCACTATAATATTGCATGCGGTTCCAAATGTCAATTTTATTGGATTAGAGTATCCTATAGTTGCATTAAGTTTCCGATGCCATTACCTGTTTCCCTCCTATTATCCATAGGATTGTATTGTTGGCCTAAATACTTAACTATGCTATGTTGATGCTTAGCCATGCTTAGTTAAATGTTTATTCGTCCGATGGATATTCATGTTGGAAACAGAGGTTGAAATGTTCGGATGATGGTGGAGAATTGTGGTGACAGGTAATAAAATGCTTAAAGGTGGGGATGAGAGGCCACTTGGTTGGTGGTGTTTTGTCTCACTCTCGCCGCCTAGGTGCGAGTTCTTTACCTCTTGAACCAAGAATGAGCGCGCTTCCTTTCGGTGGGGTATATGGAGCCCTCGTCGACCGACTAACTTGTGCGGGGCTAGCCAGGGTCCTCTAGTTTGAGCTTCCATTTGCGCGTGCGTTGAGATGGTGGCCAAGACAGAAATGAGGATGGTGGTGTTAGGAAAATGAGTGGCCACGGGGCAGGGTGTTGGAGGCACTGAACCTGTCCCGTCCTCACTGATGATCCTGGGTTAGTCTCAAGCAAGGTAAAGGTTGTAACCGTTCCCACTCAGCCGGCTTTCCCCGGAAGAGAGCTAAGCGTAGGCAATGAGCCGGGCGGTACCGAAGGTAAACACAGTGCACCCCTGCAGGGTTAAATCTTTTCGAAAAGCCGTGTCCACGGTTACGGACAACTTGGGAAAGGACGATAAGATCATAGAATAACTTGAACGGAATGATTAAAAACTGAGTACTAAAGGTACTACTCAAGAATGCAAGGTTAGCTTCCTCGAGGGTGATTCGGGGAGGTGCCTTTGTAGAACAGGTACAGTGTTATGGTGGTTGATGAGAGGTGATCAAAGAAAAGAGTTACTTCTTACCCTTTTAAAATACTCTGATTAGTCGATGCCATGGAGTTATGTTTTCATAAATAAAATCAGCTTTATGCAAAACAGCCATAAAACTTGAAAGCCTCATCGAGCTAAAGCTCTATATTTAATCTTGCGAGTTCGTCGAACTCAACGTCGTTTGTTTTGTTTCAGAGGAGGACTTCACCGACCTCGAAGGTGGGTTCTTTGTGGACGTCGACGAGTAGTCTGGGGTTCCCAGGTGGCAGCTTGGGACATCCCGGAACAGCTGGCGCTGATGTTTATCTGTAGGCCTCTTAGGCCATAATTTGGATCTTGTTGTTTAGAACAACTTAATTCGCTTCCGCATGTTGTAATGTTGGGTCTGTGACCTCTGGTTGTAATTTGCTATCTTTCTCTATTATAAGAGTTGAACTATAATGATTTGTGTCGTAGAGTCTGTGATGTGCCAGTTGTTCCACAAGTCTTGATCTCTCTATTATGCATTGATAGTTGTGCCTGTGTTAAGGCATCAATCGGGGTGTTGCGTTGCCGATGATCATTCCGAGCAACGCCTGCCAAAGGTTTTGGCCGGGGATTGGTAAACCCGTAACCTCCGGTTGTATCGCTTAACCGGTGACACACAGCATCACTGTATAGCAGTCGGGTCGGGGCGCCACAAGTTGGTATCAGAGCAGTACTGCCTGTAGGAAACCCTTCTACTGGTCGACGTTGAGTCTAGTGTTTGTGAAAATATTTTTAACCTAAAAATGAGTTGTGAAAACCATCTTAGGATTCTTTTTACTCCTTATCTGGTTACCTCTAATCTCGGAGCAATCTTACCTCGATTTGAGTTAAAGTTTTACTCCTCTGTTACTAAAGAAACGGGTTGGGTTCTACCTTTAGTGTTATGTGTCCGGTTGCTCCCGCTGCGTTGCAATCCAAATCAACTCAGATGTTTGAACACTGTTACCAACGAGGATTTGATATCCTCTTGTTGGGTTTTAACCCAAGGACTTGAACAGAAGGTCCCGGATTGTGCCAACTAGAGTGTGTTGAATCACGTGGTTTCTTAACTATTTGAATCCCACGCTAGTAGTACATGATGCTGATCTTTGACCCAAGTTCTATCTTGTTGATCCCTTGTTAGTTGTTACACAATGTATTATCGTCCCTAGTCTGTGTACTTGAGTAGACGCTAATGCTATTGTTCAACCATTCGGAGAAGATACTAACTGTGTCATTGTAAATTCTCCAGAATGGCTCGAGGAGGCCGTGGTAACCACAATGATGAGGAACCACCGCCACCACCCTCGATGGCTCAGGTCTTGATGGCCATTGAGGAGAACCGTGGGCGCAATGAGCGCTGTTGAGCAGTTGGTGCAGCAGAATGCACAGAGGAATGGCTGCAACACTCTCACTGAGTTCCTGCGCTCGCAGCCACCCACCTTTGCTGATGCTAAGGAGCCACTGGAAGCTGATGATTGGCTTCGCGCTTGGAGCGCAAGTTCTCCGCGCTGCATGTCCCAGTGGCTGAGCAAGTCAACTTCGCCACCTACCTCTGGTTGGTGCGGCTGGCTGTTGGTGGGAAGCCATGTGGCATTGTTTCCAGCCAACCATGTCTTCACTTGGGCTGATTTCCGCACTGCCTTCCGTGCGGCTTACATCCCTCAGCCGATCATGGATTTGAAGAGGAGGGAGTTCCTGGATTTGCAACAGGGACGTATGGACCTCCGCACTTATGGTTGTGAATTCAACCATCTCTCTCGTTACGCCCCAAGGGACGTGACCACTGATGCTGACAAGCAAGAGCTGTTCCGCAAGGGTCTTCGCCGCAGCTCCGCTATGAGTTGTTGCCCTTCAGTTCCAGACCTACCAGGAGCTGTTCAACCAGGCTCTTACTCTTGAGCAGGGAAGGAAGGAACTTGAGGCTTCCAAGAGGCCAGCACACGGGGACCACCAGAGTTCCTCGGGTTCTGAGAGCAAGAAGCGCAGGGTGTTTGTTCCCTACAGCGCTGTGCCGCGTGCTCCATTCATGCCGAGGGCCGCGGGATACAGGCCACCCCTCCGCGCCCCACTACTTCGACACTTGGGGTAGGCGGGAGTGGGTATCGTCCTCTGCTACCTGCTCCACCTGGACTCACCTGCTACACCTGTGGCCAGGCTGGCCACTACTCCAGGGAGTGCCCCCAGAAGGCACCTATCACGGGAACTCCTGCACGAGCCCCTGCCACTCCAGCTGGCAAGGCTGGACCTATTGTGCGTGGTCGCCTGAACCACGTCTCTGCTGAGCAAGCTGAAGAGGACCCCGGCGTTCTTATGGGTGAGCTACGAATCAACAACAATCTTGCTACAGTTTTGTTTGATTCTGGAGCATCGCATTCATTCATATCCATAGCTTTTGCAAAAGACCACAAAATACCGTTTGAGAAAATGAGACGTCCCTTGGTGATCTCCACTCCTGGCTCCAAATGGCAAACCGATGGGGTTACTCCTGAGTCCAGATTACTAGGTTACTCGTCTTTCCTTTGCTTTGGTAGCTCTGAGGTCAAGTGGCATTGATGTCATACTGGGCATGAACTGGTTAGTAAAATACCGGGCTAATCTCGACTGTGCTGCCAAGACCATTACCGTGACCACTCTTCCGGTGACATTGTTGAGTATTGGTCTGCACTATCAAGACCTCCATCTTCAGTCATACCCAACTCACCGAGATCCTCCTTTGCTTTATGGAAGGCGAATCCCCTCCTGAAATCCAGGACATACACGTGGTGTGTGACTTCCCGGATGTGTTCCCGGAAGAATTGCCTGGCATGCCTCCTGACCGAAGTGTGGAGTTTGTCATAGATCTACTTCCCGGTACTGCTCCGATTTCCAAGAAGCCCTACCGTATGCCGGTGGAAGAGTTGGCTCTGTTGAAAGAGCAAATTGATCAGCTGTTAGCGAAGGATTTCATTCAGCCTAGCAGTTCACCTTGGGGTTGTCCGGTACTCTTTGTCAAGAAGAGGGATTCTACCGTGCCTCGTCTAGTCTCTGACTATAGACCGTTGAATGCGGTGACAATCAAGAACAAGTATCCTATTCCTCGCATCAATGATCTGTTGGATCAGTTAGCTGGTGCAACGTATTCTCCAAGATGGATCTGAGGTCAGGATACCATCAGATCAAGATCAGAAAGGAGGATATCCAAAGACGGCATTTGTTACTCGCTATGGCTCATATGAGTATACCGTCATGTCCTTTGGTCTCACCAATGCTCCAGCTACTTTCATGAGGCTCATGAACTCCATCTTCATGGATTATCTCGACAAGTTTGTCGTCATTTACATCGATGACATCCTCGTTTATTCCAAAACCGATGAAGAGCATGCCGAACATCTTCGGTTGGTTCTGACACGACTTCGAGAACACCGCCTCTATGCCAAGTTCTCCAAGTGTGAGTTCTGGTTGGATAATCTTGTCTTCCTTGGTCATGTGATATCCGCTAATGGTGTGGCTGTCATTCCCGACAAGATTCAGTCCATTTTGGATTGGAAAACTCCAATGTCAGTCAAGGACATTCGTAGCTTTCTCGGATTGGCAGGTTACTACCGCCGATTCATCGAAGGTTTCTCCAAGATAGCCAAGGCCTGACTGACCTTCTCAAGAAGGATAAAAGTTCGTATGGACGGCCGAAGCTGAAGAGAGCTTCAAAACACTGAAAGCCAAACTCACGTCCGCTCCTGTGCTTGTCCTGCCGGACACAAGCAAGGATTTCGTCGTCTTCTGTGACGCCTCTCTGCAAGGCTTGGGCTGTGTGCTAATGCAAGATGGCCATGTGGTGGCATATGCTTCTCGCCAATTGAAGCCGCATGAGCACAACTACCCAACTCATGATCTAGAACTTGCCGCGTGGTCTATGCTTTGAAGCAATGGAGACCATACCTGTTTGGTAACCGTTGCGAGATTTCTCGGATCACAAGAGTCTGAAGTACCTCTTCACCCAGCCGGATTTAAATCTCAGGCAAAGGCGTTGGTTGGAGTTAATCAAGGACTATGATGTGAGTCTGAACTATCAACCCGGCAAAGCAAACGTCGTGGCTGACGCGCTAAGTCGGAAGTCCTATTGCAACAATCTGATGATTGAGAAGGCCAACCTGCCTTCATGAAGAGTTCGCCCGTTTGAACTGGAAATTGTTCCCTCGGCTACCTTGCAAATCTGGAGATCAAATCTACTCTTGTAGACCAGATTAAGGATGCTCAGAAGCTGGATGAGGGTATCCTGAATATCAAGAAGAACATTGCTAGCGGAAGGCCAAATGTTTCTCGGAAGATGAATCCGGAGTTGTTTATTTTGGTGACCGCTTGGTAGTGCCAAAGAACCGAATTTGAGGGAGCTGATCCTCAAGAAGCTCATGAATCACCTCTCTCTATTCATCCCGGTAGTACCAAAATGTACCAAGACCTTCGACCACAATTCTGGTGGACTCGGATGAAACGGAAATTGCCAAGTATGTTGCTGAATGCGACACCTGTCGACGGGTAAAGGCTGAACATCAAAGGCCTGCCGGCACTCTTCGCCCTATTGCAGTCCCGAGTGGAAATGGGATGAAATTGGTATGGACTTCATCACCGGGTTTCCCAGATCTCAAAAGGGCAACAATGCAATCTGGGTAATCATTGATCGACTGTCCAAGGTTGCTCACTTCCTACCAGTCCGTGATGATATACGGGCAAGTCAACTTGCTGATTTATATATGGCTCGTATTGTTCCATTGCATGGGGTCCCTCTGAGGATCATATCGGACCGTGGAAGTATCTTTGTATCCAAGTTTTGGCAGAGTTTCCAAACTGCTATGGGGTCCCGTCTCAACTTCAGTACCGCCTACCATCCTCAAACTGATGGTCAGACCGAAAGAGTGAACCAAGTTTGGAAGACATGCTTAGGGCATGTGTAATCTCTTTTGGCAAGGGTTGGGAAAAGTATCTCCCTTTCGCGGAGTTCTCCTACAACAATAGCTATCAAGCTAGTCTGGGCATGGCTCCATTCGAGGTTCTATATGGAAGAAAATGCCTCCTCTAAATTGGTCCGAGACCGGAGAGAGAGCACTCTTTGGTCCGGATGTGATCAATGAAGCTGAGGAGAAGGTTAGAATCATAAGAGAGAATCTGAAGATTGCTCAGTCTAGGCAGAAGAGCTACTATGATAAGCACCATCAGGAAATTCACTATGAAATTGGTGATAAAGCTTATCTCCGCGTCTCTCCCCTTCGTGGCGTTCGCCGCTTCGGTATCAAAGGGAAATTGGCCCCTCGCTATGTTGGCCCTTTCACCGTTCTGGCCAAGCGAGGAGATCTTTCTTATAATTGGAGTTACCGGTCATCTTCCCAAATGTACATGATGTGTTTCATGTCTCCCAACTTCGCCGGTGTTTTAAAGATCCTATCCATGGGTCAATCATGAGGAGCTGGATCTCCAGGAAGATCTCACTTATCGCGAGCATCCTATCCGTGTCCTGGATGAAGCCGAAAGGAAGACCCGTAACAAGACTACCAAGTTCCTCAAAGTTCAGTGGTCTCACCATTCCGAGGAAGAAGCAACTTGGGAAAGAGAGTCTAGTCTTCGTGAGGAGTATCCCGACTTCTTTCCGCAATCTTAGAATCTCGGGACGAGATTCCTGTAAGGGGGTAGAATTGTAACAGCCCAAAGTTTGAGAACCTAAAAACCTGAGTAAAATTTTCGCTTTTGTGTTCATTGCATCATGGCATCCATATTAATTGCTAAACAACACACAAATGGTTTGGCAACATTGAAAAAAAACCAAATGCCAAACTTGCTCTAACAAACTTAAAACAATGGGCACTCAAACTTGCAAAACAAAATACTTTGACATCTTATATTTGTCAAGGAAGTTCCAAGAGTTCAAAATATATTTTGAACTTGCTCTAAATTTCTAAAGGATTATAATTTGGGAATTTAGCAAAATGCCCTATTTTAACCCTATGAACAAAAGTTGTCCAAACTATTTTATTTTGAGACACCAAAATTTGTGGAGCTTCTACAGGCTAAGGGGAGCCTCCCCAAATTTTGTCATATTTTTCTAAAATGTCTAAGTGCCTCAATTAAATCTCCAAAGTGCTGCTGGTTTTAAAAGGTTTTAAAAAGAAAGCTGGAAAGGACCAATCTATGATGGAAAATATTTGTCCAGGGGGTTATCTGCAAATCACCGTCGTCTCTCTCCTCTGCACTGGCGCCATGCCGCCGTGCCGCTGCCGCACGACGCGCTGCGCCGGGCCCCCCTCCTCTGCCTTCCCTGCGAGGAGAGAAGAGCCCCACGAGGCCCTGCTCCTCTATCCACTCGCGCACTGCTCCCTCTTCTCCCCATCTCTCTCCCCACGAGCTCCACACCGACGCGCCATGGCCGAGCTCTCCGCCGTTGATTGAGTTCGCCCGTACAAATCGAAGACCACCGGAGGGTCCGCCGCGTCCTCTTCTCCGTCCACGCGAAGGAATCGGGCCAGGACGCAGTACAACTACGGGAATCGAGTTCGCCGTCCACGCCCTCCGCCGCACTCTGAGCAAGTTCTCCGTCGATTCCGACCATCCCCGACCTCGCCGTCTCCTCCAACGAGTCTGGGGTGAGCACACGAACCTCCCCAGTGCCCTCCGTTCCTCCCTCTCCTCTTGTTCGTTGAATCACCGTAGCTCTCCGTCGAGTTGGAAAATACGGTGCCATTCCCGGAATTTTCCGGATTTTCTTCCGGAACGAGAAAATGGCTACTGGACTCACCCAGTTTCGCCCGGTATACACCCGGTATTGGCCCGGAAATAATTCCGGATTTTATTTTTCCGGTGCCAAACCCGGAATTATCCGGACCTGAAACCGGATTGCTCCCGGTACCAGACCCGGAATTTTCCGGACTTGAATCCGGATACTCCAATGAACCTGTTTCAACGCTAATACAACTACCTTCAGTTCCTTGTTAATTTGATTGCACGACTGATTTAATCACCAAAACCCTGCATTTCATCACCTGATCATGACATTCATATGCAAGTTCACCATAGGGTTTCATCTATCTTAATCAACAAGTAAAGATGATTCCTTACTTAACTCTACGGTATATTCGAGATGTGCCCCTCTAAGCATCCGAACTCCGTTTAAGTTGAATAGATTGAATCATCCTCATTCCGGGGATTTAAAATGTCATGTCATCATGTGTTTGTGCATTGCATTTGTTAAAGCTTGTGTGGTGATTGATTGTTCTTCCGTTGTATGCTTCGATAGATCAAGCAGCCGGGGTTACACCGCAATACCCCGACGATCCGTACTACCAGCACGTTGAACAAGGCAAGCGTAATCCTCCCTCTGAGCATGTCTTATCCTATTCTCCGCAAATATTTTCTCCACTATAATATTGCATGCGGTTCCAAATGTCAATTTTATTGGATTAGAGTATCCTATAGTTGCATTTAGTTTCCGATGCCATTACCTGTTTCCCCTCCTATTACCCATAGGATTGTATTGTTGGCCCTAAATACTTAACTATGCTATGTTGATGCTTAGCCATGCTTAGTTAAATGTTTATTTCGTCCGATGGATATTCATGTTGGGAACAGAGGTTGAAACGTCCGGATGATGGTGGAGAATTGTGGTGACAGGTAATAAAATGCTTAAAGGTGGGGATGAGAGGCCACTTGGGTTTGGTGGTGTTTTGTCTCACTCTCGCCACCTAGGTGCGAGTTCTTTACCTCTTGAACCAAGAATGAGCGTGCTTCCTTTCGGTGGGGTATATGGAGCCTTCGTCGACCGACTAACTTGTGCGGGGCTAGCCAGGGTCCTCTAGTTTAAGCTTCCATTTGCGCGTGCGTTGAGAAGGTGTCTAAGACAGAAATGAGGATGGTGGTGTTAGGAAAATGAGTGGCCACGGGGCGGGGTGTTGGAGGCACTGAACCTGTCCCGTCCTCACTGATGATCCTGGGTTAGTCTCAAGCAAGGTAAAGGTTGTAACCGTTCCCACTCAGCCGGCTTTCCCCGGAAGAGAGCTAAGCGTAGGCAATGAGCCGGGCGGTACCGAAGGTAAACACAGTGCACCCCTGCAGGGTTAAATCTTTTCGAAAAGCCGTGTCCACGGTTACGGACAACTTGGGAAAGGACGATAAGATCATAGAATAACTTGAACGGAATGATTAAAAACTGAGTACTAAATGTACTACTCAAGATTGCAAGGTTAGCTTCCTCGAGGGTGATTCGGGGAGGTGCCTTTGTAGAACAGGTACAGTGGTTAATGGTGGTTTTTTATGAGAGAGATGATCAAAGAAAAGAGTTACTTCTTACCTCTTTTGCAAACTATTCTGATTAGTCGATGCCATGGAGTTATTTTCATAAATAAAATCAGCTTTATGCAAAACAGCCATAAAACCTTGAAAGCCTCATTCGAGCTAAAGCTCTATATTTAATCTTGCGAGTTCGTCGAACTCAACGTCGTTTGTTTTGTTTCAGAGGAGGACTTCACCGACCTCGAAGGTGGGTTCTTTGTGGACGTCGACGAGTAGTCTGGGTTCCCAGGTGGCAGCTTGGGACATCCTGGAACAGCTGGCGCTTGAATGTTTATCTGTAGGCCTCTTAGGCCATAATTTGGATCTTGTTGTTTAGAACAACTTAATTTGCTTCCGCATGATGTACTGTTGGGTCTGTGACCTCTGGTTGTAATTTGCTATCTTTCTCTATTATAAGAGTTGAACTATAATGTTTTGTGTCGTAGAGTCTGTGATGTGCCAGTTGTTCCACAAGTCTTGATCTCTCTATTATGCATTGATAGTTATGTCTGTGTTAAGGCATCAATCGGGGTGTTGCGTTGCCGATGATCAATTCCGAGCAACGCCTGCCAAAGGTTTTGGCCGGGGATTGGTAAACCCGTAACCTCCGGTTGTATCGCTTAACCGGTGACACACAAAATCACTGTATAGCAGTCGGGTCGGGGCGCCACAATTGACCCTCGCTTGGCCAGAGACAGAGGACGGAGGAAGAAGAAGAAGAAAGGGGAAAAAATGTGGTCTGACGAGTGGGCCCCACATCCATGCCAGCTAGCCCTCCATGTGGGCTGCCTAGTCAGCCCTGACAGGTGGGCTCCATTAGTCAGCATTGCTGTCAAAATGCGGTCAGAGAGAAATTTGTGCGATCCGTTTTTGTTACCCAGTGTTGGTATGTTTTTGAAAAAAATTAGTACAATCGGTACTGACCCGTTAATGCTGCCCAATTGTGGTAGTTTTTTGTAATTCTCTCGCAAACGAGTGGGGATCCCAACATTAGTTTGGTTTGAGGACCCTCCAAGTTTAATAACTCCTTCGTTAATTATAAGGGTGTAAGTGTGATTTTGATTACACTCTAAAAAAAAATCCCGAGAAACTCTGGTATTTTCCGTCCTCCTCCCCTTCTCGTCTCCCTCGCGCTCTCCTCCTCGGAATCGTACTCCCTCCCGTTCCAACAGTCTCCGCCGCAATCCGCACGCACCTCAAAACCCGCCGCCTCCGCCGTCACCCAAGACGGGAACGACGCAGCGCCGTCGGCCTCGAGCTCACCCAGTCCCAGTCCCAGTCCCCAGCGATTTGAAGCCCCATGGCGGGAGCCGAGGGCCCCTGCGGCCCCCGATCGACCCTCCGCGGCCCGCCACGACCTGCGGGTCTCCTATCAAGTGGGACGACGGCGACGACGACGGCGATGGCATGATCGCCCTGGCGGTGAGCTCCCCATCTCCTATCCATCCCGGTGCCGTATTTGTGAAGTTTGGTTTGCGTGCACGCTTTTCTTTGGTTGAGTTGGTTTTTGAGGAGGAGTTTGTAGATTGGACGAGCGGTAGCGTAATTGGGGGCTCCGTTGCTGTGATAAGCCTTGCAGGAGCCTAATGGGTGATTACTGATTAGGTTAAGCGATGAGAGGAAAGATTGGGGGTTTTCCTCGAGTGTACAACTTGTGCTGCTGGGGATTCTGTTGCTTTGCTGTTATTTTTGGCATATCGTTGCAGTCTTGCAGAATTGGATGGATGGGTAGATTAGTTAGAAATTTGATTTTATACAAGTACGCAGTATCATGTCAATTTTTTAGTTCTGATAGTATTTTCTTTCCTAACATAGGGACTCGGCCTATTTGAGCAAGAGGCAGACGATCCTCCTGCCAACAGTGGCATGATCAGCGACCCTGAAACTGCCACCGCTAACGACTGCAGCACTGATATGCCTGAAGATTCTGTTAAGAAAGAATCAGGGCAGTATTTCTACTATGGTGCACCAGTTCATGAACACACCGGCATCTGGGTGCCTGTTTCTGTACCACCGATGACAGAGAGTGATCATGAGGAGTGGCGCAGGGGCCTCGGTTGTAGTGGTGGGTACTTCCCAGAAGAAGTGTTCCAGTGGAAGATAGATGAGGAAACTAAGGAGATGACAATGTGGGATGTGTTTTCTGAGATGGTTGTTGCAGCAAAAGATAAGGCAGTATCTGTCGCAACTTGTGATCTTGGGAGATGTGGGATGTCGGTGGTGTCCAACCTTTTCCTCCAAGAGGCTTGGAAGGATATGGCGCAAACGCTTGCGGATGCCAATGCTGATATTGCAAATGAGCTCCTCGAGACAGAGTTAACACAGTGGTTGCCTGACAGCGCATCTAGCACCTGCATGCTATGTGGTGTGCGCTTTCATCCGATAATGTGTTCTCGCCACCATTGCCGTTTTTGTGGTGGATTATTTTGCGGTGGCTGCTCAAAGGGTAGAAGCTTGATGCCTCCAAAATTTAAGACCTCAGAGCCCCAAAGGGTTTGTGATGTCTGCGGAGTACGCATAGAGAGCATCCAACCTTACTTGATGAATCAGATCAGTCGTGCTTCCCAACTTCCAACTCATGATGTGACAGACTTGAGTACATTGAGGTCATGGCTGAACTTCCCTTGGACACACACAATGGAACACGAGATATACAAGGCTGCAAATTCTCTACGCACCTACAGCAAGGTACAACTTTTTCTGTACTCAAAACTGTTAATATTTTTCTGAAATGTTTTGTAACTATGTCGCAGTACCTTTCCACATGTTTCTCTCTATGTCTATTCGAGAAATAATATGTGATATTCCTTTTGTGTCAACCAAATGCTAAGATGTTTAATGTTTTATTGTTCTGTGTCAATCAAGTGTTAAGCTCATGATATTAATGCCTCTGATTTTAATCTGATTCTAGCATTAAGCGAAGTTGTAGGTCTACCATAAGTACTAGGTTGGGAAAAGATTAACCGAATCCAGAGAGTATGGATGACTGATTGGGATCTTGTTGGTGATCTATTTTGCCCTTACCTATAGTACAATAAGAACCTCATGAATTAAATAGAACCATGTGAGTTCTGACATACGAACGGTGCATAGTTCCGTAGATGTTCGCAATCGTCAGCAAGTGCGTAGCTAATTTGACCTCTATCTTATGACAAGAATTAATGCACATATTTGCAGGAACAATAAGACCGGTCTATTTAAGTTTTTCTGAATACTACTGCGAAATTCAGCTGACAACAATGTTTATTGTTTCACATTTCAAGTGTGCCAATCATCAAATTCTTGCGAAATACTGGATTTCCATGCCATTCTCATCGTTGAAAATTATGATTAGTTAGCTAAATTTATCTTTTATGTATTGTTCAGGTGGGAAGACTTAAATCAGAAAAAGCTATCCCTGATACAATTCTTAAACAAGCAAAAGGTCTTGCTATAATTACTGTAGTGAAGGTTGGGATGATGGTCACATATAAGGTTGGTACTGGGCTGGTCATTGCTCGAAGAGCTGATGGTTCCTGGTCACCTCCTTCAGCAATCTCCACTTGTGGTGTTGGATATGGAGCTCAGGTGACATCATCAATTCAAGTGTTCTTTAAATCGAAGAAATTATGTTTGTATTGATTATGGTCACATACAGGAACAGTGTAACAGATCTTGTATTTTTTTACTTGACTCAACAGGCTGGAGGTGAGTTAGCGGACTTCATTATCGTGCTGAGAAACACAGATGCCATCAGAACATTCAGTGGAAAGGCACATCTGTCAGTAGGTGCTGGTGTTGGTGCCTCTGCTTGTCATATCGGGCGAGTAGCTGAGGCCGATTTTCGTGCTGGTGATGGTGGTTATGCCGCATGCTATACATACAGTTGTAGCAAAGGTGTGTTTCGAATTAACATACCAGCTGTGCATGACTTTGGCATCTTGTTTCATATGTTTATCTGCATTTAACTAAACACATGGAAACATGTTTTCACTATTATGATTATTATTATGTGGGTATGTTCACACAGTAACCCAATATTGTTGGCTGGGTCTATGGGGGAACTAATATAGATATAAACTCACATATACCATGACAGATGTCAGTGCCGTATAATACATCCTGTAATATTGGTGGTGCTTATGTTCAGAGGTTGATTGTGTTACTTGAATAAATAATTTTTCTATTATACCCACATGAGCTAATTGGTATAGTTTAATTTGACGATAGTTTCGCACAGTTTAATTCATTGCTTAGCGCATGTGGTTAGCTGATTTCAACTAATTATGTTTATTTATCTCGCGTCACAGGTGCTTTTGTGGGATGTGCGCTGAATGGTAGCATTGTTTCCACTCGAGACACTGAGAATGCCCGATTTTATGGTGGTCACATCAAGGCACCTGATATCCTTATGGGATCCATGGACAGGCCGCCTGCAGCCGCCGCACTCTACAAAGCTTTAACAGAATTGTTTGACAATATTGGAAAGTGATTCCCTCTTGCTCCCGGTCTCTACGACTTGTTGCTCCCTGTAAATACGCCCGTGCCCTCTGTATAGGTAATTGGACTCTGGCTCGGCGCTCTTCACTTATTCGTTGGTAGGAATTAAGCAATTGTACAGTCAGCCAGTCGTCTATACCATTAAAAGGATTCGCCCAGGTACCACGACCCACCCTGTAAATACTTGTACATTGGATTGAAACTCGCTTCAAGAATCACGATATTCATGAGCAAAATATGTTTTCCATTTACATCTTCACCATTATCTACATTTCTGTTGTTCCGTTTATGCGGCTGATTTACTGTCGTTTGTTCCTTTGTATAATCTCTGAACCTGTGCATTTCCAAGGGGTTCCCCACCCTCATGTGGGAGAGACACCGAAACGCTGGTGTACTGCACGTTTTCGGTTCATCCTCCTGTGCTGTGCAATGGGTGATTATTTTGGTCATGGCAATATAGAATCAGACCATAGCATATAGATTATGTGCTTTGCAGATAACCAGTATGATGTGGTGTAAGGAACCTTGCTTCGTAAAATCAGAACATAGACTTGCACGGGAAAACTATTTGTTTTATACTGGATATTTATTTTCGGAAAATATAGGACCGAAGCAAAAACTGTGTACGCATTCGTACATTTTAGTACTACTTAACAAAGATCTGGGGATTAGGCATTTGGAGAAAAGTGACAGTGGTCTATGACACTTGGCCTAATCATGATTACTGAAGCCTGACGCATGTGCAATCTGTCAGCAATGCCCGCAGACACCGCACTGCAGATGTGAGGAATCTCTGTCTATTGTCATAGCAAAATGTTCTCTTACACATTCCTCGTATCCTAGTCTATCCAGGTTCGATCCAGGAGAAAAAATACACTAATGTGCCAGTGTCCAATCAGTGTCTGCTTGATGTGCATCTCGGTCACTGTGCCCTCGAAATGACTTATTACTCCTAGTAAGAAAATCACTCCCAAGAAAGTTACGCGAACATACGGAGCAGGCTAACATTCAACATGTGACGAAAACTGAAGAGGAGATTGATAATTTTAAAAAGAAAGAGGAGATTGCTAGAAAAAGAATCCCTTCCCTTCCCCAAAAAATGCAAACAAAATGATCAGACTAATAGTCAAAAGATGACCAAAATTGAAGAAGAGATTGGTAATTTCCACAAAAAAACGAGTAAAGAATTCTGAATAAGAACCGAACATGAGCAGGAACGATGTAGAAAAATACCAATGGAAATCACAGGCACAGTAAACATAACCAATATAATCGACATGTATTACTTGCTTCTAATGAATATATAATTCGACTGTCTGATGATCAAGATTCAGGAACACAACAGGTTCATTTCCCTAGCCATGTTCTCTAGTATCGATATTATCTTAAAATAAAATAAAGAGAGAGAATTTAAAACGCTAAACTTGACGACTCGATAGACGATAGCTGCTGATAAACTGAACTAAGTTCAGACCCTGTGACGACTCGACGGACGAATATAATCTGGCACGACAAAATCTTGAGGAAATTCCAGCGATGGCTTTCCATCTCTTCCTCTCAGTTCAGGCTGCGGCGCCGGCGCGGGTCTTGGAGCTCCCGAGGGTGAGCTCCAGCTCGTCCTCGTCGGGCTCGGCGACGCGCTCCCCCTCCCAGGCCATCACCCTCCCCTCGTCGCTCCCGAACTCGAAGCCGTCCGCCGCCGCGCCGTGGGCCATCGGGACGTCGCCCACCGGCGAGCACGTGCCGCTCGGTGCCGGGGTGTGCGCCCTCGTGACCGGCGCGGTGGCCGCTGCCACCACCGCCGGCATGTCCCTGAAGCTGACGGAGGCTCCGAAGGGGTTGTGAGGGGCCATGAGGCTGTGCGTCGGGGAAGAAGGCCCCGCCGACGATATCTGGAACCCGGAGAGCCAGCTCGGGTCGGGAGCCTCCCTGGGGCTCGCCGGCCTGGAGCTGGGCAGGGAGTAGTCGACGTAGCCGCAGCCGCGAGGAACGCGATAGCCACCGGCCCACGGCGGCTGGGCGTGCATGGCTGGGTACTCCCCCCAGCCGGTCTTGATGCGGGACGCGCGCGGTGGCGAACCCGTCGGCGGGCTCACCGGCGCGCTGAACGAGCCGCCGTCGAAGTAGGAGTACGCGGGGCCGTTGCTGGAGGAGAGGTTCTTGAGCCACGGGAGGAGGGAGCTGCCATCCACGCCCCCATAGTAGCCGCCGCCGCCGCCGCCACCGAGCGTGATGTGCGAGGACGAGCCGGAGCGGAAGGACGCCCGCGGGCTCACCGGCAGCGATGAGCACGGGCTCGCGGGCCCCGATCGCACTGCTGCAGGAGGAGGCTTGCAACCCTGAAGAAAAGACAAATGCATACTAAATACAGGCATAAGGTAATCAGATCCGAATATAAATTGCAAACTTCCAACGATGGGAGCACGAATACAGTACAGAACCATGCAAAATCTAAACGAAATCCAGAGATTATGTCCAGAAGGAAGATTTATTTATCTTCAGTTAATGTACTTTAAAGTACGCAATGCACAGGTGTTGGCGGTGACATATACTTCAGTAAAGGCAAATCAACACTCGGCGTCAGCCTTAAACGTGCAGGAAAAATACTGCTTTCCAAAGCTGATTGCAATTCAAAAAAAGAAAGAAGATGCTTGGTCATTTGTATTGCAAAGTGGTTTTCTGAAATGAAAACCTTCTTTGACAGCCTTGGCTTCCTTTGATGAAAATATTCGGTCATGCCCATATCTACCTGCCTATGACCATGCCACTACCTTCTGTCCCCGTTATCTGCTCTTTAACTGTCCTATGAACAAGCTTCTGTCCAAGCACAGGAATGAGCAGCTAAAACAAAATTACTAATCGATGGTACTGCGGCTCTGCGAGGAGTACAAAAACAGGGCAATGTGCCTGGAAAAACGAAGAGGACGTCTCCTGTCAATTCTGTCTATACACGAAGCCACACATCTCTTTCGACGAAAAATAAGGAATGGTGCAACAATTAACTGACAACAGAAGAACCTACAAACTGCTGGTAAAACTGGATAACGTTTTGGACAGCAATTAGATTCCATCCAAAACAAAGATCCTGGTTAACCAAGGAAAACAAAAAGGAAGAAAGCGATGAGCTTTATTGCACATTGCATCCTTGCTCTCGCCTAAAAAGGCACGCGAAGAAAGGAACTGAAATCAAGAACAGAAGCAATCCCTGTTTCTCTCGAGTAAGAACAAACTGATCCTCGCCTAAAAAGAGGAACCAAATAAGCTGCAATCCAATAGCTTTTCCATGGAAGCAGGCGACGCAATGCTCTGCGTGTGGTTCCTCTTTGCCTTATCCCCCATGTGCAAACGAAAGAATTCTTGGAGGGAGCGGAAAGAGAGCAGCTTGAGAGTGTGACGAGCTAGGCGCATAGGTGGTATCTCGATTCATAGCCGCCCACACCAGACATCATCCCCCCACCAAAAAGCCAAAAAGGTGATGACGAGAATTTCACGAAAGCCGGGCTTGTAACTGAAGATACAACTCTGTCATGTCAAGCAGAGAGGAAATCCACGGCTATATCCATTCCCATAAAGAAAAGATCCAAGAAAATCTCGAACTAATCAGAAGCTCAAGCTTCAGCCGAGGACGAAGGAGTTCAGCAGTCACAATTGGACTGAATTAATCGTTCGTCGCAATTGGGGGAGAATGTACCTTCGGCTAGGCTCAAGAACAGGAACAAGAACGTCGTACGCAAAATCCAAAAGCAAGAAAAGATCCAAGAAAATCTCTCGATCCGGGATTAATCAGAAGCTCAAGCTTCAGCCGAGGAAGAAGGAGTTCAAGAATGTACCTTCCGGCTGGGCTCAAGAACAAGAACACGAACAAGAACGTCGTATGCAAATCCAAGAAAAGCAAGAAACACAACGTCGTCGAATCGAAAAACAGAGGAGACGATCGAAGAAGGGACGGGGAGGCGGAGTACTGTGAATGATACCTTGCGGTAGGTGGTGCCGTCGGGCTCGACGGTCCATCCTGCCTCGTCGGCGAGGTGCTTGAGCACCTCGTTGTTGTCGCAGTGCTTGGGGAGGGTGTAGTTGCCGTGGGCGCGCAGGCCGGAGAAGATCTTGGCGGCGATCGCGCGGCGGCGCCGCTCCCGGCGCCGGTTGTTCTCGCGCTCCCTCCACGTCGGCACCCTCGGCGCCACCGCCCCCATGCCGCCGCCGCCCCCGATCATCATCCTCACCCTCTCTCTCTCTCTGCTCTGCACTGCGCTCGTCAGAGGTGGCGAGTTGTAGGGTCGACGACGCACACCTGCCGGCCCCCTTATAAAGCATCAGCAGCAGGAGCGCTCGAGTGGCCTTTTACGTCTCTACCCCCGCGGGCGTCGCCTATCCAGGCGAATGGGCTCAGGGGCAGGAATGGTATCTTGCGCGGTAATAATTTTTTTGTTTTACGTGGTGGCCTGTAATAATTGGCGTGGTTAAAATCGATACTACAAGAATGGAAGGTGAGCTACGGCACAGCAGAGCCGATCGATGGGGTTGAGGTTTGGTGGGTCCGAGTTGTCAGTGGCTGTACACGGTGGTCAAAGCGGCCGACTGATGGATTCGTTAGGATGTGATCCGATATCATTAGATTTTGGTACGGGCGACGGGAGGGACCCGCTAGATAGCTGATCAGAGTGGCAAGCAATGATAGAAATGGTGGGGCCGTCTTGGTCATGGTCGAACTGGACCGGGGTCGTTGTTTTTTTTTTGGACGCAAAGCCCAGATCTATTAAGAAAATACACCGGTACAGACATCCCCAACAAACAAGAAAATTACAACAAAGTCCTGGGGAAAGACAACCGCCGCTGCCAACACCGCGCACTGGAGGCACACCGCCGCCATCATCGCTCCAGGGAGCTTTGCAAAGGCCAACAGCCGGAAGTCCTCCAAGAAAGGGGTCACGGAGGCCCTACGCGCTGAAGTAGAAGCCACCATCTTCTTCGATGTCGTCGCCGGCGAGCTTCCGCAAGACCTGAGCCCGCTCCTGTACAAGCGACGGGAATCACCGGCGCCAGGCACCAGGTTCCCACTGTCGCACCCCAGCACCCCCATGGCATGGCCAGGAGAAGCCAGCACAAGTGAAGAAGGGGGCGAGGGACAAAAGCTCCGGAAGCTGGCCGTCACCTCCGCCATGACGACCACCCTTAGAGCACCAATCCTCACCGGATCCGTCGATCCAGGAGGAAACTACGCCGGGGACTCGCCGACGACGCCCCGCAGAGCACCGCCGAGGTGGAGATCGAGACCCCGCACCTTTATTCCATGGCGCCGCCGCAGCAACCACCTCTCCAGCGCCGCCCAGGAACCCTACCCTACTATCTACACGCCTCAGGCACGGATCCGGGGTCTCCCCACTCTCCCACCGCCGCAACGGCGGTCGGAGAGGGAGGAGACCGACGAATCGGCCGTCGGCGGAGCGAGGGACAGAGGAGAGCTCCCTTTTCGCCTCTCTCTCGAAACAGAAGCAGAGGGAGGGGAAAGTAGGTGGAAGCTCTCTTTTGGTTGTACATGCGGACCGGGGTCGTTGTTGTTTATGTTGGTCTTTTCACTTTTCTTTTGGGACACGGTTGCATAGCCATGGACTTGACCGCACCATGCACAGTTTCCCTGAAACATTGTGTGTTGTCAATCGAAATTGTTGGGTATGCAATTGAAATATTGAGATCTGGAATGCTAATTTGTGACCATGTCTGAGCAAACTATGTTCGTTACGAAAAATGTCGTAGAAACCGTTAGTACGGAAAGTGTATGTTCGTAGATTGCCGATGATTGATTTGGAGCATCTTGATTGTGCATTTAACGGTTTATGTAGGTTGGCAGATTTATATGTTTCACGACACGCTTGCATAATCGAGAGTTACATAAATGATGCAACCTTACGTTGCGGTAGGGTTAGGTACATGTTGCGGCTGTGTAATCATGGAGTTTCCATGTGCGTGCACGTGATGTTGATGAAAACTGGCATTTGAGATTATTGCAACCTAGGTGGCTAGTTCCCATTACTGGATGAAAGGTAAATACATAACCACATGGCATAAGATCACAGCCGCAATTGATTTTATCGATCAACAATGTGAACTATCCGCTAGTAAATGTAGTCACGTGAGAGGAATATTGTTATAGTGCCAATGATAGCGTATATATTCGAGGACTAATATTTGACCCTAAACGTCTAGCTAGTTGCAATGGTCTAGTTAATTTTATTGAACTTCCATGTATGTGCATGTGTATTCGATGAAACTGACATTCGAGAATATTGCTATTTATACATATGGGGAGTTCTCATGAACAATTGATAGATGAATCCATAATTGTAATTGATTTGGCAATCACCGATGTCAGTTATCCACTAATAATAAAGCCAGTGAATGTGTCCATGGGTGGGATAACTGTCGTGTAGTGCTAGTAGTAACGTATATTGGCAGACTAATACCGGACCCTACACCTAATCTCAATGATCTAGTTGAATTTATTGAAGTTTCCATGTATGGGCACATGATGTTGGTGAAAACTCGCATTCGAGAATATAGCTATTTATATGGGGAGCTCTTATGAACGAATGCTAGTAAAGTTAGTGATGTGTCCACAGGTGGGATAATTGTCGTGTAGTGCGAATGATAATGTTTATTTGTGCAAACGGAGCTTGGCTCTGATGGTTGGGTTCCCTGTGGTGGAACCAGCCCACCCAGGTTCAAGTCCTAGACTTGGCATGGGCGTTTGCATTTACCTGGATTTATTCCAGGATTATCCGGCGCTATTCTTTCAGTGGTAGGTGACGTGCCCGTCAACAGCGAGGCGCCTGTGGTGACTTCGTCAACCTCAAGATCTGCCGGCTCAGTCCTTCAGAGGTGCTCATAGGGGTAGGGTGTGCGTGCGTGCGTTCATAGGGGTGAGTGTATGTGCGTATTTGTGAGCGTCTGTGTTGTACTGTGTTCTCAAAAAAAAAGATAATGTTTATTTGTGGACTAATACTGGACCCCAAATGTTTGATCGCAGTGGTCTGCTAGTTAATTTATTGGATGTTTCATGTACGTGCACATGATGTTGATGGAACTTGTGTTTCATGTTATTGCAATTTAGATGGTGGATATGTCATTACTAAATGGTGGATGACTCCGAAACTGCATGACACAAGATCATAACTGCAATTGATTTGGTTAATCGCCGATTTTAGCTCTCTCCTCGTAAAGCTAGTAAATGTGGCCCTTCGCGGGGACAAATGTCTTAGTTCCAATGATAACTTATATTGGTCGATTAGTATTGGAACCTCGCCGACTAACCTTAAAGGTCTACTTAAACCGTTGGAGTGCACGTGCACACATGTTGATGAAACTTAACATTCGAGATTATTTATATTTAGAAAGAGGAGTCTCTTATTGATTTGACGGATAAATCCATAAGTAAATGACATAAGTTCATAACTACAGTTGATTTGGTTGATGACCAATAATAGACATCATCTATCAAACCAATAATAGACAATTGTCATAGAGACGGTGATTGCGTATATTGCAGGATTAATATTCCATCCTAAACACCCGATCCCAACCGTATAATTATATTTATTGGAGTTTCCATGCACGTGCACATGATGTTGATGGAAAATGATGTTCCGGTATTATTTCTATTTAGTGTGAAATTCTCATTAGTGAATGACATATATACTTGGCAATACTGTGAGCCGGGTAGGCCGAGCTTTTAGGCGGGCCTAGAAAAGCCCAATGCTGGAAATCTAGGCATGGGCCCTGCCCGACCATCAGGCCACAGAAATCATGCCCGATCCCGAGAAGCGCGACTTTGCCCAACCGTGTCGTAAATCACATATTTACCGGCATGGACCGATTGTGGGCTCGAATTTCAGGCCCGAGTCAGGCTCGACCAACATCCTAGGCTTTTAAGGACCAGCCGGGCTGAGTGGGCTGTCCATGGCCAGGTGTAATGATGGATAAATCCACAACTTTATGATGGAATATCATAGCCGTATTTTTTTTTGACAGAAACCAATGTCACATATATGCTAGTAAAGCTAGAAAATGTGCCATAGGTGGGACCAACTATAGGGGTCCAAATAAGTTTATTGTGCTAGATTTGGTGAATGGTTTCTAAGTAGAAATTTCATGATATGACACTCTCATGCAGATTGTTAATGAAAACCGACATTCGGGCACATCACCCTTTACATGGGAAGTTTTCACAACTATATCACATCTTTGTTTTTTTTTTGTAACACTCTAAAGGATGAGATGTAAACCTCTTGCACGCTTGTATAGTAGCGAGAAAATTTACTTGTTTGGGTAAAGTTCATGTTTTTGTAACCGTGGAGTTGTGAGTGCACGTGCACACAATAGTGATTTAAACGACATCAGGAATCGATTATTTCAATTATCGTGCAATGTTTCAATAAAAAGGACATATACACATGAAACATAGATCATGTATACTCGTGGGGTTATCGTTATCTCTGGCCAATCACCAATACAATCAAAAGATTAAAGTAGTAATTGTGGTGGCCCGTGGACTACTTATCATACTGTAAGTGGGCGAACACGTACACTGATAGAATAAGATTGTGACCAACCATATGATAATATTATCAAGTTAATTTTTAGTCTAGATTTGTGGCATGGTTTATTAAACCTCATGTTTATGTGATGCAAGTATGCAAGATGTCAATGAAACTTGTCATCCAAGGGTTAGTATTTACCTTGAAAGGTCATCATTGCTTTGATAATCTGCGTTGATGGATTGTTGACCGTTGTGTTTGCAGTATCCTTTATATGGTTGCAATGTTCGGGGTTGGCTAATGCGGTTGTACTAGGTATATATTGTAGACACTCACATAACTTAGGAGTTATTTGATGCAATTAGGCACTTTGTTGTGTTGCATTTGGGTCACGATTTTGATCCTATATTTCCTATATGCACTTTCGACGTGATACTAACAAATTTCTATGAACCTTACTATTTGTGTGCGTTATTACCATAAAGTTGATTATCCTTGTGGGAAAAAGACCGAATGTATCTTTGCCACCTCAGTCTGCTACTGAAGTTAGTAATCATATATGGTGGGCCAATCTTAAGATAGGGCAATGTGTACGATAGCCCAGGAAAATCCAAACAACATTACATCTGATATATGTTATATATGTTGTGTACTCACATGGCAAATATTCAAAAGCCTTTTTTTAGATTTCCCCATATAAATTGTAATAAATATATGTAGCTATGTCGATCGTAAATGGGCTTGGTAATCCTTAGAGGTCGTGTGTACTAGAAGCCATACTGGGCCATGTGTCGGCCTTATCTTATCTTTTAATTTCCTCTTTGGATTTTCTATTAATTTGGCCAACAAACACCAAGTGGCTAACTATGTATGTGAATTGGCCCATCATGTACTTTGTGTCACGCTCCACCGGTGATAGACATAGTTGCAAGCCACATTGTATGAATGCATGACAATTGGGCTCATTTCTGTGATTGCAATAAGAAAATTTAGAATTGCTAGGGTCGTCGTTGCTGACTAACTTTAGTGTTAATGTGTGTGCAATAGTTGATAATTTCCATATGAGGTAATTTCTGTTTTGGGTGGGATTTCACAAAATTGCAGTATAATCCATAATTAACTATATATCGTCGTAAAGGTTGTCAAAATGACTCATAATTGGATTATTACTTTGTGCAAATACCACACACCACAAATAGTAATTGTTGGTTATAAAACTTTAGATTCTATTGTCTAGAATCATATATTAGTAAGAATCATATATCAGAGTCTAAAACCACATAATCACACGATATAATTGAGATCATAACAACCATGATCCTAGCGGTGTTTGCCCAATCACTAATACTATCTTGGTCTACGTGACAGAATGATGGTTATTGTGGTGGCCGATGGAGCTAATTACCGCAGTGGCAACTATTGTGTATATTGGTGGATTAATATTGGACCCTAATTAAGTGGGTGCTTGCAAGGAACTATTTAGGTATGCTAGGCTTCACATGTGGTGCATGTTTCATATAGAAAATGTTATTTAACATCACACTTGTAGAGTGTAAATGAAAATTGGCATCCGAGACAATACTGTTTACATGGGTGTTCTTTTCTATGTAACCGTCCAATTAAGTGTATGGGATGTATTTCTCGTGAAAACTTGTATAACATATGAGTTACTAGTTTCAACCATGCATTTTGGTTGGGTTAGGTTTGTTTCATTGTTTTGTAATTGTCGAGCTTTTGTGTGCACATACGCACAATATTGATTAGAACTGTTGGCCAAGATTACCTCTATTATCGTGGTATTTCCATAAACAGATTAAGGATATATTCTAAAGGTAAAGGATCATATATAGCTATCATCAACTTTGAATAATCACCAATGGGGGATGGGGCGGTTGGACTACTTATCATAATGGCAATGGAGGTACATGAAGGGATTAAGATTGGGCCCACCCACGCGATCACATCAGTCTAGATAATATTTTGTAGAAGAAATGGGGAATGGTTCCTTAATCCTCATGTTTATGTGATACACCTATGTAAGACATCAATGAAAATTGGTGTTGGGGTTATTGGTACATAATTGGATCTCGGTGTAACCGAAGGATATTTATGTTCTCATGGTATTGCTAGTGTACATTGATATATTGTTGACAACTTTACTGTATGCATTATTTATGTGCTTATAATGTTCGAGTTAGGTTAATGGGGTTAAACTAGGTATCGTTGACAGATGCATGACGTAGGATTATTAGACACAAAAAACTTTGGTTGGGTTACTTTTGGGTCATAATATGGTATACAAATGATGCATACGTATACAAATGAATATAATACTATGATGATCTCACTAGCATTGTACACAAATAAAACTAGCATTGTCGTAGCAAAATGGTACATAGCTTTCATACATAGGTTTATCATTTGGTTGACCTAATCATGACATTAGGTATACATCATACCATTCATGTCTAATAAGCCATTCATGCTTCAAGCAGGCGAGTTGCATACGCCATTCCAAATAGATGAAAGGGTAAAATTTGAATTCCGAACCTTGGGGTCATACTTGACTTATGTCACGTTCATGGACACTGATGTAAAAAGCAGTAATGCAAACACGGTAAAAAAACACGCCATAATTAGGAAGTTAATTGATACAGATTTGACGGCCGATCGAGCGAATAAATCATCCCCTTCGCCCCCGCACACACGCTCTTTATTACCAATACCCCCGTTTTGCCGCTAATGCTCCATCGCGGCTATGCCTCTAGACCCCTTCTTCTCTGTCTGTTCTTTTCCAACATCACAAGTGGGGACCACATAGCTCAAACACTCCCATGGGCGTGGTGAAACTCAATCGGAGGTTGTCCGCCGTGTTGAGCACCGTAAGACGGTTGAACGAGAAGAACAAGTACGAAGTCTCCAGATCCGGTGTCAATGGTGCTTCGAACAGCATGAGGCGTCAAAGTTAGTGATCCAAAGATAAGGTAGGTGATTTTGCGATTTCTGATGTTGCATACGTATTTCTAACATGCCGCCAAGGAGCTATGGTTGCAAACACACAAGCGATGTGCTACAACGATTCTAGGTAGCTTATGCAATGTTTTATTTATGCTACAAATATGTTTTGTGGGGTGTTGCAAACTCCTGTCTCGCATGTTGCAATGTGTGGTGATCTTTCTCGGTAAATTGCAGCGACCAGTGGGACTTTTGCATGCCCATATATATTTATATTGTGATGTTTTTGTGCGGTTTAGATACATCGTAGGATCAAAAGATGTGAAGATGTTTCAGTGGAAAAAAAATTGTTGATGGGCAGCATATACCATTTAGCAACTACGAAATGCTCGGTCTAGGATAGTCCTGTAGACTTGTGACTTTGTGAGGATGAGAGGATCCAACGAACCGGCCCGTTCTTGTATGACTCACGTGGCTTACCGGGTTTCACGGTACGATTTCGGTTCACCCGCTAAAGGCTATAGGCTACTAACTTTTTTTTACTCCGCCCCCACCCGTTGTAGAATTTGTGCGCTGGGTTGACTCGGCGTCTACCATTCCTTCTTTTTCACAAAGCACAGCTATCCTGTTTTTAATGCGGATGATTTGCGTGGAGGCGAATTACTCTGCGGAATTAACCATTTCCACGTAAACCTTTGCTGGCCCGTTTTTAATGCAGGTGATTTACGTCATTACGTGGAGGCGATTTACTGTGCAGAATCTACCAAAGATTTCCATCCACGCCTTGTTTAGGCAATTTTTAATGCGTGAGATTTACGTGGAGGCGAATTAGTACGCTGAATTAATTAAATATTTCCACACACGTTTTGTGTCGGCTGTTTTGCATGCGGGTAATTTTCGTGTGGTACTGAATTAAAGTTTTCCACGCACGTTTGGTGAGCATGTTTTTAATACGTGGAGGAGAATTACTGTGCCGAATGAAAGATTTTCACCCCACGTTTTGTTATCTTGTTTTAATTGCGGATGATTTTGTTGGAGGCGAATTACTGTACTGAATTAAAGATTTTCACGCACGTTTGCTTATCCTGTTTTTAATGTGGATTATTATTTGGTTGAAGGCGAATTACTGTGCTACCGAATTAAAGATTTTCACCCACGTTTGTGTAGGCTGTTTTTTTTTAACAGGCAGTCTCGTGAAAAAAAATAAACAGGCAGTCTGGTCCATGCCCTGCTCATGCACGTAGACTCATGCATGCATGGCAATCCCCAGGTACACGTCCTTTTCGATCGGACCCCATTTCTCCTTGCTTCCTCTCCTGTCATGCAGGACTATCTCGCTGGCCCACGTACGTCCTCTTCTGTTGTAGGCTGCACTATGCAGTCAGCAGTGTACCAATGTAATTATTTGTTCATACGTAGGAGATGCTGGTTAGCAAGTAGATGAATTTGCAAGTTTAAAAAAACTTAAATAGATGAAATAGCCAATTATTGTTTACTAGACAGATATTGCCTCACCAACAAGCTAATCAGACGCAAGCCCCTCCTTTTTGATAAAACAGTCCAGCTAGCTCTGCTATTCCAAAATCCTAGCCCTGCTGCACTATTGTAGTATCATCGAGTGTCTCTGTTCATCTCGACAATTTTGATAAATCTGACTCTTTTCTAAATTCATTTACAAAATGAACCCAAAATGAAATAAATCTGATCGTTTTCCACGACACCCACCACACCGAGGCGCCGGGCTGAACTATACAACGCTCTGTTTCAAAAAAGTCGATCAACAGAAAGGATGGATGGCGATTGCCAGGAGCGGGCAGAACTCAGATACCTGAACTCAGTCAGTAGCTCCTCACCCCGGCCGGCCGCTCACCTGGAGAACGTCGGCGCCGTGCGTGCGTGACGAGGATCGGATTCGTCCGTACGCCCAAATGGATCGATCGGAAGCAGCAGTAGCGCAGCGGATGGAAGAAAGACCGGGCAATGCTTCCCATCCCATGTTGATAACTGGAGGGAGTACTGCGGACAGTGATTTCTTTTTTTGGCGAGTACGCCAAAAACGTACCATATATTGATAGTAGAGAGAATTTAATTACAAGAAAACAGCCCCACATTTGCAAACAAAAGGGGCTGCCTTACTCCCATACACACACACTAGTGACTACTCATGGGGGGGTGGTATCTCCCTCCGTTGGCAACTTGCTCCCAAGTTAGCCATTCCTCTCTAATTCTCCTAACTAGCTGCTCTGGGGTACATTGGTTCTTTCTGTAGTTAAACGCCCAAGCATTCCTATGCTTCCAAAGGTTCCAGCAAACAAGGATGATGAGCTTATCAAGCCTACGCCTATCCCCACTCCGAAACCTAAGCCTGGTGTTCTGCCACCATGACTCCAACTTGTCCGACTCCGACGGCGTCTGCAAAACAACTCCTAACTCACTCGCACATCTGAACCAGATCTCCCTGGCATAAACACATTGGAGCAGAAGGTGGTCCACCGTGTCCTCTTCTTGCAGGCACACGAAGCAGGCCGATGTCTGGTCCTAGAGATTGTGCCTGAACCTCCTGTCCGAAGTCCATAGGCGGTACTGAATGGCTAGCCAAGCAAATAACTTGCATTTGAGAGGCGCCTTGGACTTCCAAATCCAGTCGTGCCCATTGAATTCCACTCTGCCAACACACAACCTTTTGTATGTGGCACTGGCTGAGTAGGTTCCCGATTTGGCGCATGGCCAAGTGAAGCTGTTGTCTTCCTGCTCGTTCCTGTGAACCTCTGAGATCGCTAGCCATAGTCTGACAGCTTGTGCGCGCGCAATGTCGGACATCTCATCCTGTATGTCCTTGATCCAGCTCTGCTGCCGAAGGCCATCCTCAACTGTTCGTCTGTTTTTCGTCCTCGTGCACACAAGATCGACCACCGCCAGCGCGATGAAGCGCGCTGTCTTACCATTGATCCATGTGTCCTTCCAAAAGAAGGTGTCATTGCCTCTGCCAACTCTGATGCACACGAGACCATCAAAAACTCCAAGAGTCGCTTCGTCCTTCATCATCGCTAGCCCCTGCCAAGGCCTCTGTTTATCAGTGCGCGCAAGCCATACCCAACGGACCCGTAGAGCTAAGCCTTGCAGGTGCAAATTCTTCACTCCGAGGCCTCCATACTTGGTGGGTCTGCAAACTTGCTGCCATGCCACGAGGCAGTCTCCACCATTGACACTGTCCTTTGCCACCCAGAAGAAAGCACACATCCAACGGACAGTGATTTCAGTTTGGGAAATAGCACAACGTCTGTACCGAGCGGCGAGCACGCATGCGCGTACGTACTCTTCCACGGTTCGCAACGGTGCCGTGCGCCGGTGGACTGGACGTACTGGTGGCGCAGCGCAGCAAAGCACGCCGGTCGATCGGGGGAGCAAGCAAGATGGCTCTGCGCGCCTCAATTCGCTTTTCTTGTTCGATGATATTTTATGGAAAAAATCCAAAATCAACCTTGAACTTGTAGACGAAACATAAATCGAACCCTAAACTCCTAATCCCTAAAATTGGCACTCTAAACTTGTCAATCCCGGTCATATCAGACCTTGAACCTGTTTGGCACACTGGGATTTTTATAACCCTGGCCGGGATAACTTGCTACACTCGCTGCTGACGAGTAGGGCCCGTGTGTCAGATCATCATCTTCTATATGAGATTGCGAGGGTGGATGGGGCCGGGTCAGGGTCGGCGCGCACGTAGCCGCCTTCGCTTGCCGCTATGGCGCCGCCCGCTGTTTTTCCCCGTCGCAGGTCAGCCTCTACCACGCCAGCCGCCGAGCTACCGCGTCGCTGCCAACTTTCGAAGACTCTGCCGTCACGCGCTACTGCGGCTCTCTCCTACGCCGAATAGGTGCGCAATCTCAGTGCTCATTACGCGGTGGCGTCGCCCCCGACATCTCAAAACGAATCCAAGCCCATCATCTTGCCCCTGCCCCGCGCCCAGCTCACGCAGCACTGCCCCGAACATTGCAGCCTCGCTGCAAGCAAACAGGCTCCAGATTGCTACTGTACTGTGCTAATTGAACTGCTATTCGTGCTCAGGGGCCTGCGTGCTAGCTATACTAATTGAGCTACTTGGATTTTTTTTAAATGATTTGAGCTAGGTGCTCATATGTGCGTGTTCCAGCGCCACCGAGCCTACACAACCGACGTGAGCATGCACCGGCGCCCCAGGACCGTGAAGAATGGAGAAGGTGTGGCCGATTTGCCGGAGTTCGATGACGGGGGTGCTCATGAGAGAAAATTCATGGGTAAAAGAAAAGGTTGAAGATAAATATGACAAGTGGGCCACTATTGTCAGTTCGAGCAGTAATTTGAGTTTTTTTTTTCTGGCGTGTAAAACAGGTAAAAGGTTTAAAATGGATCGGGATTGAGAAGTTCAGAGTGCCAATTTCAGGGATTAGGAGTTTGGGGTTTCATTTATTTTTCGTCTACAAGTTCAAAGTTTATTTTGCACTTTTTCCATATTTTATTTATCCGGAAGCCAGCAAAAAGCTCTCGGCGCGGCACACTGGACGGGACACACGTACGGATCACGGATGGCCGACACGGGACCAAGATCTTGTCTTGTTGACTGAACCTTGAGAGCTTCTTTGTGTGCCATGCATGGCGAGACTGCCACTCCTCCTGGGATTGAGGGATTCGTACTACCTACTGCAATGCAATGCATGTCTGCACCTGCTCGCGTGGCAATGCTTCAGTCTCCTGCTCTCTGCAGCCACTCCCCTGCACTGCAACTCTCTCAGTACATATGTCGTCGTCAATGAGAGAGAACCGGGACGTAAAAGCTACGCGTCCAGGGCGGCGTCTGGCGAAAGCGGCACGGATTTTGGGTTACTTCTCTACTACTTATAAAAGAGCAAACATATTCTTTCCTAAATCTACCCAGAAACGCGTACACAAGACAATCTAGATCAAATTCCACCTCACGATCCGCCCAGCCAAATCAGATCTAACCGTCCACATAAGAAAATAACCCCCACCTGTGTACGTTTAGCAATTTAGAAGAGCGGACGAAAACTCTGCCTTCCGCGCCCCTAGCGTCCGCCAAGCCAAATCGTCATTCTCGATCCGTTCCCTCACCCCTGATTTCACGCGTCAACAAGCGGTCGCGGTCGTCGCCGGCATGCCCTGGCGAGCTTCCCCGCGGCTAGAGAAGCGGGAGTCATGGAGGTTGCAACGGCGTCACCGGCCAGATACCGGCGCGTCTTCTTCTCCGTCGAGAACGCCGGGCTGGACGGAGGATTTCTCGCGCCGGTAGCTTCACTGCCGCCTCCCCCAACCGATTCCCGGCGAAATCGAGCCCGCCCTCGGCCAAATTCAGGCGGGATCTCCAGCTGTGGAGGGGGTCACGGGAAGGCCAAGCGGTGGAAGGGATTGCGGGCACGAGCCTCTTCCTCAAATTCGATTCGCCGATCAGGCCAAGCCGGATCTCGGAGTGGTGGCGCCCCGGCGAGATACCGTGCGATGGTCGGCTGCCACCACCCTCAAGCATGTCGTTTCGCAGGCGGAGGCCGTCAGACGGCCAGCCATGGCAAGCTCCATCCATGGCTCACTGGAACTCGAGCGGTTGGCGATGAAACACCTGAACGAACTGACTGTGGTCTTACTTGAGCACCAGATTACGTCTGCTGTCATGGTGCAGCACAAAACTGACGCTCCCATTGGTCTCACTGACCATCTTATCAGTTTGCAGAGGCAGGGAACGCACACACAATGCATAAACGCCCAACAAAGGCTGAGAAGTTTGCTGAGAGGTATGTTATGTTGGAATATGATTTATCGCGTTTATTCAGACATCTGGTTAGCGACCAATGATGACTTCCAGTATTAGACTGTTCATGTTGTTATGTTATTGATCAACATATCTCTAGCACATTATATGTGAGACGTGGGAGAAGTTCAAAGAAGGAAGATTTTAATTATATGAATATGATTTAAAGCGTTGTCATTGTCGTCAAAAGAGTGTGTACAGAGTACAGACAAACATTGTCATTTCACCAAGTACATATTTCAGTATTTGTAAATAAGATATTGAATACATACATCTCCGGCTGTTTGTTTTGCTAAAGTTTTAATAAAGTGCCAAGTAGGAAAGAAGACCACATGCCATCATGTTTGTCATTCTTGTGTAAATTTAGATAATTATTTGATCGACATCCTGGGATGTTTTGCTATTCAATTTGCAACACACGGTCATATATGTTAACTGGGACAACTTTTCTTATTGCTGTCTTGTAGTAATCTGTAATCATTCTCCTCATCAATGTTGGTGCTACCGAGCAACACATATCTGGGTGTTTTTCTAACAAATAGTTATGTGCAGTCATCCTTGACATTGCTAAGAATATATAGTATGTTTTACTCTATAATAATCTAACAATGGCGTTGTATGTTTATATTGCAGTAATACAACATCTTCGGTATATACATTGAATTTGTTGTTTCGTGCCAACGCATGGGTATTCAGTGATAGGGATCTCGAGCCGACACATTTTTCTTTTCTGCATCTTTGTGCATGTCCATGATTTTGAGCTCCTCACTATCGGCAAGAACATGAGGTTAGAAACTTAGAATTGATTGTGTATGATTGTACATGCATCTACGCTGTTTAAAATTTGCTACTACTAGAATTAGACACAGTGACATATAAATGTGGAAGCATTTCATTTTGCTATAAGGCTGAGTCACTGTCCTGCTGATGAAAGTTTTGTTTAGTCCCAAACAGGAAGTACCTGGTTCTGATTTTTGGTCACTTTTCTGTCAACTCTTATGCATAGGATTAAGATGTGAGACCTGGGATTTTGTTGGTGTTCATGTCAAGAGGAAACAAACTGTAGCTGTGCCAATTCGGAATAAATCAACATCATGGTTAGTACTTCTAAACCGTGTTGCTAGATGAATGTCTCTTCTGAACCTGTCCATCGACGAGCCACGTTTCGGCAGGCTGCACCACCAGTCCACACTATGGCTGACATGGACGGACGACTTTCCTGGCAAATTTCCCTGTATGCAAACTTGCCCATTTTGGGGCGCGTTGATCATCGGCCTTGGTACGTGACCTCCCTGTCTGTGTGCTCTTTCATGTTTTTTTTCTTGCACTTACCTGAATAAACCAAGCAAACCATCAGGTTGATCCTTAAATTTTTCCTGTTGGACCTTTAGAAATTTAAATTGGTGGCACTAATGCCCAATTGACCACAATAATCTATAATCCATATGTTACACTTTTCCTATTGATTTTCATCTTTCTTCGTGACAACCTCATAAGATTTTCAACCTTCTCTTTGTATGTATAATCATCCCCCTGATATTTATCGTTGTGGCCGTTATCCTCTAAAGTGAACTAGATTATATGAGTTATAGATGTTGTACTTGATACTTTTTCCAGCTTACCCAATGTTGCTAATTTGGAGCAAGTACAATAAATATATGTACTTGGAGATATTTATTATTGACTCCAGTTTCATCATGTCTTGCAAGTGTCCTTGTTTCTCTCCTGGAGCGAGTAACTGATCCCGCTTAATGCTGAACGTCAAGCCTGGCTACAACGGGTTAAATGGGTCATCAGCATGTAACCTTTGAAACAGGCTCATTTGTTTTGAAGCTGGCCATCACGTCTGGAGAATATGGTGTACCCGTTAGGAGCTGTCTTTAGAGAAATCAAATTCCATTTAAGTCGATGTGGACGTGTACATTGCCCAAGGGCTTATAATGATGCCAAACATGGTGTACTCATGGAGATAGGCCATTATGAAACTTGGTTTGGCCAATCTCTAAAATTTGTATCAGTTGTTGGTTTGGCCCAGCATGTTAGGCATAATTTAACAATTGTCGAGCCTTTTTATTTCAAAGAAGTTCAGAACATTAATATAAATGTTTGTTTTTTGTAACATGTATAGAATAGGAATGATAGAAATGGTGTTAATTTGGTTATCATTCTTAGCGCTACATAACTAGAATATGTTTATTATTGTTCAGAAGGTAAGCTGATGCTGGTTTGGACGATATGATGCTTGTTAGTTAGAGTAGGATATGTATGCCAATACAAGTAACTGTTTTCAGTGTTTCTCCCCAAAAAAGTCGACCGTCTCGGGCAGATTTGATGATGATTCTTAGTTAGAGCAGGATATGTATGGCAATACAAGTAAATTTTGAATCACGTGTTCTACAAGACTTTTCGAATATGCCAAAGAATATGACAACTTAACCTGGCTTGAGTATATGCTTATCTTATATGTTTGGCTACTCTTCGGAAGGTAATATGACACATGCTTATCTACTATCTATTCAGCTTAATCAGAAGACATGATTTTGTATAGACGTGCGTTGCATGTACACGTCTACTAGTAGAAGAAAAAAAAATGGACGACGCGATGTGAGGAGGACGCGGGCGGTGAGGTGGATTTTTCTCCACGAAACATGGGCCGGCTACAGCTAGTCGCGATGGAGCTCTAACGTGAGTGAGTTGGGCCGTCCCGACTGAAAACACAAAAAGGCTTACATCGCATCACGGTTTCCCACCCCGAACACAAATGACCTACGGTAACAGGCCCCCGGGGGCGGGCCCAGCAGAAACCCATGTAGCGACCGCTCTCGCCTCGACAGGCCTGGTGCACCAAGCCTGCGTCGTCGGCGATCCATCGGCAGAAACTTCTGCTTTTATGTTGGTGCGGCCGACCTGAAACCGGCGATGTGGGACTATTCGGCTGCCTGCTTCGCTCCGCCGCCTCCGTCGCCGCCGGCATGCCTCCATGTCGCTCCCTCTGCCGTACACCGGTTTCGCATGGACCAGGTGAGCCCGCCCGACCCTTCCGATCTTTTTGCCGCTTCCTCTTCCCGTCTCTTCGCTAACCCAGGACCAACCCCACCCGTTCTCTCCGGGCACGCCGTAATTTCAGTGTTTGGGGTTCTCCGGTGTGAGGCGGAGAAGATCGAAAAGGGAGTTACAGCAGGAGGACGGTGGCGTTCCCTCCACCGCCAGCCACGAGATCTCCCTAGTCCCTCCTCAGGAAGATGCATCACCGGAACATCCTCAGTTGCCGAGCGCTTTCCTGAAAATTGTTTCTCTTTGATGATGCATCCCGGTCCTAACTCCATCCTAAGTGATAGCTAAAAGAAGTACCTTGACTACTCTTGATCGCTTTGCCGGTAGCAACTTGCTCATTTGTATCAACTGGCCTCAAGCGGCACAGGTATTCGTTTGCTATCTGCTGGAATCCGTGTGCACTTCATTTCATGGACAGATTGATTGATCATTGTTAATATCTTTTTTTGAACTTTTATTAGCACTAGAATCAACTAACAGGTGATCATTTGCAGGCGTGCGTACATCTATCTTGAGTTGTTTCACACTGATACTGAAGCGGCAAGGTACTGTTAGTAGTACTATCCAATTCTCACTTCTCACTTTGACATGTTTATGTTCTTCACAATTTTGGCACGCCCCTCTTTGCATTAAGGAAATTCGTCTTATGGGATCAGTAAATTAAGTTTGAAGAATCTATCCTTGTTCGTGAATGGTCTGTGCTGCCCATTTGCAATCACAAACCTGCTGCATTTTTTTTTTTTTGAGAATACACACATGAGAAAAACAATCGATCCAGTGCTGAGAGAAAGAGTATAGCCTCCTTAGAGTAGATTCTAGATACCTCGATCCAAATGCACACATGAGAAAAACAATCGATCCAAATGCAACAATATGGGGGAAAAATCCCTTGGGTATATATTGTATTTTTTCCGAGTATTTCTATCTAGGACACTAATTGTCATCTTGTATTTACTTACACCTAAAATATCCAACCGTGGATTCTAGATACCTCTACTAGCTTTAGAATTATTTATCATGATATTAAAGTAAACTAAAATAGACGCAAGTACATACATATATTTCAAATTATCATTTGAGTGGCACAAATTAATCCACGAATACATGTTAGTTTATTAATTTCAGCTTTCTAGAATAAGTAAAAGTTTGTTTTAGCAAATTGTTTTTAATAACAAGTCTACAAAACTACACAACTAATACCACTTTCTTCACATTACATGCTTCCCATTTGTTGCAATGGAATTTATAGAGTTGACGGTAAAATCAAGTTGATGTATCTTAATATTTAGATGTATTATTATGTGGTTGATTTTTGTATAAGAATATATGTCGATGAAATGTATTCATGATTTTAAATAAACAAAAATGTTTAGTATAAATATGTTGTTCGGTTGTATATTGTGGCATGCCCTTGCGCAGATTTTAATCTTTTATTGTCATGTGGGGACAGAAGTTCCATAAGGGTGCAGACCCAAGCCGTGATGCACCATGACCATAGAGTCTAGATGGATACGTATTGCTTGTTGTTTTTAAATTATTCGTACAGGACTTGGAAAGTGGAAAGGTTCGTCCCGTAGAAGGTTTTCCTGCTACTTCCAAATAGTATAGTTTCTTTCTTGGACTACAAGTTGTAATTGGACTATTTATGTCCACCCCTCGTTGATTAATAAAGCAAGCAGAAAGTTAACCTATCTTCTCACCCCGTGCTCCTGCGCCCTCCGCCTCTCTCACCCTTGCTGCCGCCACGGGTCGCCGGGACTACCGTCCCCGACCTCCAGTTGCCCACGATTACCTATTGCGTTCTTTGTCACAGGCCTCTGATTCCCAAGCACGTGACATTTATCCTCTTGTGTTAGTGGAACGGTTCAATGGCCAGTGAGTCTTTGGATTAGCCCTAAAGATAATAATATCAAACTATTCTTTAATCCTGTTTCATTATTAATGTTTGTACCTATATGATATAACTGCTATGATACTTAAACATTGGATTCAAATGAAAAGTAATAAGCACGTCGAGAGAAGTGAACAAACAAGCGTTCATATACTCAAGCCTCTAAGATTAGGTTGCATATTGTTTGATGATAATGTTTTGTTGATCGTTGACTAGTTTAAGTCAACAACTATGAGAATATATTGTTGATAGAACAATAGTATTGAACCGACCTATTTAGAGCGACCACTCCGAGCTCTAGCGGTTGATACTCGTCAATGCTTCTTTCCATTAACCATTTCTTCCTCAACCTCCCGACGAGAGGTCAAACGGGTGGCTCTTTGGTTTCAGCGGCATCCTCGGATCATTCCGTCCTAAGGGTCGCACGCGCGGGCGACCCCGGGGGGCCGAAACCCTAGCCAGCAAACCTCCACACCGAGCTCCCGGCCGCTGCCGCCGCCGGCTCTGGCGGTGGTGGCGGCGCCCTGGCCGCCAAAGGCGGCGGGGAGGAGACAGCGCCGTTCCCTGGAGCGCTGAATTCGCGCGAAGGAGGGCTTCAGCGGGCGGCGCACGGCGGCGGCTCTGAGTGGCGGCGGGCGCCGAGAGGAGGGTTGCGGCAGAGAGGAGGTGGCTGGTGGGGTCCATACTCCACGAATGTCCATACTCCTGGGGCCATGGAGGCAGAGCTGGCAGCACCGTGACCGTCGGTGGTGCGTCCTGGAGGCGGCGAGAGCCGCGGTGGAGCTGCCGCCGGCGATCTTAGTGGTTGCCGCGGGCTAGATCTGGGCCAACCAGGGCCCGATCTGGGCTTGTGGGCCGGCCGGTACGGCAGCTGTCAGGTGCGTGACAGCAGCTGTGCGGCGGTTCCCTAACCATGCCGGAGGTGTTTCAAGGTATGGGCTACGGGTGCTCGGCCAGCCAGAGGTGGAAGGAAGGTGGACTCTCGTCGTGCGGGTCGTTGGGGTCGTCGGTGTACCACGACGCATCGGCCACAACTTTGTTTTGCTGCGGTGGCGGCGGTGTGAGCAACATGGACGGTTGCCCCATTCCGGTGGGCGAGGAGGGAGGTGTGCGACGTTCGGACGAAAGTATTGTCCCGTCTTTGGTCGGTGCCGACGACGATGGCGCCTGCGGGCGTCGTTTCCCTTCTTGGAGGCATTGTCGAGGTTTGTCGACACCGTACTCGTCCCATTTCCGGTTTGGTTGATGTCTCCGGGCGAAAGCCTAGGTCTGGAGTTGGACCGACACGATTGCGGCGTCCTCGACGTCGTCCCTCTGTTGGGAGGATCGTGTTTGAAGACACGGCATGGAGGTCCTAGGTTGCATTCCTCCGGTGTTCGCCGCTATCCAAGTTTGTTCTGCAGGGGCGCAATGCACACCATCGCTAGCGTCGCCAAGACGACGCCTTTCTCAGGATGGACCAAATCCCGCCATTCACCTTCCTTAGGATGGTGTGTAGACGAGGAAAGTCTTGTTGAAGATGTTCTTCTTGGTTGCAGCGGCATCGGCTGAGACGCGGCCTTGCTTCTCAATCTAGGATAGGCTTTTCGGGTTGTTGTTGTTGTGTGGCTGTCTTCGGACTAGCCGGTGTGGAGTGATGTGACAGTGTTGTTCGCAACGGACTGTCAATTCTTGTACTCAAACCTCTGCCTTCTATAACCTTCTATAAAAATAAGGTACGCAATTGCGTACTCTCGAAAAAAAATCCATCCTAAGGGGCGATGTTGCCGTTGTGGGCTGATGCCTCCACTCGTAGTGACCGTAGAGAGGCTCTGGTTGTATTCTTTATCTTCATTTTAGTGTCCTTTAAAAAAACGTGAGAGCTTCATTGTAATTCTCTGATTTTTGTTTCATCTTGTAATTTGTAAGTGCGCCACTCGATTTGTTTGCAATTTCTGACTCCTTTTGGGCGGTATTCTTGTTCAAAAATAAAATAAAACAAAAATCGGCCTTATTTTCTCTATCATAATTCGTTCATGTACCCGTATTTCTGCATAGTATTTCCTTTTCATTATAGGGCATTAAGATATGCAAAAATTTATACATACGCGCACGCGCAGGCACACGCGCGGGGGCGCACACACATTATTACTAACTATATTAAAGCTGAGCACTTTCGCGAGCTAGCAGCGCCCTGTCACTGTAGAAGCTACAGTAGCTACAGTGTTCGACAGTGCTCGGTGGGCCCCACGAATTCTTACAAAAAAGCCCCTTCTTTTCCAAACAATTACGTTTAGTCTTTCTGTACATAAACCGGACCCTAACCCTAAATCGTGCGCACTCTCATTTTCCCACCCGGCTCCTCCCTGGCGTCGCCGCCTCCGCCCCGATGCCGCAGGCGCCGAGCCACCGACCGCCGCTCTCCTTACCCTCTTCGGAGTGCAGGACGTCGAAGAAGGGTCGCAGCGCGGCGGCCGGGAGCGAGGGCGAGACGGCGGCACCCGGGGAGAAGAGGAGACATCCTCCTCGCCGCCGCCCACGGTCATCTCCACACTGCCAGCTTCCCCACGCTCCCCCGCATCCCAGATCGACGGCGTCCTGCCCTCCCCTGCATCCGCGTGGTCCGGCAGCAGGTCATGGGGCTCGACCTCCCACCCATCCCGTTCATGTCCGCGGCGAGGCGGCACGCGCAGCGCCCACCGCCCCTCCCCGGCCGGCGCGGCGTGGTGGTGGTGCGGTGCTCCACGTCGCCGGCGCAGGAGTCCGCGCCGACGAAGGGCTTGCAGGCGGTGCCGGCGGGAGGACCGGCAAGGAAAGGGGAGGCAGCAGCGACAAGGACCGGTCGGCGACGGCGGGCTAGCAGCGGCAAGGACCAGCAACGATTGCACAAACTAGCAGCAAGGGAAGACAGGAAGAACATCAACATCCCCATCGATCCATTTTCTGCAAGGTGAGATGAAATCATGTGCAATACGTTTCTTCAATTTCTTATGGCTGCCAGATTTTATGATGATGACTCTTAAATTTTGGACTGCAATTTATAGGCAAGGAAAGAGGAGGCAACAGCGACACGGACCGGTCGGCGACGGCGGGCTAACAGCGACACGGTCCAGCAGCGACGACACGAACTAGCACCAAGGGAAGGCAGGAGGCAGGAAGAACATCAGCAACCCCATCGATCCATTTTCTGCAAGATGAGCTGAAATCATATGCAATCTGTTTCTTCAATCTCTTATACATGCCCGATTTTATGAGGATGACTGTTAAATCTTGGACTGTAATTTATAGCTTTTCTTGCAAATATATCAAATATATGATGTTGTATGCTATTTTCATATGGTATACAGTCAAATCTTAAAATTACAAGGATGTCAACATAAGAGATTATTATCAAGTTGCTCAGTTCTGTAGGGTATAACTTCAGCGACATGTATTGGGCTGTTAAATCTTGGACTGTTATTTATAGCTTTTCTTGCAAATATATGATGTTGTATGCTGTTTTCATATGGTATACAGTCAAATCTTAAAATTACAAGGATGTCAACGTAAGAGATTATTATCAAGTTGCTCAGTTTTGTAGGGTATAACTTCAGCGACATGTATTGTGCAGTGACTTGGAAGATAACAAAGACTACCTAACTGGAAAATGATAGGTGTAAATGTTCAAGAGACATTTACATGAAGTGCACCTTTTCCTTTTGATTTTCTATACATATTTTGCCCTTTAATTGGATTAGGATTTCACGGTTCTTGTGTAGCTCACCATGTTTAAAGTTTAAACTCTGTTGTGATACAGGGGATGTGCCGCTCTGTTGAAGCAAAGTTCTGAAAGCTTGGGTCATGCATGTGATACGAGAGGTATATAGATACGTTGAAATTCCTTAGTAATCTTTGTTGTTGAACTTTCATGGTCCAAATTGTTCCAACAAATTTTATTTGAATTTATACTAGGTCAGAGGTGAAATGATATTGTGCCCCAAAGAACTGAATCCATATGCATCTGGTATATTATGATTTGATTTCGACGATTCGTTCATATATAAGCGACATGTAGTTGTTTAGCTTCAGTGATCCGCATCTGCATGAAAGTCAGAGAATGACACTTCATACGTGGTTTATTTTGACTTGCTTTCTTTAGTGATATTCAGTGGACAATATATTCAGTCGATTTTAACGGAGTTTCATTACCTATTAGTTATTATCAGTAGTTAATATCAGTCAATACTGTAACTTGGGTATCATGTGTACAAGTTTCTTTCGTGGATGTGCACGTTCTATTGAAACCTTCTTTGTGTCCAGTTGACTGATTGCAGACATGTTTGCGAAATGGTGTAACTTCGATGGTTTTGTATCACACTCAATCTATCGAAATGTTGCTCGGGTTTGTTGATATTTAGCTCAGCCTCAACAAGGTTGCTAAAGCCTATGCTGCTTACTTTGATTTTGTGGTTCAGTTGGATTTTGGAGGAGTACGCCAATTCAATTAGTTATATATAAGTTCATTATGAGGCTATTTGTTGTCAAAGTAAAAAAGTTTATAGACCGTAGAGAAAATTTGATCAGAAAGTTTCATGCCTGGTTACATATGATCTGATCATGTCTTAAGATTATTTATTTCCTAGAATCATATAAGTAACTTACATAGTTAATATTAGCACTCTTATTTCTAATGCTTATGCAATCTAAAACCATTCCTTTTTTAATGTTTGTCAATATAGTACGCCATATAAGTATGGTGTTTCATTATTCTATTCTCAGCTTTACATGCTCCTTGCTCATGTCACAAGTGCCTACATCAACATATTGATGATTTGATTCTTTTTTTAACAAGATATGCTCGACACCATCTCAGATTGCATATCAAATAGAAGGAGCCAAGGTAGTATTTAAGCTTGATAGAGAAAACATATGGACATCAAGAAGTTATACTCACCTCTTATACGATTCGACTTCCATTGAAAAAATTATAGGTGGTATTGTTGCCACTTCTAACTTCCATGCTCTTGAACAATGGTACTACGCTATAGTATGTAATTTAAGACAATTCTAATTAGTACATATGACCATTTTTTGATAAAAGGAAATCAGTGAAACTCATTTTGTGTGACCAGTAGGCTTTAGACTTCTTGGATATGTATTGTGCTATCTGATATATTTGTATTCAAGACTGTAAGATTTATAGAGTTGTTTGTCATTTTTTAGTAGCCGCTTACCTTTATATCTCTATCCTGCAATATGATTTAGATTTATCATGCCCTTGGTTATCCATAATTCGTAGCATTTCATTCTAAGTTAAGTATATGTTATCTACTTCAAAGAGAATCACAATATAGACGACCGCAATTCTGCTTTTGTTGATATGGTTTTCAGCACACAAGTCATATGATATACTTTTCTCAAACACCTTTGGATTTTTATCATGATATATGATTGGGAGAACCCACTTTGTTAACGGAGATATAGCCCAGCTGACATCTGACCTTTATGTGGCTGAGCATTTTTATTTTGTACCTGGACTTTTGAGCAGGCACTATTTTTTAGGATACCCACCATTTAACTTTGCAGTTCACGTCGCCTTCCTCTCTAGGTGCGGCTTTATCTACTTTTTCCATGTAACCACATGGGCGCGGCGTGTCCACGCGCCAAGCCGCCAAGTTATCTAACAAAATAAAATGAAACACATGCATGCATGTCAAATTAATATTGCACAACTGTAAATTATTAGTTTGTAATATGAAACACCTACTTCACACAGTAAATTATTACGGTAAATAACCTGCATGATTTTTTAGAATTCATTCATCCAAAGTATTATTGCATATTGTCAAGGCCATTTTTTGTTACTCCATACAGTTTTGAAGCTTTTGGTATTTTGTTGAGCCTGCCAGCATATTTACGTTCGTGCAAGCACCACAACAGCAAAAATTAACTTTCTTTACATGAACCGAATTTAGCAAAATTGAGTTTATCGATGGGAGATATTTTTTCCTGTTTAATGCAATTAGAACTCCTTTAGGTATCAGCACAGCCAAATTTTTAACTACTGGAGGTTTTTAAGAATTCATTCATCCGAATTATTATTGCACAAAGTGAAGGCCTTTTTTTTGTTACTCCATACAGTTTTGAAGCTTCTGGTAATTTGGTTGATCCTGCCGCCATATTTACGTTCGTCCAAGCACCACAGCGGCAACATTTACTTTCTCTACATGAACCGAATTTAGCAACATTGAATTTATCAAATATGTGTAGTAATGAGCTTTATATGGGCTCAAGTAATATGATGCGCAATTGGCATGCTTTGATTAAAAAATATACACAGCGGTGGATCTTAACACGAATTTTTGGCACTGCACGATGGGAACTGTAGAACTCTAATATCCACCTGATAGAAACTATGAGACTGAGATACTCCAACAGGTTGTTTTTATATATATATTTCTATCTTTTCCGTAAAAGTATGAAGACCTTGATTTAAACAGTGGCACTGATGCATCTCTGCATCATATTCTCTTTTTGGTGGATTTTAGGCGACCAATTCCATGTCAAGTATCTGATCTGGGGTCTGCTACTTTAATTTGAGCAATTACCCATTCACAGATTCACTAATATGGCTTTCCACCAAGTTATTTCCGCTGACACTTTATGAATTTCATCTCAGAAATTGATTCCGTATGAGGAGACAAGTTGTTGGTCAATAGAGCCACAATTTGACCGGCCATTTCCTGGTGAGTTTACTGCTAATACCAGCTGATAATCCAGTACTACATTTGAACTGAATCGACAAGACCGTGGGCTAGGTAATGATAAAATGTGTTGTGGTTTTTCGGGTCCAATCTTAGGCTACCATATTGACCGAATATCAATGAATGACTCTGTTATATGTGTCATGGTATTTTCGCAAATACTTTTTGCATATGTTTAATCCACTACCTCCATTTCCCATTAATGTCTTCCTTTTTTCCCGTCGAGTAGGTATGTCTTAAAACTGCAATCCCCTGTTATTTAGGGATAACTCCTATAGTTTATGTTGTGATACACCTTACGTCAGTTTCTACCTTTTTCAATGGCTGGCCTATAATGAATACAGTTCCTACTACAGTGTACGCCTTGCCCATGATATTGCAACACTCGAAAATGGTAGGTGATATACCTTCATCATACATTTTTACCTCTTTTGTTGGCTTTCAGTATTTTTCTGAAGTTCCTTTGGTTGCAGATCTATATCTATGGTGTAAACAGAGCATAGAGAAAATCTAACTTAAAGTAAGTTGTTCCGTGTTTGCGTATGCAAGTATCTCAGAAAAGTTTACGCATTAGTCTAAATTAAATAGGAAGGTTGCTAAAGAAGCTAGATATCCTTTAAATTTTAAACAAGAGATGACCAGTGGGCTGAACCACAAAGTATGACGGTGTAGTTAGTAGCATGTTTTCATTTCTAACACGGGAGTTATTTCGAACGTATGTGTCATATATTTATTTGTTCCCTTTTCTCTATGCCTTCCTATAATAGTCTGATGATTGTTTTGTTGGGGCTGCTGGAAGTTATTTTAGTCGCATTGGAAGATCAACACTATGTCATCTCCGTCACAATGCCAGAAAATTTATATGATGATGTACTGATCCAGTTGAACAGGATTCGAACTAAATATAGGATGTACATCATTGTGTCTAAGGAGAACTAAATTGTGAGATCAAGTAGAGAGCTGTTATAATGCAGTCCGCATGTTGGGATGTTTCCTACTTATATGTGTCTTTATCTTGAAGCATTTGATAGTCGAGTTGTCATCCGAATACATAGAAAGATTGTTTATGTACATAAGAGTTGCAAAGCTAGCAAAGCTATTTATCATATTACAAAGACTACACTATCTCATGGACATCTCTTCTAAGAGAGCATAGTGCTATCATTGTATTCAGATATTGTAATTGCTTAAAACATACAAAACTCCACAGTGTATGATGCAACACGATGTAAAACAATATCATGTCAATAATAACACTTGATGAACTTTGTACGCTAGGGGTGCGGCTACTTCTCTTTCATCTATCCATGTAGATGTTGTTCTTCTCCTTTTTATTTCAATCTGCTTAAAATTCTGACAAAGGGCGCGGCGTGACGCCGCGCAGAAATTCAACTAGTATGTCTGAAGCTCTAGCTACTACTGTATTTACTTGTTTCAAATCGAACAAAACTGTAACCACGAGCCGTATAACGAGGTGCTCGATGTACATTCACACTATAGGAGAACGTATGAACACACAATACATGCTTCACTACCCCAGGTTATGCATGCATGGATAATGGATTACTTATCGGCCGTATTCAGAATCAATACATACGTGCGTTCGTCAAGGACCTGATGGATCAATATTTCCGACGTGGCCCTGCTTCTTCTCCTCCTCTTCCGGCGCGACGTTCACGACGGCATGGCCCCGGCTGCTCGGGCCAGACGGCGGGTCGCGGTGCCAACGCCAGGCGAGGCCGTTGGACCTCTTATCTCCTCGCCGCAGCACACGGCGTTGCCACGGCGACCTGACGGCGCCCACCGCCACCGTGGCCGTCGTCGAGGAGGGTGCCGTGCCGCGCAGTAGAGGTACCATTTCTTCCGCTCTTGCCAAGACTAAGCCAGCTATTGCCATGACCAGAACGAGTGTTAGGAGCTTGGAGTTCATTGAGCTGCCATGAGATAGGCTGCCGAATTAATCAGGATGTGATGGAGGGCTTAATTCTTCTGGTGTTGCTAGAGCTAGTGAGCTACGCATGCATGGTTGTGTGGAGTGATAGATGGATGATCGATTTAGTATCCCTCTAGTCTCCAGCTAGGGCTGTATATATAGGCACACCGAAGGAGATCTATGTGTGCTGTACTGAGGTATGGTTTGCTAATTATTAATTTGGTACGTGAAGAAAGATAATGTTTAGGGTTGGAGATAACGCGGCAATAATTGTTGGATAATTAGCAATAATTGCATGATTAATTCCAAATATTAAGTATGACTAACGCAGCTAATAACATGTTAAACACGAACATACTAGATGTACTAATTAATATGAACAGCAGCAGCACAAATGCCAAACATATCCATAGTAAAACAGTTCGGTCTATGCCACACGTACCATACGGTGGTAGATGCAGCAGCAGTCGACGCAGACAGATTCACCGCAGCGAAAGCAGCGGCGATGTCCTTGATGAAGACAGGTCGAAGAAGACGACGCTTGAGGTGGCGGTACGCAGCACAGCCGGACTTGTTTGGAAGTCGACCCGTGGTGGAAGCAGTGAGCAGTCGCGCGAAGCGCTTCCCAAAAACCTAATTTGCCCTCTCCGTAACAACCCGCGGCGTGTCGGCCGGCTCATTCCCGCAACCCGCGTCGTATCGTGACGAGACGGACGGACGGCGGCGGAGGAGGAGGAGTGTGCACGAGAGAGCCTTCCATTTTCAACCAGCACATCAAGTGGTACAACACTCCACTATATAAGCTGGTGCAGCTCACTCCAAACTGCAGTATGAGACTAAACTTTAGTCACGTACACCTCCAAAATTCTGCCATGCACACGGGGCAATTTGAGATTTCCAGAATTGCTTATATGGTCTGCCCACTAATGGGCCAATATTCTAACAATAATATTTTCTTTCAATTACCGGGCATGTGCTGGTGGTTAGAAGATGATGGGCGCTAATGGCTGAATCGAATTAAGGCCGGGAAATTAAGAGCAAAGTGGTGGTTCCGTGCTGCTTTCGGTCAATAAAGCTAGCGATCGATGCAAAGTTGACACCAGTGGGCAGCAATGCAACCGTATTCGATCTGCCGTGGCAAGAAAAAAATCGAGTTCGAACCATCCGCGGAGCCATTTTTCCGTCTCTTAATTTCTAGTTTATGCGGACTTAGTTTCAACGCTGGATCTGTACGTGTGATCATTCTACTGACCACTTTTAAGAAATCTGCCTGCGTACCTAGGTGTTGAGTAGAGACTAAGAGCTATCTCTAGCAAACCCGCAAATGGGCAAATTCGCATAATAACCGCCCGATGTGGATTTAAAACCGCAAAAACGCGGAGAACAGAACCCGTAAAACTCTCCGGCCCGTAAAACTTTTTGAAGGGACCCGTAAATTTCACCCTCCGAACCTTAAGTTCACAGATTTCGCGTCCGAATTTGCGGTGGCCTGTATCCGCGCTAGGCGTTGGCGGGCTGAATATTCAGCATCCGCCGGTGACCTTTCGCCGTGGACCTCGCAGAAATCACCACGGAGTCGCCGGAATTTCGAAGGCACTGGACAGGAGCTGCTCGCCGGCCCCGGGGACTCTACGCCAGCCCGAGTCGCGGCGGCGGCTCGACGACGAAGAGCAGCAGCGGCGGCCTCGAGGAGCAGCGGTCGCGGAGGGGCGCCGAGGAGCAGCGGCGGCGGCTCGACGGAGAGGAACGGCGGCGGCGGCGGCAAGGAGCAGCGGTCGCGGAGGGGCGCCAAGAAGCAGCGCTTCGGAGGGGCTTCGGCGCGTCGCGACGGGCTTCCTCCAGCTGCGTCGCGGGGGGCTTCGTCCGCCGGCCGGCCACGTGCATGGCTTTGCGCGCGGGGCTTCCTCCGTCTGCATGCGCGCGGGGTGCTGCCGCTGCATCGATCCATCGATCGATGGAGGCCGCTGATTTTGCTGGTTAGGTTGGAGGAAAAGACGAAGAAGAAGACAACCGAATATTCTACAACATATTATGTTTTACAGTTTGATTTTGAGGTTTCTGTTCTGCGGCCTACGGTGCACAACTGAAGCCAAAAATTCATTCAACACGTGTCCAAGACGTTGATTATTCTACTGACCACTTATAAGAAATCTGCCTGCGTACCTAGGTATTAAGTATAGACACTAAAGGGATAAAAGTTATTAAGCAACAGTTCTAAAGGATCCGAGGACGTACCCTCCCGGCCTAGGATGCACAAATTAAACCAAAATTTCATTCAACACATGTCCAAGACGTACGTCGATATGCTACTCCATGGCAACTACTTAGGAATATGTCAATGTACCTTCTCTTATCGTTATCATTAAAAATTTGATTTTTTTAAAACACAATTGACCAATGCATTATTTGTTATGTGTTGCATCGTAATTTAATGATTTGAGTCTCATGTATACATATGAATGAGACATCAACTTTTTTTGCTTATGGCCTTATGTAATGGTTGTATGTTTGCTAATTTACAACGGTTGTATGTTAGCTAATGCGCAGCCTCACTCTCTAACTATTATGTCATCAATAAAATACCTATTAAGCCGTGTTAAGAAATTTGCATTGGCATAGGTTTTAGAGAAGACACGGCGGTGTGGGAACCAACCAATGAAGTTTAGAACCTAGAGTTGACCTAAGGACTACAAGCAACACCTCCTGACCTCCATGAAGTATATCACACTTGGGTATTATCATATCGAATCCAACCAACAAAGGCTTGATCAGATGGGCACAAAAACACCACCGCTCGATCCAATGAAGGTATCATAAATCCCGACCACTGCTTTAGTGACTTCAAAAGGGGGAACAAATCGGCTATGAGTTGTCATACAGATTTGCAAGGAACCGCAAAAGCGTGTGACATCATCACATCGCCAAGGTGTGTGTCACATGAAAACTCTCCCAAAAAGATGTTGAACCCATTTTAGGGTGTCTCCAGTGCGGTAGAAATTTTATAATTTGAGCTTGTGCTGCATACCGTACCTTTCAGGGATCATCGTCGTGGTCACTAGAGATGACGCATCAGGCGAAGAACACCTCTTCGATGTTGTCGAATAATACCACAACATGGCCTACAGAAAGACCCGCTAGTGAAAATAGAAGGCGGGCTGGAGGAGGCAATTCCTGCTGTTGCCGATGCGACGAGTGGCGCGGGGGCTGGAGGAGGCTCCTTGGGTGCTCGTCCAGCCTAAGAGGCGCCTGCAGAGCATGTATTTGACTCCTCCGGCATCGAAGACCCGTCCCCCGCCTCCTGCTTGGCTTAATGGAAGATGCCACCGTTGCCACGAAGCTGGGCATTGGGCTTCAGTCTGCTGTGAGGCACTGAGGTGCAACAATTGCCGCCAGTCGGGCCACAAAGCGAAGTGCTGCACAGCGAGAACTGCTCCTCGTCCTCCTCCGGTCCAAGGTGGCCATGTTGTGAAGACGCCAGCTGATGTTCATCATCGTCACTTGCAGCGACCCCCTCCCCGTCCACTGCAGTCGGTACCACCTTGTAAGCCGATTGGTGTGCAGCTGCAGGTTGTCCTTGCGAGCCAGAACATCGACCAGCCTTTGCCGCTTCAACGTCCTCCACCTTCCCCAGCCACGACGGAAGATGTGTTGCCTACCCTGGTTGAGCATGCCATGTTGCTTCGTTCCGAACTTCATGGCTGCCTCGCGAGGGTTGAGAGTTTCTTGGTGAGAGCGGGGGCTGCTCTTGGCACGTCTCGTGTTGCGCATGAAGACCCTCCTCTGGTCAAGCTGACTGTTGATTCAAATGACGTTGAGGAAGAAGGCTTGTATGGCGCTTTCTCTCCACGTGCCATGCCTTCTCCGCAGCCGCAACCCCATGTGTTGGCTGCCTCTGAAAGTGAGGTCAAGGCTCCAGTGATGATGATCATGTCCGAGTTGCAAGAGTTGTGTGGGGAGTCGGCTCCTCCCGTGTCGACGGTGCTTCTTGAGGTAGACTCGCCTGGACCCTCGGCGACGGCTTCCATTTCACCATCTCTGAAGGCGAGCCAACAGCTTGTCTTCGTTGACTCTGAGGTCCTCTTTGCAAAGGAGGTTTGTGACCTTCTCGCCAGCTTGGAGACGGCTTGTCCTGGATCTAGTAAAGACATTGCTTGCCTCTTGTCGGGGAAGGATGGTGGAGACAAAATCAAGAAGGTAAAGGAGTATCTCGGGAGCAAATCCAAGAGGAGTGGCAACACAAGAAAGGCGTCGGCGGCCGCTTGATGGATGGTTCCCAACTTCCCATTCTTCGGGTTGTCTTGTCGGAGATCTTTGTTGATGTGTTTTCACCAAGTTTGTCTTTGCGATGCGGTGATCAATGTGTCGAGAGTTTGAGTTTGTTGTGATTGAGAGAGTTGTTTGTTTTGCCTAGGCAATAGGGAGTTGCATGCCCTGGGTTTGATCCAGCGTGTGTTTATGTTGTAACGGTTTTGACCCGTTTTCCATTAATTAACTGGGCGATTCTCTTCTTCTTAACTAATAGATAGAGGCAAAACTTTTGCCTCCGGTTTCAAAAAAAAAGAAAATAGAAGGCGGAAATGCGAGAGGAGGGACGAGTGGCATGGTATGACACTCTACGTATGACCATTGTGCTGGGCAAGATGGCAGCTCAAGAGGGAGAGATAAAGACTTTATTGTATTGCAAAAAACAGTGTATAAAGTTTTGAGAAACATCATCAGAAAACTAAAAAAAAACTGAATTATAAAAAGTACATGTATCGTCACACGCGAGCTGACCGAGAAAAGAAGAAGAAATGAGGTCGAGACTCGAGAGTGAGCTGACGCGCCGCAACCCCGCAAAGTAGCAAGAAAAGCTCCCTTTCTCTTCCCCACTCTCGTCCTCCTCCTCCTTTCTCACCACCTGCAGCAGCGTCAGCACAAGAATCCTCCCCATGAGCTTCGGATCCCTCGCGCCGCTCTCCCTCCTCGCCCTCCTCCTCCTCTCCGTCGCCCTCCACTCCGACGCGAATGCATTCGCATCCCCCACAGGTGAATCAATCCCATCCCTTTTCCTTCCTTCAAATGTTGGATTCGATCTTACTTCCTTTGCTCACTTCGTCGTGGTTTTGGTTGCAGATAACATCGTTAGGCAGCTGTATTCGGTGGTGAAGTGGCCGCGGGGTTCTTCCCCGCACTCGTCCAAGCAGCCCTCGCACTCCCAGTATGGTGAGTGAGTGGGCGATGGCTACTTGCTGCTGCTGCTACTACTGCTGATGTTTCGAGGGTTTGCTTAGTTTGTTCCTTGGCGATTAGGGAAGATTAGTTCGAATTCGGGAGGGGCGTAAGAGCAGTTGTTCGATTTGGTTCCTTGCGCTGTCGTGTTTCTTGCTGTATGTTAGGTACCGGTAATTTAGCTCGGGAGTTCCATCTTTTGTTGCAATTCCTAGTTGTGCATTCTGTACTACATTGACTGAAAGTAAAGAATAACTGTAGGCTGAAGAGAGATACTAAATGTGGGGGTGCGTAAATGGGGAGAGAACCTAATATTTCTTTAGATCTTTGCCTCATTTTTCTTTGACCGTGCAGGCCTTTGCATCAACACTGTTAATTAGCCATGGAAAAATTCATTCACGGCTCATTCGCCGTCTCTAGCATAGCCGTACAAGAATCATCACACCAGTAAATGTGACCTAATATTTCCACTTTGATGAATACAAACTGAATTTGTAGGCTTGCTCATTTTGAAAGTGATGTGATATGAATTTATTTTTACCTTTTTGAATTTATGTGTACCAATAAATGAACGATAGAAAAACAAATAGGAGCAACATTACTAACTATAATCATCTTATAAGGGTCCTATTCACTGTTTTTATATGCTTGATATTTGCTTGCCGCTGGTACAACTGGGACTCTAAGCTCAAATTAAGTCTGAAGTGAAGTCTCCATTTCTATAATGACCTGAGCTGAATTTTGCTCCAGCAGAATTAAACAAATTGGGGTTTAACTCATTTGGAATACCAGCTATAGTAAAAGGAGTTCATTACTTGTGTTATAGCTTGATCTTGATCTCATGGTTATGTCACTTCTTTATGTGGCAGATGGGAACGTGGCGCTGCAATTTGAGAGTGGCTACTTTGTAGAGACGCTTGTTGAAGGAGACAAGCTTGGTGTCACGCCGCACACCATTAGAGTATCCCCAATCGAAGGAGGAGAGCTCCTTGCTGTAGACGCAGCACATAGTAACATTGTGCGAATAACCCCACCACTGTCAGAATGTACGTATCCCTCTTATTATCCTCAGTTCAGAGCTTTTTTGGGTATCCTTAAGTACTTCTCCACATATCTTATGGGACTTTGTATTGTGTCCAAACAGTGGATCTTTCTAAAAACAGCCATCATTAGCCCCAGTTTTTATCAGTTTTTTTTTACCAAGTGCATTTTTAGAGCACATTTGTTATGCATATCAATGAATTATCCAAAAAAAATAGGTATGCAAATATTTTGACACTTCCTTTAAGTAGAATTATTGGATTACTGATTCAAAGAATCCTTACTGCAACTGAATTTAGTACTCCCTCCATTCCATAACATAAGATGTTTTAGGCTTTATCCACATTCACATGTATGTACATGTATCTAGACACGTTTTAGTGTATATGTCCACTCTTTTTAGTTCGAATCTAGACAACACGTGAAACACGTAAAACATCTTATATTGTGGAACAGAGGGAGTAATAATTACAGCTTGGGTGCTCAAATTAACTAAAAGCATGCATATGTCCCTAAAGATATGTAATCTGAATATTATTATCATAGGTCTGGTAGTGGTGCTACTGGGACTGATATTAGAATCTCTGCAGATAGTAGAGGAAGACTGGTTGCTGGTTCCTTCCAGGGGCATGCAGGTCATATAGATGGTAAACCGATTGATGCAAGATTTAAGCGCCCCACAGGCGTTGCTGTGGATGATACAGGAAACGTCTATATTGCTGATACAGCAAACTTGGCAATCAGAAAGATTGGGGAATCGGGTATGCTATATAGTTTTATAGTGTGAACTCATGCATTAGTTCTGTCTTAACAGTTGGTGGGTGAAATTTATGTGCAGGAGTGACCACTATTGCTGGTGGAAAATCCAATATCCCAGGGTATAGGGATGGCCCCAGTGAAGATGCAAAGTTCTCTACTGATTTTGACGTTGTATATGTGAAGAAAATGTGCTCATTGTTGGTCATTGACCGTGGAAATGCGGCCCTTCGGAAAATTGCGCTTCCACAAGAAGATTGTACTTACCAGGATGCTGCACTTCTATCTTCAGGTTGATTACCTTGTGTTCATGGTGTAATTTGGCTAGCAGTTTTCAGGATGAGCCAAATTAATTTAATCATCGATTCAACTAGTTGATTGATAAATTGTTTAAGAATTGTAACAGGAATTCTGCATAGACCTAGGACAAGTTCGGGCTGGAATCAGAAGCTTTGGAGGTACTACGCTGTTGCCTGAGATCGACAAGTCTTAACAGCCTCGGATGTACAAGGGATGTCTAGAAGGTCGAGTTGTGCACTCATGTAAGGAGCACCCTACAAGTAAAATCGGGTTTGCATGCCGATATGAAATCGTATTATATCTGGTGTGATTAGCGTCTAGGCTGGAATATTTTATTCCAAGAGAAAATACTTGTACGCGAATATGGCCGACATACTACAGGTTAGCTAGTAGATTTGGAAGGTATATAATTTAACCGAATCAAGGAAAGACAAAACCTAGTCGGTATAGCTCGCTCCTGGAGTTTTATTCTTGAACGTTAAGTCCAGCGTGCCTTAAATACCGAGGTCATGGCCGATTGAACCAACCCAATCGACATACAACAAAATACATCTACTTCTTTATTTATCGTTTTATCTATCGTTCTTCTACTTTGCCAAATCCTAGCAGCCCTAGGGTTTGGTTGATCTTTGCCGTTTTGCGCTGAAAAACGGTCGTCTCTCCTCCACGAAAGCGAGGGGATCTTTGTTGCTTTGCTCGGAAAGCATCCGTTCGTCGTCACGAAAGTACGACGGGTATCGTGGTGCTGCGCGGCAATTTTGCGTGGCAACACAATTGGCGACTCATTGAATTAATTTGGCTCATCCTGAAAACTGCTAGCCAAATTACACCATGAACACCTTGTTCCCTAAAAAAAGGTTCAGTATCTTGTTTAATTATTTCTATTTATAATTGAAGGGAATGTAGATGTTTTTCCTAGGAGAAACTGTAATCTCATTCAACAAGGTTATTAAGAAACTTCAGAATGATGCTTCTGTTAGAAAGATGGTTCCTGGAGACAGGTGAAAATATAACTGAAGCATTTGTGTTAAGGATTGGACATGAAATTACTGATATGTTGACAATTGCATTTATACTGTTTAGAGGTCATGTACTAGAATTTAGTTTTATATATTCTTATGTCCCTTATCTTGGATCAGTACGACACCAACAATAGAAATCACCTGACGAATCACCTGGACATAACCTGGAAAATAAGTATCGGTAATCCCCAGGACTGAAACCATATCACTCCATGCAAGAATAGTAAGCATTGGTCTATCAAAAACCACCATTTGTCTGAATTTCCAAAGCATAATAAAATAGGGAAGACTGTTGTTTTGCTTGTCTAACTTCAAATCTCGCTCCCTTGTCAGAGCCCTTCTTTACTCATTAGGTTGATTGGCCAGTGTGTGTTAGTGATGCATAAGACTTGGATACTTTTTAAGGAGAAACAAAAATTGGAGCTGATCGTAAGTTGGAAGGAGTGTTAGATTAGATGTCTGACAATTGCATTGCATGTTAGAAAGTTCTGTGCTACTGAATAAACATGGTAGAAAACTAGATGTGCACACACCGAGCACCCCCATGTGGACATAGTAGAAAAGTAGGTGCGCATAGTATTTCTTCCACAAGAGAACTTACCGGAACTCTTGAGATTACTGATGATGTAGATCTTCTTACCTCTTTATAAAGAGATATGAGACCATGCTCCCATCCAGGTGCTACCCTGAAGATAATCAAACGACCATAGACATACATAGCTATGCCTGATGATTATGATCATAAATTTGTCAGTAAGCTATCTGGAATTGTGGATCTACCATTTAACCAGAGTCTACATGATAAATCAGCCTGCATTAACCTAAGCAGATGACAGTTTTTTCTGAGTTGACAGTAGATAAGTTTCTCTAGAGTTAATATGGTCATTAGTGGCTCTCTCTCTTATATGGTCGATGTAATCATCTAATCATTTTTACTACCTTAAGTATGATCATTAGAATGATTGAATTTAAGGTTAGTTTAATACTGATTGTATCTGATAAAACGTGGCAATGCTAATGTTTATTTCAGCTTATTGTGATACTTAGTGCAAGCGTGTTTGAAAACTAGTAGTTTGATGGACCTGATCGTTGATATCACTTTGTTGATTTTTCACAGATATCATACTGGTCATTGGTGCCGTTGTGGCTGGATATCTCTTTTCTGTGGTACAGCATGGATTCGGTCCGTCAAGTTCTGAAAAGGTATCTTATGTTCTATACTAGGTTTCAGTTGACCATTTAAGGCGAATATTTTCCTTCTTGAAGTTTTTCAACTCATGTCAAATAGCATCCCCGTTGTTGTGTCAGTTATAGCAGACTGAAACAGCAAATCTTGTATATTTGTTTTCTGAAACGATACATTTGCTTTCACTCTAGATAGAAGCAGCTGAAGATGAGAAACAAGAGAGCAGCACCGTGGGAAAGCCACCATTGGTTGTGGAGAGCCTTAAAGAGGAACCAGCCGCCGGGTGGCCGTCATTCGGGACACTTGTTGCAGATCTACTTAAGCTTGCCGTTGAAGGCGTGGGGAATCTTGTCTTCAACGTCGTCCCGCAACGCGTGAAGAGAAAAACAGGCCTCACTCCTCTCAAAGACAGGCTGGTGATGCCCGAGGACGGAGAGAAGACGCCAGCAGCCCAGAAGCTAAGCAACACCCCGATGAGGAGCGATACCATCCACGCCCCCACCGCCGATAACGAGACCGCGGCAAAGGCCCAGAAGGGCGTCAAACCGTCCAAGTTCAGGGACTCCACCCTGTCGAGCAAGCACAGGTCCACCAAGAGGCAGGAGTACGCCGAGTTCTACGGTTCGGCCGAAACGCCTCAGGCGAGCGCCAAGGTCCCGAAAGACCGCCTCCGGCACCGCAGCAGCCACCGTGAGAAGAGCAGCGAGGTCGGGTATGGTGCCGGGCGTCCGGAGCCGAGGCCTGCCGTGGAGACGATGAAACCGGCGGAGTACAGTGACCCCAAGTATGAGCAGTACAACATGAGGAGCAAGTACGGCGCTGACAGCGGCTTCAGGTACTGAACTATTGATGCAAGGGCTGTTGCCATCGTTCATGCCTACTAGAAGCACAAGGAGGATGTTGCTTATGGGTCACCCTTCTCCGCCCACAAGATGAGGATGTGGCAGGTAAAACCAGTTAGCTATTTAGGTGGGAGGAAAACCTACATCATCGGTTTCGGTTGGGCATCCTGTATCCCTTCATGCAATTTCAGCAAGCCGGATGTAATTTTCGCAGAAAGCAACTTGTAGTCTAGTCTAGGAGTAACTTTTATCTACCGTTTCGCCCGCACACCTGTGGCTTTGCTGGAGCTGGTGACTCGCGACGCGTAATATGGTAATTAGCTGGAGAACACAGCCTTCCTCCCCAGCTGCGTGCCTTCTCCCGTCTGTATGTATGGAACGCATGAAGTTATCAGGAAAGGAAACGGTTCATCGTGCGCAGATAGGGGAAAAGAACAGGATTGACACGTTACGGGTAATCTAATCACTAAGCACATGGTCAGATCGGGTTGAGCTTCTCCTAGTTCTTCTTCTCACTGAGCTGTCATGGTCGGTCCTGGCGAAAGCAGTGGTTCCGAGTGCTTGAAAAGACGGTGTGATTTTTGCGTCGGGGGGTCTATTCCTTCTTGGATTGGATCCTCCCTCCCATTGCCTGCCTGCCTAACTCTCTGAGATCGCATGTGCCGGTGGGATAGATAACCAGGCCAAAGCGGCCGAGTTCCTTTCTGACGATCCCGACGCGACCAGGCCGTGAAGAAGAAGAAGAAACATCGATGATGAGCAGCTGGTCGCGACCAAAAGATACGGTGGTACATATTCTTTTTCTTTTATTTTTTTATTTTTTTTGAAGGAAACGGTGGTACATATTCTACTGGAATAGTTATAGAACTCGCCGAAACGGTGGTCCTGGACTTGAACTGGAGGCATGCGACGACGTTGCCATGTGCACGTCTTTGTGGGAAGCTTCTTTTCTTTTTGGACCAGCGGTCGCTTGCAGCTTGCTTTCACCCTTCGGACCTTTTTTTTATGAGAAACCGAACTTGGGGTGTCCCGATCTTTTCTGTGAGGCGACCATGGATATGATGAACTGATCGATATAACTTGAGACACTCAGCGAACTCTCCGGCTCTGACGGATTTTTAATCCAATGCATATTCGAAACAAACACCACACACTTGTTAACGCCATCGATCATGAAACGGTTTGGAATCTACCAAATTTTAGTGGAACGGCTGATCATACTTAACTTCGGACCTAATACTACTCTCTTTTTTTTCCTGAAGAAACCGAACTTGGGGTGGCCCCATCTTTTCAGTGAGGCGACCATGGATATATACGATGAACTGATGGATATAACTTGTGAGACACTCGCGAACTCTCCGGCTGTGCCCGGTGCCAATGCGCCGGATTTTCTATCCAATGGACATTCGCAACACCATGCACTTGCGAACGTAGACGCCGATCATGAAGCGGTTTGTAACCTACTAATTCCCGGTGGGACGACAGATCACACCCGACTTTCAGCACGTAAACACCGTATCGCATCTAAGTGATACTCCTGATCGCAACAAACAGGAAAATGATTTCAGATAAATGCTTACATCAGTTCAGGGTCCCTTATGTATTTGCAGGAGTTGGGGGTGGCCGAACAGGTGCGTGGACTCAAACACAACTCCGGTTCGATTCAAACTGATACAAACCGACCCTAGATGCTAGGGCTCGGCCCGAACCATAGGCAAGCTGTCTTCTCTCTCGAGGTGCACCTTAGACTGGTATGTCACCGGAAATTCAAATTGGCTCTCGAACTCATATGCTCCTCGTAGAATAAAACAATTTTAAAAAGTAAAACAGAAAAAAACAGAAAAAAAAAATTGGTGATGAACATATAAATGATTTCTAAATCCGTACCAAGTTTCATGATGAAATGACATTCGTGGTGCCCTGTGCAAAAAATAACAAAATCAATGCTCCAAAAACATATTTTGATATCACATTTTGTCCCGTGATTTATCTTTTTCCATAGAACAACCAAGATGTCATTTCACCATTAAACTTGGCATGTATGTAGAACATTTGTATATATTTGTCTCCAAATTTTTCAGATTTTTTGAAAATGCTTTACTTTTTTTAAAGAAAATATTTTACCAGGAGCATGTGAATTGGGTAGCCAAAATGCCTTCCTCAATATGTCACGCAGCCATAGGTGCACCACCCATGCTTCACGTCCGATTTTCATCATGTCCTTATGCGCCGGCCTCCCTCTTCTCCCTCGCTGATATTGGAAAAAAAGTGCTTGATGATCTTGCCGCAACTCTTCTCCTCCACGTGCAATGATTACCTCACCTTCATACCTGATCATACATAAATATAAAGACTTACACGGTATAAAATTCACATGGAAATTATCAGAATCAATTAGGAGTGATTCGCATGTTGTTCAAATAGTTTTGCAAGTGCTCTAATAATTGGTCAAATTCTCACTTTATTGGGTTTAACTTGAGCAACAATATCGTCATCATCGATCAGGAATAGATGGAAAAAATTAGGGATGTCCTCATCTACTCCTGTAATCATGTGCTCGACATCTCTAGAATTTGGCTACGGTACCATAGACTTTGACTTTACTTATTGAAATAACCGTGATCAACGTCGCATGTGCCTAGTTAAGACTGCGCCGAACAGCCAGCCTACGAAAAGGTCAGTCTGTCAAACAAACAGACTTCTCCACAAGTAGGCTTCTGCAGCAGCCGCAGCCAAACTTGTCCTCGTCAAACAAACTGTGCAACACTATTACGTGCAGAAAATTGAACCCGAATAAGATTTTCCGCGACAGAATCATCCGCAGCTCACCAATTCCTTCTTTCCCCCCTTGAATCAAGATAATTGGATTTCTTGATGTTATTCTTGTCACATACTCCCTCCGTATCAAAATATAGGACTTTCTAGCTATTCCACACACACATGTATCTAGACATATTTTAGTGCAAGATTCACATGAACCTCCGTATCAACTCTTTCCGTAATAAGTTTTTTGGCACCATGTTTGCGAACAAAGCAATGTTTACTTCCATGTTTCGTTTGGTCAGTAGGATGGAAACAAATATAGCTGGATTATTTCTTGCTGGCCGCAATCCATTGCCAAGCAGAAAGGGCAATAGCCCAAATGGCGCGTACTTGCACCATCTGATACTATCATCATTTCCGTGAGATCATCTTATCTGCGGTACGGCAAATTGATTTGACCACGGAAAAGTTCAATGATTGCAACGCGTCGATCGTCAGCTTATCTCTGACGGAAGAGCACCACACGAATGTGCAGAAGAACATCGGTTGATTTCCCACTTACAAAACCTTCAAAAAAGAATCAGCGTTAGGTAATAATCACGAATTGCCGTTTGGCAAAAACTTCTGGCTTGATTGAGCAGTCAGATAATAACCGGCTGAATGAATGAAACTTGACTTAATCCGACGACTGGTCAGAGAGAAATGAACGAATAGATGAAAATATGTTCCAGGGCGAACTGCCGTGTGGGGCCGCGCTGACGTGGCCGGGCGAGCGGCCGCTCGACATCGGATGGTGCCCGGAGGGGACAGACAGATGGTCCTTCCATCCCCAGCCCGATGCTGCGGACCTAGCTGCGGTCCATTTCCGAAGTGCAATCCAAACCCTACCTCTTTTTTCCTGGTTTCTTGCATGCCTTTTCTTTTGGACAAAGGCTTTAGAATTTAGGATAGAAAGTGAAGTTGGCGCCCACTCGTAAATGAACTGTGTCCGGTATCCAAAGCTTTTGTAATTTTTGTTGCCCGTATGAAATGCATTGGGCTTCTTGTTTTTGCTAATAATCTGCTACTTACTGTAAGAGGTGTACTATACCACTACATCCGTTCCGAAATATAAGATGGTTTACCTTTTTTTTTTTCTGATTTAGATGTATCTATACGCGCGCGTTCTAATGTCGAGATCCACTCATTTCAGTCCATTTATAATCCATAGTACAATATCGAAAACATCTTATAATTTGTAACGGAGGGAGTAAGACGGAAAGAAGCCTAGTAAGGGGTCCAAATAACCATAAAAAGTTATACAAACCAACGGGCACTTCAAGCGGTTACTTCTCATCGGACGTTTATCACCTCGACCACCTCCAAAGAACAATGCTTTGTGTATCGATGCCCACCTCACTTGCCAAAATTCAGAGTCTCACTCTTTCCCCTTCTCGCTCCTTCCACCACTGCTCCCAAGAGTTGAGAGTCGTCTTCCGTTTAGCCACCCTAGATCCTCCGTCCGCTCCGGCCGCAGGCAGTCTCGCCGGCCGGTTGCGAGATGGGTTAGGACAAGGGCTGGATCCTGTACAGGTTAGAGAGTCTAGGTTTAGGTGTAGAAGTAGATCTAGGTTGGTGTTACCTCGTGTGGAAGCTTTATGATGTTCTTCCTCGGCTTGTTTCCGGTGACTCCCAGCGATGCCGGAACTAGGTCCCTCCCCTCCTACAGTCAGCGTCCATGGAGGATGTCTTGCAGGGATGGAGATGGCCAAGGTCGATCTAATAAATTTGCTGGTTTGGTGGGGCTTGGGATCTTGAATTCCAGTCTTGAGACTCGTCGTCAAGGTGGCGGAAGGGGGAGAGATGTGGCCAGGTCGTAAGCTCCACGGGGATCCTATGCTGCAGGTTGGGGTTCACCACATGGAGGCATGTTCTTGCCGCCATGATCTATGGCTGAGTGGGCAATCACTTTTGGAGCCGACGAAGGTTCTTGTTTAACCTCCAAGTCGGAGGCCTCTCGAGGGATTCCCGGTGGCAACACACGGCCTTCCTCTCCCAAGTGGTTTTGTCCCCGGTGAGAAAAAGGACGGCCGGCGGTCGAGTTTCTGCTATTGCGGTGCAGAAGAAGGACTCCAAGGACCTGATTGCTTTTTCTAATTGTTGTCCAAGGTCCTTTATGTTAATTTTCAGGACCGTGCTATAATATATGTCATTCGGGGTCCTGTATGCATATTTGTAATCCCACCAATGAATTAATCCAGCTCTAGGCCCGGCCTTTCCCCTGTAAAAAAAATCCCAAGATTCTATTTGTTTTGGAGATACATTGATTATTACAAGTCACCTTGGGACTTGGGTGCTTTTGATCCATATATACTGTATGTATTTCAGTTAAAGCCTTTGCTGACAGGTTGAATATCTTTGTTATTAGTATACTCCTTCTGTTCACGGTTACATGGCACAAGTGCATTTCGAGGTCCATTTTTCACCATCCTTTTGCCCAACACAATGTGCCGTCAAAATAAGACCATTGAATTCGTATGCAGATAAAATTTCCAATGATACCCAAATGTAAAATTGAACGGAGGGAGTATTATATTTATGATACTTTCTCTTGCACTATTAATCAAAGATGGTTAAAGTTGGATCATGCAAAACTAAGATGACATGTAATCGTTGACAAAGAGTTGCAACATAGAGATAGCGAGGAGAGGATATCCTAATTAAGCTTTTGACTTTTGTGAGCGATGATATCCTAAACTTAGCGCAAAACAACGAGGCTAGTGTAGATGTCACGTTTTCTTCATTGGCATTGGTATCTCGTTTAGTGGGAGAAAAAGGCAAGATAGCACACCGAGTTTTGCACATATTCTTCATGCTTTTAATCATCATGCAGAATGTCATTTTTCTTTTGCGGACATTTGCCAAGTTGCGGCACACAAACATGCCTATTTGATTTAAAAAAAGGGAAATATAATACACATGCGTTTTTCCCTTTGGGAACAAACGCAAAATAAACAAGCCTATTTGATTAAAACAAATTTGCCTAGAGAAGGGGGATGCAGTGCAGGCAGACGGTGACGGATGAGAGGGCAGGTCCTTACCTTCTGGGGTCAGGCAGGATGGCGTAGGATCTTTTTCGCTGAGGTAAGTACGCGCCCTGCGATGATGGCCCCCCACGTAACCGTACGTAGGTCGTTTTCATCTGCCTGTCTGCTGTGTCAGCAATGCAACGAAACGGTTGACTTTGCGTAGCAGCATGTCCCAACCCAAGGCACGCCGCCCGGTACCATCAATCTTTCATTTTGAATGCCAACAACTATTCCTACCGCTCCTCTCAAGTTTTAAAGGGCTGTAAAATCTCAAAAAAAAAAAAAAGTTTTAAAGGGCTGTAAATGATTGGACCAAAATGCGCTTGCGTAAGTGGAAGAAAAATAATAAAAATCAGATGCAGCAAATATATACTCCGTCGTTTCGTTTCCTAAATACTTACTTTATAAATATAAAATGTTTTAGCTTTTTTTCATATTCACATGTATCATGACACATTCTATTGTGTATGTTCACTCAGTACGCATCTAGATAACATGTGAAACATCTAAAACATCTTATATTTAAAAACAGAGGGAGTAGTATGAGAAACTCAAACATGACAACATCGTTTTTTTCTAATAATTGGAACATATGCAACGGGCGGTGAGCCATTTCAAATGCAAATCAAAAAATGAAGTTGTGGCGAAAAACAATATGAACCTATGTTATGCCGAACGGTTTTTTTTTTACGATTCAAACTATCTAATTAAAAGCAAAAAATCAAACTACGTATGTGTCGAATTTTCTCAAGAAGAAGACCGAAAATACCTAGCTTACCTTCAAAGGCCCCAAAATTTTGTAGGACACTGCGAGAAAAGTTCATTACATGAATTGAACTTATAAGGATTTTTTTTTCCTATAAGAGACTCTCAGATCTTCAGATTGAGATTGCCGAATTCTTATGTAATACGTTTCTATGGTTTTAATTCCAATAAACTTTTAAAAATAAGCCTGCACCATATTTATTTCCCAATAAGGACTCTGACACAAAATGAATTCATTTTGGCTCTTGAGTGCATATGCTCTGTTTTACAAAAAAAATGAAATTTGAAACGTCGACAAATGCCTGTAAAAAAAATGCGCATACATCTCCACATTCTATGTGTGAACTTAAAGTTTCATGAAAAAAACAACATTTTTAAGTCACATGTGTAAGAAAGACAAAAAATATATCTATGAAGAGTCTTATTTTAGCCCCGAGCTTTGCCTTTTGTACACATGTCACAAAAAAATATTGTTTTTTCGTGAAACGACTTTGTGCATACATAAAATGTGAAGATGTACGCATGAATATTTTTTTTTGCGTTTTTTTACATTTAAAAATACGTTTAAGATATATTTTAATAAAGGATGTATATGCACTCTAGAATCAAAATACTGATCTCGAATTCTGATCCATTTTCTCCGTATCCCTCTACTCTTCCTTAAGAACGTTTCTTCTATTTGTATGAACAAACTTGTAGAGTCGATCGAGATAATGCACTAATTTTTTTGTGTGCTAGATGAACAAGGTATTAGTACGCCACGCTAATGGATTGGATTGGATTGGAACAGCTCCCGTCATTTTGTATTTTATAAGTCCTTTGTTTTCGAATTGTATTTTCTAATTCCTGCGGTGCAACGAGATCAAAGACAATACGCAAAATTAAAAGGCTCATAGATACTCTATGTAGTAATATAACGAAAGAGGAACCTTGGTCCTCACCTTTCCCCGTCTACAGTTGAGAAAGGCGATTTTGTGAACCTCCCCGCTCAAACCACCTCGCCGCCGTCAATCCGCTCGATTCCTCGCCCTCCGTCGGCCGCTCCGGCGGCGGGAGGACGGGGAATCGACGGATCTAGTCGTGTACATAGTGTAGGTTTTAGTTGGGCTCCCGCCAGCGGCGTCGGGGCGGAAGAGGCGCGGCCGGATTGGATTTTGCAGGTGGTGGTGCTTCCCCTCGTCGGTGGCGCTCCGAGGAGCTCTGGCGTCGAGCTACCGCCTTCGTCGAGCCTGCGGGTCTGTAGATCTGCCGGTTTTGACTTCCCCTTCGCCGGATTTCGTGGGACGGCGGGTCCGGCGTTTCAAGATCTTCCGAGAGATGCGGATTTTCATCGGCGTGACGACGATGGCGACCTCTGGCGTAGATCCTCTGGGATCGGTGATCGGCGACTTCCCGCTGGCTTGGGGATGCTCCTGATCCAAGGCATCGCGAGGAGTATGAGCAGCGGCGCGCCAACGACAGCGTTGCGTCGTCTCCGGCGTGGTCGAGTTGCTCAGGGGCTGGGCTGTATTTTAGCCCCGAGCATTGCCTTTTGTACACATGTCACAAAAAATATTGTTTTTTCGTGAAACGACTTTGTGCATACATAAAATGTGAAGATGTATGCATGAATATTTTTTTTGCGTTTTTTTACATTTTAAAATACGTTTAAGATATATTTTAATAAAGGATGTATATGCACTCTGGAATCAAAATACTGATCTCGAATTCTGATCCATTTTCTCCGTAGCCCTCTACTCTTCCTTAAGAACGTTTCTTCTATTTGTATGAACAAACTTGTAGAGTCGATCGAGATAATGCACTAATAATTTTTTTGTGTGCTAGATGAACAAGGTATTAGTACGCCACGCTAATGGATTGGATTGGAACAGCTCCCATCGTTTTGTATTTTATAAGTCCTTTGTTTTCGAATTGTATTTTCTAATTCCTGCGGTGCAACGAGATGAAAGACAATAAGCAAAATTAACTGCCACGTCGCCGAACACAAGCGCACCACCCGTTTATTCGGAACGCCCAAGTGCACGCGGCCCCACCTGTCAGCGAAACCACCGGCTCGCGACAGCTGTACGCGTAGCGTTACGCCCACACCGCGCGGCGCCATAGCCAGACGAAGAGAGAGAGAAAAGAAAACCGTGGATCCCGAAGAAGGTTGACGTGTCAGCGGCCTAGAAAGCCCAAACTTCAGCTCGCTCGCCTTCTTCTCCTCCGACTTCCGCGCCACCGATCCCCCACCTCCCGCTCGTTCGCTCGCCTGCGCTGCGCGACGCGACGCACGAGCAGGTGTGCTGCGCTCTCATCTCCTCTCCTGGCAGGGCGACCATTTCCGGCTCTCGTCGAGCCGTCGCCACCTAACCTCTAACGCCCACCTAATCGCCTCGTCAAACGCAAGGATCCAAGAAAAGGGTGGACGGATTTCTCTATTTTTTCTTTCTCTCTCTCTCTCAAGGAGGGGACGAAGCGAGGGAGGAGGAGGGGTTGGTTTGGGTGGTCCTAGCTTGCTGGGAGGCCATGGACGCTCCGGCGTCGGCCTCGTCGCCGGTCGAGTTCCTGCTCCGGCGCCCGCCGCCGCGCCGGAGGAGGCTGCCGCTGGCCGGGGCCTTCTTCGCGCCCACGGGCCTCTCGGGCGCGCCGCTTCTCCGCGCGCTCGCCTCGCTCGCCGCCGGCCTGCTCGCGGCGCCGCGCCCGCCCTCGCAGCCGCGGAACCTCGCCGCGCTCGCGCGCCGCCTCGCGCTGCTCGACGCGCTCCTCCACTCGCTCCTCCTCGACCACGACGCGCGCTTCTCCGACGCCGCCGACCTCTGCTTCCGCGAGCTCTACGTCGTGCTCTTCCGCGCCGAGCTGCTCGTCTCCTACGTCGCCTCCGCCGGCCGCGCGTGGGCGCTGCTCCGTGCCCCCCACCTCGCCGCCTCCTTCCGCGACCTCGACGCCGAGCTCGCCGTCGTCCTCGACGTCCTCCCCGCCGCCTCCCTCCGCCTCTCGCACGACGCCACCGGCCACCTCGAGCTCCTCCGCGCCCAGTGCCGCCGCCGCGCGCCGGCCCAGTACCACGACCCCAGCGAGGCCGCGCTCCGCGACCGCCTCGTCGCCGCCCTCCACCAGTTCGAGCTCGGGCACCCGCCCGACCCCGCCCCGCTCAAGTCGCTCCTCGCCAACATCGGAATCTCCGACGCCGCGTCATGCCAGGCTGAAATCGAGTACCTCGAGGAGCAAATCTTGAGCCAGGAGGAGGACACCGACCTCCTCCTCGTCGGCGGTGTCCTCGCCTTGCTCCGGTACGGCCTCTTCTCCCTGTTCGACCCTGGCCACGCCAAGGCGGCCCGGCACTGGCCGTCGGCGGGCAACGTGCAGCGGCTTCCATCGTGGGGCGGCAGCGGCAGCTGCGACGACACCTCCTTCTCGGTGCCCAAGGAGTTCTCCTGCCCGATCTCTCTGGATTTGATGCGCGACCCGGTGGTGGTGTCCACCGGCCAGACCTATGACCGGCCGTCGATCATACAGTGGATCGGGGAGGGCCATTCCACCTGCCCCAACTCAGGGCAGGTTCTTGCAGACAACCGCCTTGTGCCTAACCGTGCACTCCGCAGCTTGATCTCACAGTGGTGTGGAGTGTATTGCTTCCAGTATGATTCGCCAGAGAGCAATGAGGGGATGGCAGAATGTATCGCCACAGCGTGCAGCAGCAAGGCGGCGATCGAGGCGAACAAGGCCACGGCAAGGATTTTGGTCAGCATGCTTGTGGATGGTTCAGATAGCTCAAAGGCAGTCGCTGCTAAGGAAATTAGGTTGCTGGCCAAGGCTGGGAAGCAAAACCGAGCGTTCATCGCTGAACTTGGCGCCATCCCGTTGCTATGCAGGTTGCTCCCGTCGGCGGATCAGATGGCACAGGAGAACGCGGTGACGGCAATGCTCAATCTGTCCATCTATGAGCCGAACAAAACACGGATCATGGAACAGGAGGGCTGCTTGCGGTTTATCGTCAGCGTATTGCAGAATGGGTGGACTACGGAGGCTCACCCCGGGCACAAAAACCCGAAACCGAAGCCCGAACCCGAAAAGACCGGGACCGAAACCGAAATACCCAGAATTTCGGGTAACCGAAATAATATCGGTCCTGAGAATCAGGTAACCGAAATAATATCGGTTTGTTCGGTTATCACGAGCTGAGGACCGAAATGACCGAAGGGACCGAACTAGCGATGTGAATTAGACATTTAGGCCCAACTCGTGTACTCTAGCATGTAGCACAGCCCATCAAGGCCTAGTTCCCTACTTCTTTTCCCCAATTTCAGCACTAGCGCTCGTTTCCATGACCTAACTCCATCCCCGCCGCTTGTTTCCCTAGAATTTTATGGTATGCATACGCATCCATCCATCTTGCCGCCTGGAACCAGCGACCTCCATCCATTCTCTGCCTCCTCCCATGTCTACTAGAACAAGAGATTGTGTTGCTATTTTTTTGTAGATGACATTTGAACATGAGGATGAGCTGAAGGAATATAACTATGAGGATGAGCTAAATATAACAAGAGAATGTGTTGCTGTTATTTCCTTTTTTCGGTCTATTTGGTCATGACCGAAGACCGGACCGAAAAGACCGAAGACCGAATACAAAAAGACCGAAAAGACCGGCCGTAATTCGGGTAGCGTTTCTAGATGACCGAAATTTTGATGACCGAAAAGACCGGGCCGAGCAAACCGAACAGACCGAACGCCCAGGGTGAACGGAGGCCAAAGAGAATGCAGCAGCAACTCTGTTTAGTCTCTCTGTCGTCCATGATTACAAGAAGATGATCACGAATGAGCCAGGGGCTCTGGAGAAGCTGGCTTCTATGCTGAAAAAGGGGACACCAAGGGGGAAGAAAGACGCGGTGATGGCGCTTTTCAACCTCTCGACGCATCCAGAAAGCTCAGGCCGGATGCTCGAGTCAAGCGCGGTCGTAGCTTTAATCGAAGCCCTGAGGAACGACACCGTGTCGGAGGAAGCTGCTGGTGCTCTGGCTCTGCTGATGAAGCAACCTTCTGTTGTGCATCTTGTTGGGAGCTCCGAAACTGTGATCACTAGCCTCGTCGGATTAATGAGGCGGGGAACTCCAAAGGGCAAGGAGAACGCAGTGTCCGCTCTATACGAGATATGTCGCCGTGGGGGCTCGACGTTGGTGCGGAGAGTAGCCAAGATTCCGGGGTTGAACACAGTAATACAGAACATCACGCACGCCGGAACAAAGCGCGCCAAGAAGAAAGCAACCCTGATTGTCAAGATGTGCCAGAGAAGCCAAATGCCGTCAGCAATGTCGCTAGGGACTAGCTTGAGAGTGGTCGATCATTCTTTGGTAGGGAACAGTTCACTGAGGCGCGCCGCCAGCTTTGGCAGTGGAGAGTTGTCGAACCCTGTTTCAATATCAGTGCCTGTGCCATAGGTGAAATCTGGCGTCCGAGTTTTGTCCAAAGATTCTTTCATTTCATGCTCAGAATGAAGGTATACAAAAATTAATCCAAAGGAATTAATACTTGCGGTATATCTCACTTGCGCCTGTGTCTCTGTGGGGGAATGTGGATAACTGTGCACATACATGATAGATGTACAGGTAGAGCTCCAGCTTGATGTTTTGTTTGCAAGCATGGAGATTGTTCCATTTTTGTTCCATATAAGGAAAAAAACACTATGCTACTTGTTGTAAACTACTAGGATAATAATTTGTAGCTTGTGTTGAAGCAAACGATGGAAAGAAATGATAGTAAATCATTTCATTGGGGATTGTAATAGAAAGTTGTAACAGAAAAACAGGTTGAATATCACGTAGCTCTTCAGACCAAATCTTTTATCCCAAAAGGAACTTTTGGAGATCAGGCATCTTTGTTCGCTGTCATCAACCTATTATTTGGAGTGACCCTTCTCCATATCATGCTCGTGTAATGAAGGCGCTGATCTGGAAGAATAACAGGATTTTCAAAGGAAGCAGCTGCATTGCTTTATTTTCTTGGTTCCCAGTCACCATCTTTTGGTGTCCTTCATGGCAAACCGTGTGGAATATCGTGTTCCCTGGTGATGGGAATTGCCTGCTTTCAATCTGAATTATATGGATCACTTGTCTGCTTCCAAGTTGCAACCACCATGGGTTGAAGTCTTGTGTTGGAGGGACAGCCTGATTAGTTAGACAAACCCATCTCCAGGAGTATTTCCACCGTCACATATTTGCAAGATATTCCAGGTTGGCCGCTTTGCAGCATCTGATGGTCTGATTATTACGCGTGAAATTTGGCTATGGAATTCACATATGGAACGCAATCCCCAATCTGAAAAGGCTGTTGTGGTTCGCATGATCATTATCTGCAGAAAGAGTTCTACCGGTGTTAAAACGTGTTCCACGATCATCTCTCTTTTTACAGCAACTCTCCTGGCTCAACGTGTTAAATCATCTGCCGTCTTTTCGCCGTGTTCACAAGATAAACCAGTTGTAAGTTGCAAGTCCGCCGGTCGTTTCATACTTGTCGCCGCCATGGCGTCCTCGTTTCCGCTTGGTTCGTGAGCTGGACCCTGCGTTTGACTTGGCATAAGGAGAACTGATTGGCGATTTCTTATACCGGAGGAGGGTGATGTGCTGGAGGATCTTCATCTTGGAGCTGGAGATACGTATCAGATTATTCATGGCGCTGATTTGTGGTTCTTGTAGTTCAGGTCGCTGACACATGGGCTCAAGCCTCAAGGTCACCTGCTGATGGAGCGACAGTTTCGAAAGCAACATCCTGGATAGCAACTGAAGTTGAGAGGCCAAATACGAGACATTTTCGTGTGGCAGAGGTGGCAAGAAAAATAACCCCCTGTAATAATGGAGATGTTTATTTCTCACGGCAAGGAAACATTAGACATCTCATTATAGAAGCAACGGGAATTACAGAAGTGAAAGACTATGATGAGGTCACTCCGTTGCAACGTTTCAGATACTTCAGCAATTCCGTATCAGAGCTTCTCGTGCATGTTTACTCCTTAATTCCATTTCAAAATAAGGTATGCTGTCCCTGTCCTCGTCTTTCGTGACACGAACAGCTTCTTTGACTCTTCCTTGATGTTACAAAACATTCAGGCACAAAAACACAAACATTTGTTATGTACATGGTTGCATGTTCAGGGAAATCAATACTCCCTCCGTTCCATATTACTAACATGAAACGGAGGAAATAACATAACAATATATATTTTTTTACCAAATCCCTTCATTGAACAAGCTATATGAGTTTTCAGATGAGAGTTGGATGAGGAGACTTTCTTTTCCATCCAGAATTAAATATTTCATCAAGTTTTCCTATATTTTTTATAATTTCCATTATGAAAACTCCATGCTGAAGATAAGAGAAATAGGGGAACAAGAATCAAATAATATTGCTTGTGGTGGCTTGTCGCCGACCCACTTCATCATTGAAATATAGATAGGTACTAGGTTGGCATAGTAGTAGATTAAAAAATATGTCAACGCACAGCAGGTCCCAAACAAATCAGATATGCATATGTCGGTGAGGAAGTTGAACCTTCATGAGTGCTCTGCATGATTTTTTTTTAGTTCATCAAAACTAGTGCTCGACATGACTAAGTTCCTGTTAGAGTAGATTGTGCATATTGTATTTTGCCCGTATGTTAGGGGCCTTCCTGCATATTCACCTGTACATGTACTATATATATGTGGCCTTTGGCCCCCTGGTAATACAAGCAGTCTATTACCCTAACATGGTATCAGAGCCCTGGTTTTAGGGTCTCTTTTTCCTCTCTCCACGTCCGTGCCGCCGCCGCCGTCGCGCCCCCGGCTCCTCGCCGCCGCGCCCCGGCCGTTGCCGCCGTCCTCCCCGTCCCGCCCGTCGCTGCCGCCGTCCGCGTCTTCCCGTGCTTGACATCCCCGTGCTCGGTCGAGCTCGTCTGGCTGCTGTCCGCGATCGATCTTGTGCTGGTTCCGCCGCCGGCCGTTTCGTGCTTCGCTCGATCTACTCCTGGTCCAGTTTGTCTCGTGCTGGCCTCCACTCCCCGTACGTCGTTGTCTTCTCTGCATCAATTGCATGACAGCCATGCTAGCAATGGATATCCCGATCTGATCCGCTGCATGACGTCCACGTTGATTGATCTAGCACTGCTCCCTGCTGCTCCACGTTGATCAACGTTCTGCTGCTGCTGTTGCTCCCGTCTGGCCAGGTGACGTGCTCCCGATCGATTCCTGCTGCTCCCGATCGATCCCATCTGATAGTTGACTTTCTGGAAAAAAAAAAAAAAAAAAAAAAAAAGAGAGAGAGATGTCTACCTCGTCGGGCTATGTTGCGATTCCTCGCTGCCCGATTATCTTTGATGGAGCGAATTACCCTGATTTCGCTAACTTCATGCGCGTCCACATGCGCGGTCTTCGTCTGTGGGGTGTGCTTTCTGGCGAGGTCCCTGTCCGCCCCACCCCGTTGCTCCTTCGGTGCCTGTTGCACCGACGCCTACTGCCCTTGCCTCTGATGCTTCTCAGGAGGACAAGGATTCCGCCACTCGTGCTGATGCTTTGCTCTGACTGCTTATGACCGGCAGGTCCAGGACCATTCTGCTGCTGTTGCGACATACCGGCAGGATCTGACTGCCTACTCTCAGTGGATAGATGAGGATGCTCGTGCTGCTGCTGTTCTGACTTCCAGTGTCCTGCCTCAGTATGCTGCTGAGTTTATGGCTCTTCCCACTGCTGCTGCTCAGTGGGCCTTTCTTCGTCAGCGTTATCAGCCGTCTGGGGATGCTCTTTACCTGTCTGTGGTCCGCCAGGAGCATGCCCTTCAGCAGGGCGATTTGACTATTGATGAGTTCTACACTCAGAGTGCTGCTATTTGGCGTCAGCTTGATTCTCTTCGTACGCCTGTGTGTGCCACCTGTCCCTGCTGCTTGATTGTTCGCGCCGACCTGGAGTTTCAGCGCGTCTTTGAGTTTTGTCGCGGCTCCGCAAGGAGTTTGAGCCACGCCGTGCACAGCTACATGCCCGTGGTCGTGTTCCGCTCTCTGAGGTCCTGTCTGAGCTTCGTGCTGAGGAGACTCGTCTTCGTGGTGCTGGTCTTCTGGAGGTTCCCTCTGTTCTTGCTGCTCGTGGTCCTCCTGCGCCGTCTGCTCGTGGTCCTGCTCCGCCACAGCCTCCGTCGCGGTCTTCAGTACCGCCGATACTACCTACTCCTCAGGTCCAGGGTCAGAGTCAGCCCCCGCAGTCTCGTGGTTCTCGTGGTCCTTGCACCTACTGTGGCAAGCCTGGCCATGATATTTCTGGCTGCTGGCAGAGGGATCCCAGCTTACGTCAGCAGTATCTTGCTCGTCGGAGGACTGGTTCTTCAGGATCTTCAGGCTCTTCAGGTTCTTCTGCTGCTGCACTGTCTGATCAGGACATTATCCGTGGTCTTCGTGGTCTGCTGCTGCTTCGGCTCTTCCTTGCCGGGTTCTGCTGGTTCTGTGTCTGGATCTTCTGGCAACACGCGACCACCACCTTCTACACAGTCAGGTATGTCATCCCCGTGGTATCTGGATTCTGGAGCTTCTTTTCATATGACTTCTGCGTCTTCTATTCTTTCTGCTCTTCGCTCTCTTATTTCTCCTGTTCGTGTCATCACGGCTGATGGTACCTCTCTTCCTGTTTCTAGTCGAGGCACCCTCTCTACTTCATCTTTCTCTGTTCCTGATGTTTCTCATGTCCCTAGCCTTAAGATGAACTTGTTTTCTGCTAGTCAGCTTACTGATTCTGGTTGTCGCGTCATTCTTGACGCTGATTCTTGTGCTGTTCAGGACCGTCGGACTCAGGCCCTGGTTGGAGCTGGCCCTCGTAGTCTTCAGTCTCCGGGGCTCTGGGAGTTAGACTGGCTTCGTGTTCCTTCCGCTGCTACTTCATCTGCCAGTTCTCCTGCGGTTGCTGCTTCTGTCACTGGCTCTTTCCAGCAGTGGCATCATCGGCTGGGTCACCTTTGTGGCTCCCGTTTATCGTCATTAGTTCGTCGAGGTCTTCTAGGGTCTGTTTCAGGAGATGTGTCTTTACATTCATGTCAGGGTTGTAGGTTAGGTAAACAGATTCAGCTTCCCTATCCTACTAGTGCGTCTGTATCTCAGCGACCTTTTGATTTAGTTCATTCAGATGTTTGGGGTCCGGCTCCCCTTCAGTCAAAGGGGGGTCATCGATACTATATTTTGTTCATTGATGATTTTTCTCGGTACACCTGGTTATTTTTTATGCGCTCTCGCAGTGAGGTTCTCTCCATTTATAAGCGCTTTGTTGCCATGGTTCGTACTCAGTATTCCACGCCTATTCGTGTCTTTCGTGCTGATTCTGCAGGTGAGTATATCTCTCAGCACTGCGTGGTGTTCTTGCTGAGGAGGGTACCCTTGCTCAGTTTTCGTGTCCCGGTGCCCATGCTCAAAATGGTGTCGCCGAACGTAAGCATCGTCATATTCTTGAGACTGCCCGTGCTATGATGATTGCTTCCTCTCTTCCGCCACATTTCTGGGCTGAGGCTGTCGCTACATCGACTTACCTCATTAACATTCAGCCCTCTGCTGCCCTTCAAGGTGGCATTCCTCTCGAGCGTCTTTCTGGTACCTCTCCAGATTACTCGGCTCTTCGTTTGTTTGGTTGCGCTTGCTATGTTCTTCTTCCTCCCCGCGAACGCACCAAACTGACCGCTCAGTCTGCTGAGTGTGTTTTCCTTGGGTACAGTGATGAGCATAAGGGCTACCGCTGTTGGGACCCTGTTGCTCGTCGGATGCGCATCTCTCGTGATGTCACGTTTGATGAGACGCGCTCCTTCTATCCTCGCCATACCTCTGGCACTTATCCGGTGGATGATATTTCTTTTCTCCTTTTTCCGGATTCACCTCCTGCTGTCTCTTCCCCATCTCCTAGTTCTCCATCTTCTACACCTGGTGCGCCTCCTCCATCTTCGGAGCCATCCTCTCCTCCGTCTAGTACCCCTAGTACTCCTCGTTCTCCTGCCTCGGCTCCTCCTTCTCCTATTCCTTCTTCCTCTTCTTCGGCTCCTCCTTCTTCCTCTTCTTCTGATGAGTCATCTTCTGCTGATGAGCCTTCCCATTCACGGCCTGTTCGTCAGCGTCGTCCTCCAGACCGTTATACTCCTAGTAAGTATGGTCTTTCTGTTGTCTCCGAGCCGACTTCTTATCGGGATGCTGAGCGTCATCCTGAGTGGCAGCTGGCCATGGCTGAGGAGATTGCTGCGCTTGAGCGCACTGGCACCTGGGATCTTGTTTCTCCCCCTTCAGGTGTTCGTCCTATCACGTGTAAGTGGGTCTATAAAATTAAGACCCGCTCTGATGGATCTCTCGAGCGCTATAAAGCGCGTCTTGTGGCTCGTGGCTTTCAGCAGGAGCACGGCCGAGACTATGACGAGACTTTTGCTCCTGTCGCTCATATGACCACTGTTCGTACTCTTCTTGCTGTTGCTTCTGTTCGACGCTGGTCTGTATCCCAGCTTGATGTTCAGAATGCTTTTCTTAATGGCGAGTTGAGTGAGGAGGTTTACATGCAGCCTCCTCCTGGGTATTCTGTTCCCGATGGGATGGTTTGTCGTCTTCGACGATCCTTATATGGTCTCAAACAGGCCCCTCGTGCCTGGTTTGAGCGTTTCTCCTCTGTGGTTATTGCCGCTGGCTTCTCTCCCAGTGCTCATGATCCAGCACTGTTTGTCTACACCTCTTCTCGGTGTCGGACCTTGTTGCTTCTCTATGTTGATGACATGATCATCACTGGTGATAACCCTGAGCACATTGCCTTTGTTAAGGCACGTCTACGTGAGCAGTTTCTCATGTCTGATCTTGGTCCTCTTCGCTACTTTCTTGGGATTGAGGTTTCTTCTACAGCCGATGGCTTCTTTATCTCCCAGGAAAAGTATATTCAGGATCTTCTTTCTCGGGCTGATCTTAGTGATGAGCGTACCGTTGAGACTCCTATGGAGCTTAATGTTAAGCTTCGATCCACTGATGGTGAGCCTCTTTCTGATCCCACACGTTATCGCCATCTTGTTGGGAGTCTTGTTTATCTCGCTGTCACTCGCCCTGATATCTCTTATCCCGTCCATATTCTGAGTCAGTTTGTCTCAGCTCCTACCACCGTTCACTATAGTCATCTCCTCCGTGTCCTTCGTTATCTTCGTGGCACGATTACTCGTCGTCTTTTCTTCCCTAGTTCCAGCTCTCTCCAGCTCCAGTGTTACTCGGATGCCACGTGGGCGAGTGATCCTACGGATCGTCGTTCACTTTCTGCTTACTGTGTGTTTCTTGGTGGTTCGCTTGTTGCTTGGAAGACGAAGAAACAGGTTGCGGTTTCCCGTTCGAGTGTTGAGGCTGAGCTGCGGGCTATGGCTTCGTTGATTGCTGAGGTGACCTGGTTACGGTGGTTGCTTGCAGATTTTGGGGTCTCTGTTACGACACCCACTCCTCTTTTGTGTGACAGTACAGGTGCTATCAGTATTGCACGTGATCCGGTCAAGCATGAGCTGACCAAGCATATTGGTGTTGATGCTTTCTATACACGTGCTCAGGTGCAGGATCAGGTTGTTGCGCTTCACTATGTGCCTTCAGATTTGCAGCTGGCAGATTTCTTTACAAAGGCACAAACTCGAGCGCAACATGACTTCTTACTCTCCAAACTCAGTGTTGTGGATCCACCCTGAGTTTGAGGGGGGGTGTTAGAGTAGATTGTGCATATTGTATTTTGCCCATATGTTAGGGGCCTTCCTGCATATTCACCTGTACATGTACTATATATATGTGGCCTTTGGCCCCCTGGTAATACAAGCAGTCTATTACCCTAACAGTTCCGATAACCAGAACAAGTCTAGATTGTCCAATCGAATATCAGCTGATCCTTGAACCCCAGTGTCGGTCGTACTAAATGATAGGCCTTGCACAATGAGGACTCAACTCAACTCAAATTTGGATGGTTGACAAGGTGTTGCCCCTGAGGGTTAGCAAGAACAACGTTGCCAAATTGGTGGCAGGCATCAGCCATCGGAAATTTGTTTCCGGGGCAATTTTTATTGGCCTAACAGGAGTTGAACACCACTAAGTCTCCACTCATCCAATTCTTTAACCTGGTACAGGGGCAGCTATCATTCTGTAACGTTTCCCTCCTTAGACATCTCTCGATTCCCAGCCCTTCTCTGATGTTATCTCTACAGCCTTCCATTGTCCAAACCAAAAGATCATACAATCTGCAAATACCTCCATGTTCCATCGAAGAACACAAAAGCTGACCATGCATTGGACAGGAATCACGTTCCTCCTCATCGTCCTCTTCGCACTATCCATTCCCTTCTCCCAAGCTTGGTCCATTGATTACCCAAGCCCCATTGCCAACATTCCTTCCCTTTGGACCAACAACAATGCCACCATCCCCTACAACGCGACCTACGCCTCCGGTTCAACGATCAGAGCCATTCTTCTCAGGCAAAACCCGGTTGGGTATGGTCCATCCTTTGCCTGCGGCTTCATCTGCACCGCTCCCTGTGATGCTTTCCTCTTTGCAGTTTTCTCTGTATCCATTGGTTACACCAGCGCCGCTGCCATCAACGCCTCGGCCCCACCAAGGGTCGTGTGGGCAGCCAACAGGTACCGTCCAGTGAAGGAGAATGCATCAGTCCAGGTCACCAGGGATGGCAATCTTGTACTCCGAGACTTTGATGGCTCACTGGTCTGGTCCACAAACACATCAGGCAGCCCTGTCGTTGGTATGAATCTTGCTCAGAATGGCAACCTGATTCTCTTTGATGCGGTGGGGAAGACGGTGTGGGAATCATTCGAGCACCCAACCGATACGCTTCTTATTGGGCAGTCACTGAGGCAAGGGAGGAGGCTTATTTCAGCTTCCGCAAACTGGACTCAAGGTCAGTTCTACCTCACTGTGCTTGATCATGGCATGTATGCATTCATCAATGGAGATCCTCCAGAGTCCTACTATCAGAAAAGGTTTAATGTTACTGATGCAATGGTTCAATCAAAGACGAACATATCCTCCAGTGAACTGAAGAATGGTACAGCTTACATGTCCTTCTTGCAAGGTAGACTCTCAGCATTTGGCAGTTTAAACAACACAGACATCAAGTTGTTCGATATATCATTACCGTGGCCATCTTCAGCACAGCTCATAAGCCTCGAGGATGATGGGCATCTGCGGGTTTATGGTTGGGATGGCATCTCATGGAAGTCTCTGGCTGATGTTCTGGATGTGTACCCTGATGGATGTGCATATCCTACAGTATGTGGAGAGTATGGAATTTGTTCACGTGGACAATGCAGTTGCCCAACTGGAAGTTCAGGAGATGCACCTTTTCGTCAGCTGGATGACCGGCAACCTAATAGGGGCTGTTCACTAGCAATTCCTCTCTCTTGTGACTTGATACAGCATCAACAACTTTTGCCTCTCACAGACGTCACATACTTCAGTTTTGCAAATAGTTGGGTTACTCATGAAGAGAGTTGCAAGGAGGCATGCTTGAAGGCCTGTACATGCAAAGCAGTATTTTTCCGGTATCAAAATGATTCATACGGTTCTTGCTATCTGATGCCAAAGATTTTCTCACTTATGAATTACAAACCTGGAACTATTGGATATAACTTGTCAGCATATATCAAAGTGCAGATGCTACCGCCACCACCATCGAGTAAAGATTTGAATGCAACTTCTTACCATATTGGTATTCCTGTTCTGGTAGCAATCTTCGGCGTACTGATTCTCATCATCAAGAGAACAATATCAAAGCGGATGCAAGAGGACGACCCATTTAAAGGAATTCCAGGGATGCCAACACGGTTCACCTACAAACAGCTGAAACAAGCAACCAATAACTTCAGCAAAAAACTGGGGCAAGGAGGATTTGGACCGGTATATGAAGGAAAACTTGGAAATGTCAAAATTGCCGTCAAGTGCCTGCGTGACATTGGTAATGGGAAGGAAGAATTCATGGCCGAAGTCATCACAATTGGCAGCATTCATCATATCAATCTTGTTAGACTGATAGGTTATTGCTCTGATAAATTACACAGGCTCCTTGTCTATGAGCATATGAGCAATGGGTCTCTGGACAAATGGATCTTCAAGAGAAACCAAAGCGACTCCCTCAGTTGGGCATCTCGATACAAGATTATCCTTGACATTGCAAAGGGCTTGGCCTATCTTCATGAAGAATGCCGACAGAAGATTGTTCACCTTGATATAAAGCCTGGAAATATCCTCCTTGATGATAAATTTAACGCAAAGATCTCTGATTTTGGCTTAGCAAAGCTTATTGATAGAGATCAAAGCCATGTGATGACCAAAGTAAGAGGAACAAGGGGCTACTTAGCACCAGAGTGGTTGACATCAACAATTACTGAAAAGGCTGATATATATAGCTTTGGCGTTGTTCTGCTGGAAACAGTGAGCCGAAGGAAAATCCTTGACAGTAATCAGGCTGAAGGAGGAACCAATCTGATTAACCTACTGCAAGAGAAAATCAAGGTTGGGCAAGTCCTGGATATAGTGGAGAATCAGAATGAAGATATCCAATTACATGGAGCAGAAATGATTGAAGTAATCAAGCTTGCAGTCTGGTGCTTGCAGCGTGAGTTCAGCAAACGACCAGCAATGTCACAGGTTGTGAAGGTCTTGGAAGGTGCCATGGATACAGAAAGCACTGCAGGCTCTGAGACAACTAGCAGAGACGAGATTTTTGATGCTTCATCCCCTCTTTCCCCCATGCCAGTATCAGCAAGATGAAATGATTTAAGGAATGTAGGGGAAAAACGAAAAATGTATTTGATGCGCTTGTGTAAATTTATTTCTTAACATATGTATAATGTACTAATGAATACAAAGTTTTCTGATTCGGAATTTCACAAATCAATAGCACGACAAGAAGACATAGTTTCAGTTTCGATTTTGCTTTCTATCTAGGGAATTCTGTACTCTTCAAATGTATCAGATATCTTTCACCTACATGTTCACAAATAGAAGAATTTCTTCAGTTCTATTCAAGTAAAATTTGGCAAATCCCAAACAAGCAGTTTTCCGAAAAGGGAGTAATGCCCCATAGCAGCCAACAAATCAGATTTCAGAATAGAACGCTCACTGCAATGGGTCATTTGAATTCAGGCTCTGCGGCGCTGTCAGGGGCGGGAGACATCCTCAGCGGGCGGCTCGGAGCCACGACGAGCAGCTCCGCAGCGGAGCGGCGCGATGGTCGTTGCCGGCACATGGCTGGACGCTGCCCTCGGTGGCCTACTGGCCTACTGGGGTTGCAAGATGGAGGGAAGTGGCGGCCGGATGAGCTCACCGCCATTAGAGCATGTCTAGTACCCCTAAACCCCAAATCCCTAAAAATAACTGCTTTTTTTACAGTTTGGACAGAAAAAACCGCGTAGACTAGACCCCTTTAACCCTCAAACCCTCAAATATTTTTAGAGGCCCAACCTGGGGCTAATTTTTTTAAATAATACACAAAAATTATTTAATTCCGGAAATAATACGCAGTTTTTATTTTTTTCAAAAATATTACCCAGTCGGCCCCGTCGGAGCCGACAGGGCCTACTCGGTCACGGCGAAGCCGACAGCCCTAATCAGTCTCGACGAAGCCGACTAGTGGCGTGCACCCGTAAATACACGCCACTGGTATTCCCTACTAGTGGCGTGCACTCAGCTATATACGCCAGTGGTAATAACCCAGGCATACTTGGGGGCTTACACGTGGACGAGTGGGGCCTCTCGGTCTCGACGAAGCCGATTAGGGCCTGTCGGTTTCGACGGGGCCGACTGGGTAATATTTTAAAAAAAAATAAAAACTGCGTATTATTTCTGGAATTAAAAAAATTTCGTGTATTATTAAAAAAAAACCCAACCTGGGAACACCCTACCAACCTGTAGAAGTGGGGGTTGGGGGGCAAAATTGCTCCTGACCTGCACTCGAAGGCGACCACGCGCGGGAGGGACATTTCAGCGTCCCCAACCTCCGCGCCGCCGCCGCCCGCCCCCCCCCCCCCCCCCCCCCGCGCGGATCCCGCCGCCGCGGCCCCCGCCCGCCGCCGTCCCCGGCGTCCCCGCGTCCCGCCGGCGCGCCCGGGCCACGGCCGCCTCCTTCCCCGGCCCCGTCGCCCGCCCCTCCTCCTCTCCCGCGCGGATCCCGCCGCCGCGGCCCGGCCGCCCACGCCGCGTTCTTCCCCGGCCCCGGCCGCCGCGCCTCCCCGAGCCTCCGCGCCGCCTTCTCCACCGGCCGCCCCTAGCCTCCCCGAGCCGCGTCCTCCCCGAGCCTCCCCGCGCGGATCCCGGCGGCGCGCCCACGCCGCCGCCTCCCCGAGCCCCTGCCGCTGCGCTGCCTCCTCCCGGCGGCGTACAAGCTTTTCTTCAAGCACATCGTGAGATTGAGGATGCAACCACTCATGGTCGGCTCTGGGATGATCTAGTAGAGCACCAGTGGCAGTTGGATGGGCGGCGCCGTGGCGCATGATCTACATTTGTTTTACTTTTCTATGTCCTATTTGATTCGAACAATTGTTGTTGTAATTTGCTCCAACATTGTTGTAATAACTTGAATGATTATTATGTGCTTGAAAGTACTATTCGTTGTTGTAATAATAACTAGAATGATTATTGTTTTATGTCAAATGTGATGAAATTTGTGATATGTCAAATGACAGTTTAAAGGTTGGGGTTGAGGCAAAGACTAGAACCCTCAAATCCAACCCTTATATAACGGAATATTCCGTTATAAGGGTTGGATTTGAGGGTTCTAGTCTTTGCCCCTCCTTTTCAACCCTTAAAAGTGCAAAAAAAAGCCAATTCTCGACCCTTAAAATGCTAGAAGGGTTTGAGGGTACTACTAGTGATGCTCTTAGGAATTTAGGATGTGCTACCGGGCCCGTGCAGCCCATATTCTCTCTAGTCTTTGTTGACATCGATTTTGTCTTAGATTATAAAAAAGAATTCACTATCATGAAATTGGATAAAATAATTAAATAAATTCTAAAAAAAGTGTGATAACAAATAAATAAATAAAAGGGTTCATTTGCATATCGACCTCATCGATGACAATGGTCGGATATTGACCTAAAATTCCAACGGTCAACAATACCAAATGTTCAAAGAAATATTCAAACACGTGAACAAATCGTCTGAGAATTATATTAAATTGCCAACTATTTCATCAAAATAATTGTACATTTCATAAAAAGTGATTGTGCAATATGTATAGGAATTAATCTTCGGCTAACACCGGAGATAAAAGCTTGCAGGATAGCTAACTTAAATCCATTAGGCTATACGTGACAAGAAAATCCCAACAGCGATCATGCATGGATTAGCCGGCGTCGTTACAAAGTTAATGGGGTAATTAGCAGCCCATACGTGACAAGAAAAGCCCTACAGAGATCATGCAGGGATTAGCCGGCGTCATTACCATATTAATATATTAAATTGGGATACTTGGCAGCCCATGGCCCATATACATGCAGGCTGCGGCTCGGTCATCTAAGAAGAAAAGACGTGAGACGCTCCAATTAGCAACCGATCAGCGCCACTCCCCCACGATCTGGCACACGCTCCCACGATCTTTCATCGCGCGTCACTTCAGCCCTCACAGCTCTATAAATAGTGGCCACAGTCGACAGTGCAAAGCTCTCCCGGATCGCTACCGCTCATACCTATCGCTCATACGCCCCAGTCCCATCAATCGAGAGCACGGCGCCATACTGGTTCGTCGCTCCGTCCTGGTAAGCAATACCACCAAATCAAGGCCATACTAATCAAGAAACAGCAAAGAGCTCAAGGAGAAGGATCATCCGCAGCATCCAAGAAAAGGTGGGATTCATGGTTCTCTCCTAGCCTTCGGTTTGGCCATGGGTACAAACCGAGGTGCTTCATCTCCATCTTCTCTCTTGGCCTTTGGTTTGGCCATTGGTACGAACCAAAGAGCTCTTTATCTATCTACTAAATTGCATGTCCTTGGTTCGGCCATCGCGGTACAAATCAAGGAGCTTGTTCATCTCATCTAAATTGTCATTTTGGTCAGGCCATCATGATACAAATTAACCAAGATCATGTCGAAATCATATCTCTTGATTCGGTCCCCTTAGCGATACAAACCAGGACGAAACGTGTGCGTAAGCCTCGTTCCTTGGTTCGGTCCCTATACATGGATACAAATCTAGAGAATATACCAAATCAAAAGTCCCTATAATATATCTTGGAGCAGTCCACAAAATGGATATGACCAAGTTGGGCGAAAATGAAACTAAATCTCTCTTATTTGGTTACGCTATGGGCATTTTATGCTACATTAGTAGTAATACAAATATGAACAAAATCAACTTCATCTTGGTTACACTTCTCGCAGGCCTTGCTATGCGATGGAGTAGTATAAGAGATATCAAATTCAATAAAACTCACATGTCATATACGCATGTAGAAAATATAGGCTAAATCACGCCTTAGCAAAATACCAAACAAAAATGCACTTTGCATATGTTACGGACTTGTCCGAAATAAATTAAAATTACTATGCATACTCCAGTAGCATGCAGGTAGCCCAAAATCTAGTCTTGATCTAAGACAGGCTAGTACTCTGTTGAACAGTACCAAAAGAAATATAAAAAGATAACTGCATATAGTTGTCGCTGCATGCATATGGAGACATGCATATGCATGGCCTCTGGCCTAAATTCCATGCATCATTCCGGATGCTCTTGATCGGCTAATTAAGAAAATAACCAAGCAATATACTATATCACCAAATCCATGTATGTTGAGCCGATTAAATCAATTCAGTATCCGATGCATGTAAACTTCTTGTACTGCCAATATTAGTGCAAGTAAAATATGAAATATTTGCTAAATCAAAGAAGACTAAATGCTCCTGCAAGCATCCGAAGGCGACGACGGCGAGGAGGACTTTGTAGTCTTAGTTTTATATTTTGTAATGGTCATATGTAAACTTGTAATCCTTTATATTAGAAAGTTGGAATTCTTAATCAGGGGTTTTCTCTTCGGATATGTAATTAACGGTTCTTTTATGAAAATGTAAGAGTTCCGGAAATATGTACTCGCAATACTTGATATTTGTCTCATTTACTTGGACGCACTTTAAATTTAAAATACTATCTGTCTCTATGACGTGGACGCGTATTGTATTATTTCGATCGCCCCATTTTCCCGTCATCAGTCTTTTTTATATATTTTTCTCATTTCTCAAAATATGTGACATAACTTATGGGAACCACTTGTAAAAGTTTAGTCAATAGTACTGTATTACAATTTGAGACAGAGACAAAATAAAGGCAAGATACAAATGAATAGTACTCGAGTTAAACGACATGCACATGATCTTTTTTACAGGTAAAAAGAAGTTCGACTTTTGTACCATTTACATCCCTATTTTCGCGATTTTTGTCTGTGGGTGAGCTAGGGCGGCCCAAGGAAAATGGCGCTAGTCGGGTCGCGCATATCATCCTCGCCGCCATGCGAGTCCGAACGAGCTCGACCCTAGGCTCAAGCGGCCGTTCTGCATCCATGGTCGGTCGCGTCAACTTTCCTACTGGCCACATGTCCGTTCACTGACCCGACGTCCACCCCGGTCTCCTCCGCCCACGAGGTGTTCTGTGGGTTGCCCAAATTTTAGGTTAAAAGTGGTTACAAACTCTCTCTGGTGACTATCATGGATATTTATGTGATTTTGTTGCATAATTTACATGCATAGATAGGGTGGATAACTGTGATTGAGTTTTTCTATAATAAATTCATGGAAACATTGTTGATGATTCGTCCGATGACGAGGATGACATTTTGATCGCCATGGTTCTTCCTATACCTGGCCATGGGCAGCCCTGCCCGGACAGCCCAACACAGTCCGACCTGGAAATCTCGGGCCGAGTCGGGCTTGCACATCGGGGCCGGGCTCAGGCCTGAATTTCGGGCCCGACAGACGGGTCGGGCCGGGCTTAGGCCCGAATTTCAGGCCCGACAGACAGGTCGGGCCGGGCTCGGGCTTAACAAAAAACGTGAATTTAGCAAGGATCGGGCTGGGCCAATCGGGCCTAGTCGGGCTCAGGCCTGATTTCTCCAGCCCGACTGTCGGGTTGGGGGTGGCACGGGCCTAGATTTGTCTGCGACGGGCTTTTTAGGCCCGGCCTGAGCTCGGCCCGGCCCGAGAAATGCCCAGGTATAGTTCTTCCCCTCTATGAGGAAAAAAAATGCATTGCCTAGATTCAAGTGTTCGATAAATGGACACAAAGTTATTTGATCGGACATGTTCTCATGTATAATGATTATTTTAGGATGATCAATCCAAATTACCCTCTGGAGATGTTTTGATGACGCCGGATGTCCAAGCCCGTGTTCATGCGTCTTCTAGAGGTAGTGAGGGTGTATGATGACTACTTCAGACTGAAAAATATTGCACCTGTTTGCTTGACATTTATTCCATTTCGGAAATGCACTGCTACTATTCAGAAGTTTGCATATGACGTTCTTGTTGATCTTGTTGATGAGTACTTTCGCACGAGTGAATACACAAGCCTTAAAGTCATGTATTTACAAGTTGTGCAAAGCGGTGGTGAATGTGTTCGGCAAGAAATACTCGAGAGAATCAAATGTTGCAGACACAACTCGACTCTTGGCTACTGGAAAGGCATGAGGGTTTCGTGCGCTGCTTGGATCCATCGATTGCATGCATTATAAATGGAAAGAACAATCATTTTTCTTGGTAATGGCAATATAAAAACATGTTGGAGAATGCATAATTATACTTGAAACTTTAGCATCACGTGATCTAAAAACATGGCAAGATCTCACACTAATATCAATGTGCTTTAAATCTCTCCGGTGTTCTCATGCCTTGTGGAAGGCAATGCTCTAGAGTAGAACTATGAGTTCAGTGGCTTCCAATATAACAAGGGGTAGGGGTACAACTTAGCCGATGGTATCTATGACCCATGATCATTTGTGAAGATAATCTCCAAGGTAACAAAAGATCTCTCTAAAGAATAGGATGGTAAGAGGGATGTGGAGCGAAAATTTTGTGAGCTCCAACCTCGTTGGACTATTGTTCGACACCCAGATAGAACATGGCATATGGACACAATGTGAAAAGTGGTGACTCCTTGTGTGTTAATGCACAACTTGATTATGGATAATGATCATGATGATCGAGTCCAGTGAGCTAGCAGTGTGGGAGTTTCAAGGCCCTTAGACATAGCCCGATCATGCATCCGTGATGTTCATGTACAATTATAAAATGATGTGGTTGAGCATGTATGGATGCACGAAGGAGCCGAGTAGTACTCTATTCATATCTTGTGTTGGAACATTTATCAATTTTTAGGATTATTGAAATTTGAATTATTTATGTAAACTTGTTACTTGAATGTCTCAATTTTTGTATAATTTATTTGAGCCTTAAAATTTTCTACTCCCTCCGTCCCATACTAATTATCTGATTTAGCGATAATTAATATGGATCGGAGGGAGTAGCAATAGTTTATTCTCACTCCATTAAAATATAAGTGGACAAAATAGAAATTTTAAGACATGAATTGGAGTAAAAATGTGTTATCCACCGTCTCTATCCTCTTCAATTGTTCACAAGGGCGAAGCTAGGTAAAGCTACCGTGGTGCACATGCACGAAGGTACAAAATGTTTTTCTCTTTGAACCAGCTCAAAAACTAGCTTGTGCACAACCTTAATCTACATTTTGTGCACCATGATGCTCCAAAACACAACAGCAAAGACGTACTGTATAATTAAGTGCACCATGGTCGATCTTTGCCTAGCTCCGCCCCTGGTTGTTCACCTGAGTGCATGTAAAAGAAGCCAAGATGCAAAATTGTTTTCTTTTTTCTTTTTATTCTAACTCTTGATTCCCCGTGACCTAACCTCCTCCCCCGTGCGGCGGCGTCGCGCCGCACTGGGGAGTCTCCCGCCACCGCCTCCGGTCCCCCCTACTCGAACCTTTCCTTCCGCCGCCGTCGCCAGAGGCTTCGCAGGGCTTCGCTCCTGTGGTGTGGCGGCGGCGGCGCTACCTCAGCCAGAATCGCGCCGAAGGGGAGGCGCCCCTTTCTCGGCCGATCCACGGCAGCGGCGCGGGACGACGACGGCCAAGGGCTGCGCGAGGACGGCGGCACCAGGCGGAGGCGTGCCTGGTCTGTACCCAATGGGCAGACGGGCTGATTCGTCCGGTTGCCTCCGATCCGTCGACCACGCAGCCTCTGGGCTCGGCCAACGCCGTCACGAGGATATGATTGCTGGCGGCGGCCTTCTTCTTCGCCGAAGACGGACTTCCAGGGCTGGATGTGGTTGAACCCACATCTAACCCCAGGATGGTCGATTGCGTGGGGGCTCGGCCGGAATAAAGGCGGTGGTCCTAGGGTTCATCTTGCGACAAGGTGAAGATCTGTCTGACCATGTTCTCTTTGATCTGGGCGGAGTGTCGGGTTCCGGAAGGTCCCATCGGTGATCTCGCATGGACGTTAAGGCCTAGAGACCGCTGGATCGGATGAGTTTCGGTCGCGCCGGAGGGAGCGACGTGAAGCTTTGCTTCTGTGCCATCATGGGCAAATCTATGGTGAAGTCCGAGGCGGAGAATGTCATGAAAGCCGCGATTGGAGTACTAGTAATGGTGATTGGAACCTCTGTGGCGATGAGGAACTTGCTTGGAGCTTCAGGAATTGTAACAGCGGTATGTAAGTGGGAACGACAACACAGGTGAAGTTCAAAGTCCTACCTTTCAGGGTGAAAATCCAAGGTCTGACCTTAATTGGTTGTGCCTGGCAATGATTTTGTTGAAGACATTGTTTTGAGAGCGGGGACTATCTTCAGGGTAAAAACCCAACATTTTCGATCGAGCGATGACGGCGCTTGTGCACTGTTTCCTTCTTGAAGACGTTGCTTTTGGAGAAATTGGACATCAGGTGTTGTCTTGGTGGTGGTTGTGCTGCTGCTACAAGGAGTCAAGGACTGCAACTCTGTAGCGGGACTTTCCTTTTTTATTTTCTTCTTCTTATTGTTTTTTGGCTGTGTGCATCCGTAATACCTTATGGTATTACGTTGTTGCAGAGGCCGGGTGTAATTGATATTTCCGCGATATTAATATATACTCTTTATAAAAAAAACTCTTGATTCCCATGTTGTGAGAGAAAAATATTTTTTCTACTTTAAACCGTATTGGAAAGATAGAAGTACTATTTTGGACAAACTTTATTAAATGTTAAACATCCACTCATTCTGTTTGTTTTGTGTACGGATGGAATATGCAGCTAGAAACGAGACCGAAATGAGAAAAGTGGCACATTCACGACTCCCAAAAAGTGCGTGTGCACGAATCTCTCCGGGTGAACCGAACCGCAGGGGCCGAGCCACGTGGTCTCACCAGACCACGCGATTTTGTGTGGCCGCGGGGTTCCTCTCCTCTCCCCAGTCCAAGACTCCAGTAGCATCGCCATCGCCATCGCCGCCGTGCGATAAGTACCCAGCTACCTCAGCTCCTGCTCCTCTTCCTGCGTGGTCTGTCTTCGCGCCATCCACGAAGGGAAGATGAACTGCCCCTCCTCCATCTCCTCCTGCCGCGGCGTTTCTTCTCCGGTTCTTGCCAATCCACGGGTGAGTAAACTCTCGCCCTCCTCCTGTCTCCTGACCTGCATAAGTTCTGCAGAAATCGGCCGGTCAGGTTCTCCCATCTTTTTAGCTAAGCCATTATAGTTCGCTAGTTGAAAAAAGAGGGAAAGATTCGTATGTGACAGTGTGTGTGTGTCCTCATGCCTTAATCTTTCCTGTTCTCGACGACTATAGAAAAATTAGAACCCGAAGACGCAGGTTCTGGCTCGAGTTGGATCGTCAGGGATTGGGGAACTGGAACCTTACCAGTGTCACAATGTTATTGAGGCAAGACTGAAAACTTAGAGTTTGGTAGGATCGAGTGAACACAAATGGTCCTATGGTCTAGCGGTTAGGACATTGGACTCTGAATCCAGTAACCCGAGTTCAAGTCTCGGTAGGACCTCTTTTTTGTACATTTTATCCCAAGCTAAGGAATGTAATCAATGCTCACTACTTGCTGTTAGTGGTACGAATTATATCACTGTGATGTGTTAGTAATTTTTTGTTCCTCATTATTAGGGGGAATTCGCTGCTAGCTGCTCCACAAGAACAAGTCAGAGGGCGCATTTCCTTGGTTCAAGACAATTCCCTCGGGCCACATACAACCCAGCAAACCGTGCATCCTCACGTTTGTCGCGGAGACAAGTTATTGCCTTTGCAGGGCAGCAATCTTGGGATATCGGTAGGTTTGCCAAGACTTTGTTTTTCTTCAACGGGCCTCCAAATCCTCTCAAGGTATTGTCACTAACTTAACATTTTCTTCCTCTTTTTGCAATATGTTATCTTCCGTTTGTGCTCATGCACTTTTTTGATTGTAGATTGTGGAGTCCATAATGAGCAGTATCACAGGTTCTGCTCCTACGGAAGCTCCGAAGAAAATGGAAAATACTGATGTGGTGCTCGTCACTGGAGCTACTGGTGGTGTTGGACGAAGAGTAGTCGATGCCCTACGGAAGCAGGGCCTACCTGTTCGAGTATTGGTATTCCACCTACTTTCTGTTTTGTCGACTATTCATTTTTGCGTTTGATTGCACGAACAATTGTCTTTTCTCTTGTTTTTTTTAGAATATCAGGGAGGGTTTTGCTCCCTGGTTCCATTTCGTCCCTCTCTTTATTAATTTCATTCTTTAATTCAGGTTAGAAATGAAGAGAAGGCCAGGAAAATGTTGGGGCCAGATGTGGACTTGGTAAGTCACTTAGTTTAGTTGATTTCTGCATCGTGTTTCACTGTGGGATTTTGTTTCAGTCATTGGCGTTTAGTTCAAGAAATCAAGCGACAATCTGAACTATCACAGATTATGAGGATTAGTGGTGTTCATGAAATTACATAATACTGTTCAGTAATGTTATCATTGCCTACATAACCCATCCCACATATTCTGAAAATCTGCTAGTTCTTCTTTTGTGGGACTGAAAATCTGTTAATTGTCAATCATGAAACTTGAAGTTCATTATCCTGACATTCTTCATCTAGACGTTAATATGAATATAGTATATACTTAATGCATATATCTACAAGGGATTCTCTGGTTTCTCTGCTTATGGTATGTTGTTCTTGATATTATAGTCAATACTTAACTGCAAAGCATCATGTCAGCCAGATCTTGATTTCTATTTCAGATCATAGGAGATGTTACAAAGGGGGACACTCGATCCTAAGTACTTCAAAGGGATCAAGAAAGTAATCAATGCAGTTTCAGTCATAGTAGGGCCAAAGGAAGGTGATACACCAGACAGGCAGAAGTATTCGCAAGTAAGTAATCTAGTAAAAAGCTTAAGTCGTCCCTAAAAATGTGAATAGCTTATGTCATGTTTCTATGCTTCTCCATTAGCTGAATTGGAGGAACATAAAAGTAAAGTGGTACATTATGCTCCTGATTCTCAGCCATCATTTACTGTAGCGCTAGCCGCACGTGGCGACAAAATATTGTTGTGCTAACTAGACTTGGGAATGACACTTATTTGTTGGTATATCACATCTACAGAGTCTGACAGTTTGATCTCGTGTTAATGCAGGGCATCAAGTTTTTTGAACCGGAGGTAGCGTCATCAATATATCTTCCTGTCTCATGTATAATAAGTGCACTTGATTTATGAGATCCTTATTCTTCAATATACAATCTGAAATCTACATTACTTTGATCTCTCTAAAATTATGTTCACTATTTTATTTGTATTGGCAATCAGATCAAAGGACCTTCGCCTGAAATGGTAGAGTACATTGGTATGCAAAACCTGATTAGTGCTATAAAGAATAGTGTTGGACTGAGTGAAGGGAAACTACTATTTGGGTTCAAAGGTATACCATTTATTGCTTGATCAAATTGAATTGTCCAATCAAGTCATATTCTTCTTAGTCTGACACTATCACGCTAGCAATGGTCATAAAGTAGTTTCCCATTTAACACCATAATTGCCATATTTAAGCAATGATATACTTACAAAATATATGTACACATATTTTACTTCAGTGCTGACATGTACAGGGACACCATCGATGTAATACTGTTCTAGGCGTGATACATCGCTCCCTCAGTTCCAAAATAATTGACGTTCTAGGCTTTTCTTAAGTCAAACTTCTCTAAGTTTGACCAAATTAAAGAAAATTATCTCGATATCTACAATGCCAAATCTAGATAGTATGAAAATATACTGTGCGATGAATCTAATAAAACTAAATTGGTTTTATACATTGATATATTAAACTTGGTTCAACTTAAAGTAGTTTGACTTAGGACAAATTTAGAACAATTATTTGGAACAGAGGGAGTAGTTGTTTCCTTTGCAATCAATCCACACCAACACCTAAGTAGAATTTTTGTAGATATTTCTTGTAATTACTTTGTTTTTCTTAGCTCCAAAGCTTTCCTAATGGGGCTCCTATTCATTTAAGGGGCTGTTTGGAATGGATGTAAATTTAGTGTGGCCACCATTATCTTCTCAAAGTGAACTAAATACCGGTGGACACACTAATCTTACACCCATTCCAAGTGGAGCCTGAGTCTGTTTTTTTGGGGTTATAAACTTGGTTTGGAATTCTGTACCTCTAAATGGAAATACATCCAGTTCACCTTGCATGTTTTCTGTAACATCTAATGTATTTGCCTAGGCTACATAGTCCTATACATGTGTGTCATACATTGAAATTGGTTATCTGGCTATTCTTTTGTGGCGTAATATTACTAAGTCTTGTGGTGTAAAAGTTGCAAGTAATCCACCATTTGGAATTTACGCGGGAAAAATTAATAAATAGTTGTTTGCAAATAAATCAGCTGTAAATTCAGTTAAAAGGCATCGTTTCCTGTCTTACATCAGTGTGCTTATTTTCTTCCTAAATGTGTTCTATAAGCATATGTTACATGTTAGTTGCTTCGATGTAGGCAATTTAGCTGGAAAGTATGTGTGGGGAGCACTTGACGATGTTGTAATGGGCGGTGTTAGTGAAAGTGCATTCCAAATCCAACCAACAGGAAGTGAAACTGGTGAAGCAACTGGATTATTCAAAGGTAGTTTTGATTTCCTTTATGCTTACTTGTATATTAATTTTGGACTTCCTTTGATTAGTCTCTAGCCTAAGCTGACTTATGCACTGACTTTGTAGGCACTGTGTCTACTTCAAATAATGGTGGCTTCACTAGTATAAGGACAAAGGTATTTACTACCTTATATTTTCTCAGCAAAAGGAAATTACGGAAGCATACATATCGTTGTTAATTCCATGTTATGTCGTTAGAAACAAACAAGTATTTTATCTGAACTAGTCTGTTTAAGTGTGCAGAATTTTACTGTGCCCGAGGACCTGTCGGCATACGATGGTGTTGAACTACGAGTTAAGGGTGATGGACGGAGGTACAAACTTATCATACGAACTAGCTACGAATGGGATACTATTGGCTATACTGCAAGCTTTGACACCACGAAGGGAGAATGGCAAAGTGTATGTTCTATTCATTCATTATGGTGCAAATATGTTTGCTTGTTTCAGTGACTACAACTGTATTCCATATCGCTGTATCAGGTTAAAATACCTTTCTCTTCACTTATACCTGTATTTCGTGCCCGTACTAAAACCGATGCTCCGCCCTTTGATGCAAGCTACATCACTGCAATACAGGTATCTTATTATATTTCTCTCTCTGTTTGTATGTGTGTTGTGTGAACTTTTGAGGAATTACCAAAACAATCATCTAAATTAATTTGAAGTGACAATTTTGTAGCTCATGTTCAGCAAGTTTGAATATGACGGAAAGCTCAACCCAACATTTGCAGAAGGTCAATTCGAGCTTCCTTTTTCAAGTATTAAAGCATACATAAATGAGCCAATTACTCCAAGGTTTGTCTTTTGTGCAGCCTGTTTACATTGAACTTCAAGGTTTGTTTATGTACTAGTTTTGAGTAAATATCAGGACATTAAAATAGGTGATCGCTCTCTTATTATTTAATTCTATGGAACTCATCAAGACTAATTTATTTTGTTCATTTTATTGCAGGTTCGTTCATGTGAGCTCGGCCGGAGTTACAAGACCAGAAAGACCAGGGCTGGATTTAACCAAACAACCCCCTGCCGTCCGCATGAACAAAGAGCTTGGATCCATTCTAACTTACAAGTTGAAGGCATGTAACTTGTCTTAATTGTTAAAATAATTTAAAAGGAATCTTCTTTGGTAAAGTTAAAAGGCTTACACGGCTGCACATGTAGTTCCATATCATTTCTTACACGTGCAAAGAAATCATGCTTGCATGCAAATGCTTAACATTTGAATCCTATCATCATGGTCACCTTCTTCTATAATATTTATAATGTCCTTTCAGGGAGAGGATTTGATTCGGGAAAGTGGCGTTCCCTACACTATTGTGCGGCCATGTGCTCTAACTGAGGAACCTGCTGGAGCTGACCTCATATTTGAACAGGGGGATAATATCACTGTAAGTAGAAGCAGCATCGAGTCATCGACGTAAAAAAAATTCATGCGACGTTTTTAACTCCTTACATACCAAAATAATTATAAGTTTAACAATTACTGTAATATTTCAGGGAAAGATATCCCGGGAAGAAGTTGCACGCATTTGTGTCGCGGCTCTAGCAAGCCCGAGTGCAGTGGGGAAGACTTTTGAGGTTAAATTGCTGTAACTCACTTGCGAATAATTTACGTAGGACAGTATAACTTTAGAAGGGAATAATTACAAAACAAGAACAATGTGAAACATTATTTCATTTGTCTCAGCAAGAGATCCAACTGATGTAGTCCTTGGTGATCAGGTCAAGAGCACCGTCCCATTCAGTGAACCCTTTGTGATCGATCCTTCAAACCCCCCTCCTGAGAAGGACTACGAAGTTTACTTCAAAGAGCTTAAAGAAGGCATCACGGGTAAAGAGGCCCTCGAAGGAACTCCTGCTCTAGTCTGAAGATTATGGCATATGCAGAATGCCCTCTGCTTCAAGAAATCATGACAGGGTAACTATCCTCTCTTTAAGTCTTAACAACCACGGGAATATGTAAAATTGCAATGCTGGTCTCTAAGCAAAGTTCAGATCAACAATTTTCCCGTAGAACTAGTAGTGCATTTTTAAATCTGAACTGAAACCTGTAGTTTGAGAATTGAAATTCTACAGTGTGAATATCTCTAGTGTTTGATGATCTGCGCCATAATCTTAATTTTGTTTTCTTTCCAGCCTTGCAATTTAAATATCAGAGGGGCGAGTGCAGTGTTGGCTATATTCTCAGAGTTTGCATTTTGTTTGATCTTCAGTATACGCAAACGATATGTAAGTCGTGTGAAATTCCAGAGGACTTCTGGATGTAGATATAGGCTATGGAGTTGTCATAGAGCAGCTTTCTGGTATTTCTACTGAATTCTGTTTTTAGAAAATGTTTCACTGAATTCTGTAGTGTAGGTAGTGTGTCTATGTAGACAACTTCTTAATGTGAAATGAGAATCGTCAGTATATAGAAAAAGGAGGTTTGCAACTTCACTTTCAGAGGGATCTGCATGATTTTTGCTTGCACAACTTGGAAGTGTGGATTTGATTTGAATATTAGTCTAGTTTCGAACAAGAAACAGTTTTTCCAGCCTCCTTTCAGAAACTAAAAATAGTTACAGCAGTACATCCATAAGTTTCGAACTTTGACTAAACTGCACACCAAAGAACACATCTACTACATAGTACATGACATACGTATGTTTACATTTCCTCATCCAGTAAGGGTGAAATTGGGTGACCAGTTCGGCCCCCAAATCACACCAGGGCTTCTTCTGCATGATTTTGGGTTGCGCAACTTGGAAATGTTGATTTGAATATTTATGTCCTCAGAACAGGAAAATAACCAGGAACTCGTAAACAGAGTACACTGAATCACTGATATCAGTCTAGTTTCGAACAAGAGATAGTAAACTCCAGCCTCCTTTCGACAAAATAAATATAGTTACAGCAGTACATTCATAAGTTTCAGACCTGACTAAACTGAACATCAAAGAACACATCTTCTACATACATGATATGTCGTATGTTTACATTTCCTCATCCAATTAAGGGTGAAATTGGGTGACCAGTTCGGCCCCAAAGCACACCAGGGTTAATGTCCCTAATAACTTCTTACAGAGAAATCAAAGTATAGTCACGTTCCCATAAATACATTGACAGACTTCCCGGAAGGATCCATGATCGAGCCTACTCTTGCCCAAAACACCCACGCTGCGTTGCATGTCACCAGCAGCAACACATCTGCATAAGTGGAAAACAAGAACCGTCAGGATGAGCAAGCAAGAGCAATAATCACCATACCCTCCGAAGCTTTACGGTACTTGCAGTACCAGCCTACCTTGCTCCTCCAGCTCCGGCGCCGGCTCTCCGCGTGGCCTGCGGCGAATGCGAGGACCTCCGGCCGCAGCGCCAGCGGGACCAGAGGCCGCTCCTGTCGTAGTCGAAGCCGAATTCGCTGGTGTCCATGAACTTGCCCATGAGCTCCTCGGAGACGCCCACCGGCACCACCTGCACCACCGTGGCTGATATCACCGGCGATGAGTCGTGAGGGGGAGAAGGCGGAGGAGGGAGGCTCAGGAGGTCCAGGAGCGATGGTGACGCCGCCATATGCTGGACTTCTGATCGAGATGGACGAATGCATGGGGTGCAAGATGGATGGATAGGTAAAGGTAAGATAGATAGGTGAGACGTTGTGTTTGCTTGGGTGCAGGGCAAGGTGCCACTACCCAAGGCGTGAAGTATGTGAGTGAGGACTAGTGGGGCTGGGAGTGAGAAAACAGGAAGAATCTCTTGCTGCAGTGCATTATGGACTTGAGGTTAGAGGGGAAAGCGACCTGATTTGGATGCATCTTGTATTTTTTTGATGGTTTGGTGAGCATCATGGATGCCATTGGGTGTGTATGTGATGCGCATGGGTGCATGATTAATGCGGATGGGGAATTAGGTTACAGGTCTATTTAGGGAGTAGTACCTTTTATGACTAAGCAGATCGTATGAACCTTTCATGTGACGCACTGCTGGGAGGAAGGAGAGCCCCTGAATCACGTGATGGCGATGGTGGCGACGGCGACAGACGCCACAGCAAAAGGTTTGCATTTAAGATGCAGACGTACAAGTACTAAGGCACGGATCAGCCGCTGGTTGATGTTAAACGCTAGGGTAACTCTCCGTCGAAAACCTCAGAGCATATCTTGTTGCAACCCCAAGAGCACAGCCCTACAAAACAGTTTGTTGGGACTGGCTCCAATTTTTTAGCTCCAAAACGCTAACATATGGGTGCGGTGAATGACAGCCGAGGGCGACGGGGCCATCCCAGCCGCCGGCCGCCGCGCCCCTCTCCTCCCATCGCCGCCGCCGGCAGGGGTCGTCGGGCCATGCTCGGGCGACGCCGCCGGCGGCGGCCTTTCCTTCCCCGCGTCCTGGAGGGCTGGTTGGGGCCTCTCCCTCCTTGGCGGCGGCGCTCTTCGGGAGCCCATGGTCCGGCGCGGCGGGGTGGTGCTGGTGGCGGAGACGTCCTGCGGCGGAGCTTCACGGCAGCGGTCGCCGGCGGCCGGCTTGGCCCTGGTCTGGGCTCCTCGGCCCTAGATGGGCTCGGGCGGGCTCAGATGGGCCTGAGCGGGCCGGCGTGCTGCGGCTGCGGGACTCCCCTGAAGGTGGTGGTAGCGACGTGTCAGGGACTGCGACGGCGGCACTGCGGTCTGCCTATTGCAGCAGGGCGGCCGGGGCTTTACGGGCCCATCTGGGCTCGGCCGGACCCCGCTGGGGACTGGTGTGCCCCTGCTGCTCTGTCCGGTCGATGATTGCCTCTCGGCGGTGGAGGTGGGTACCTCCCGCGTGGCTGCGAGACTGCTGTTTATCATCCCGACGATGTCGTGTGCTGCCGCCTTTTGGGCCGCTTGCCGGTATCACGAAGCGATAGATGAGGGTGACTCAAGATCGGGGTGGCGCAGGCATGGTTGGTGGATGGCGATGTTGAGTGGTGGTGCTCCCTTGCGCTAGGATGTTTTTGTGGACACGGGTCTGGAGAAATCCCTGTCAGCTAGTCTGACCTTGACGCGGTGCCGCTGCGTGTGGCACCATTCCTTCCTGGAGGGCGTCGTGGAATCCCTTGCCTACTTTACTCCGCGTGCCGGGGGAAACCCTAGGACTTCTGTTTCGGGTAGCAGCGTCGTGTCGACGGTGCTTCCCTTTCTGAAGGGGCTACTTGGCACGAGGCACCTCGGGGTGCCTGCAACGTGGTGGGACGAAGACGGAGAGGGTGCACCGGTGGCGGGTCATTTTCGTTTTGTCACTTCGCCTTAGGCTTCATTCTTTTTCTTTTTTGGGCTTGTCTCTGTTGTTGCCCCAGCATTCTCTTTGCCCCAACTTCTCTTTAGTTCATTCCCTTGTATCGGTGTGGTTGCTATATTAATATCGCGGGGCGAAAGCCTATTTCGAGGTGAATGACAGCCGAGGAGGTTAGGAACGGACCGACGCCGCTTCGACAAGGCGACAATGCTAGTTGGCGGCAACAGAGCGATTCCACCGCGACGCCACGCGACTCATGGGCAGCGACGGTGACTAACGGGAGAGGAGTGGGGAGGGGGGCAAGGGAGTAAATTTCTTTTAGCCTAGTGAATATCTAGAAAAACATAAGATTCAGTTTCGAGGACTAAGTCCACACCACAAACAAATAGTGTATACCATTAGAATCAAATCAATATGATGAGCAACGACGTACGACCAGTCTAGTTAGGCTATGCCATCTCAGTACCAAGTAAATATACACGTCATCAAAAATATTATTGAACCCACTTTTATATTTAAGACATGTTTGACCCCCAAAAATGATAGCCACATGGGAATAATGATCTGACAATGTTCTCTTAAACACCATATATACTTTCGGTTATTCTATTTTACTATACGTACTTATAAACTAGAAACCTCTATCAAGACAATCTTATAGCATATAATTCAAAGATCTCTACAAAGATAGATACGGATACACACATAGACATATGCAGTATATTCATGCAAGTGACACAAATTAATGCAAGAATATATTTGAGAGGATTTGGTTGAAATATCTTTTTAAGGTTCAATGTAAACTAATGCAATTTTTATTACAAAATACAGTTCGCAACACATATTACCATGAATAAAAAAAAGATGAGTTGTAAAAAGTAAATCTTATTATAAATCATTATATTGTTTGTACAAGCCCAGTGCCAACAATATGTATGGATCAACATGTGTGCTAGCTTCCTGATTGTGCGATGGTTGTGTGCTTGCTTGATTGAGTTTTGTGGCTAGAGCTAGTGTTACACAAGGACATGAGACATAATTTGTTCTGTAAATTCAAATGTTCCAATCATTTAAAACAAGAATCCAAACAACCTATTACTGGTAGTAATTATATTTATATTTACAAGAAAAAATATGATGGAAAAGACATCTAGAATTTTATGCATGCACTGGACCATATTGCAAGGTTTGAGTATGAGAGTTGAGAACTTCCAAGTTTTTTTTTTGCTATTAACCGTTTAAATGAATATATATGCATTTATTTACAAACAATAATTCAAGTTTGAACCAAAGGTATGTGAAAGAATACTAAAAAGACCATCAAAAATCATACTCAATTACGTAAGTAGAAATGTATGGAAGATCATAAGGGTGATAAAAGTTCAAGATCTTGCTATTGAAAGGTGTGCCTATACTATTTGTACCTCAGTTAGAAAAAAAATACAAAAAGGTCAATAAAGCGAAGACTTGAATTGAAGTCTTTTTATGTGGGCTAACCCCAAAAACTATTTAGGGTCCTTGCTAGAGATGTCGGCCATATTCGGTTCGGTAACAGGATGATCTTCAAGTATTTTGATCTTGGTAACAAATACATATGGGGTTTATTTTGATACTATTCTATCGTATCTCAATATTGATAAGATAGTGTATCCACATAACTCTCAATAATTCATTCGGACAACTTCGCGTGTTCAATTTGGTAAGTGCCGCGAGGTAAATGCACACTTGCCCGTTTTTTGAAATGATGAACATATAACGATGGCGAGAGTTGGGTCTTCTGTACCCTAACATGAGTGATAATTTGCAACCAAACACGCTCGTAAGAGAACCGATTTGATCCGTTGGATGCCTCATAAATTCTTTTAGTTTTATAGTGTTTTTTAGGCTCGTGTGACATCATGGATTCATGGGTATGTGTGAATTTGTGATGCGCATGGCTAGCCTACATGATTAGGACATGGGAGCCCCGTTCTGCACACGGCCCAGTCCAATAACACCAGGTAGTCGATACAACCCGGTCCCTTTTTTGGCCCAGAGGGACGACGCCTCCCTGCTCCCCTCTCGCTGTCGCGGCTCCCGGCGACCCTTTCCAGCGAGCGACGGCCCGGCGATCGGTCGCCGCGCCCATCGTTCCCAGCGACCAGATCGACGGCCACCCCGTCCTCCTTGCTCTCGCTCTCGGCCGTCGGCAGATCTACGCGGGCGACGACCCTCTTCCTCGGTCATCCGTCGCCATGGTAAGCTCCTTCCTCTCCTTTCTGTACATATCCTCCTGCCCAACAAACAATCGCCGCCGAATTCCGGCACCAGCCTAGTCTATGGCTAGGCCAAACTGGAAGTAAGGTTCCCTAACGGATGCTAGGTTTTTTTTGTCGGCGCACCCTACCTGTCGGTTCTCCCTAGCTGGTGCCCTCTGCTTCGTCTAGATCTCCTTGTTCCTTGCAAACTATCTCCACCGAAATTGGGCAGTCACCGAGTCTGGTTAGGCCAAAATGGAAGTGAGGTTCCATTTTAAACCTTTTTAAGTTGGTACATGATGATTGGTGTGTCATTTTGAACCTATGTTTTTCGTTACTGAAGGTGTAATACCACCACGCAAATGAATGCAATGCAGTTTGTTGGAAATTTCAGGTTCATATTTTGTGGTTACTTGTAACATACCATAGCAAGTATGAAACGTCCTGAAAGCTGATTTAAGTAGATCCCACCAAATAGAATTTTTTAGTTTTACACCCATCCCGGTTTACCAGCCATACTGCAGAACTTCATGCCACGACAATACCGTCTTTGGAATGAAGCAAACTGTTAAGCCTAAAGATATAGAACACTAAGTTGTAAACATAGTTTCCATTCTTGATTCTCAAACCAATGAAAACCCTTTTCTGGATTCCGTATAGAGGTACAACTATATCACTTGATTTATCTCCAGTTCTAGTGATGAAGCTATGCCAAGCTTTCGTTTGCAAGTCAAATTATAAGCCATATGATGTGCTTGAAGAGTAAATCACCTTTCCTGGCTGCTTCTTTATCTAGTTGCATGCTTTCTTCTGCTTATACCAGTCAAGATAGTCCAAACAGGAGAAATCTAATACAATGACATAAATCTTGTGGGTCATAGTATTTCAATTAGAGGCGCACCGTTAGTGGCACCTTTCATGGGTTTAAGCGTTCGACGAAGGTAACATCGATGGTAACAAATAATTATCAAATGTGCTCATCACTTGCTTTAGTTTCCCAGACTAGTTATCTTAGTTCTAGTTTGATCATAATTAACGTTAACTAGTGATATTTGAGCACCATATGAATTTCTCCCTTGTGAACAGGTTTATCACTCTAGCTTCATTGACGACGACGAGACCACTAAAGCCTGTGGGTGTCCTTTGCTTCCACTAAAAACTCACATAAGGGGCCCAGCCCCACCCGCAGATTCAGGTACCGTTACAACATTAGAGACATTTGGTGATGTACTTCCGTTCCTGTACGACCAACCATGCTGAACTGCATCTTTATGTTGATGGTATTTCAGACAAAGCGGATATAGTTGATGAAGCAATAACTTTCTTCCGAGCAAATGTTTTCTTCAAAAACTTTCATGTTAAAAGCCCAGCGGACAAATTGCTCATCTATCTGACGTCTTACATCAATATTGCCTTGAAAAGACTAGAAGGCTGCCGAACACTAGCTGTTGGGACCAAGGCAATCATTAACTTGGGCTTGGAAAAGGTTCCCGTGCCTGGGGAACCAGCATTTCCTTTTCCTGGGCTTTTCACTCTTCCTCAATCTCAGGAGGAAGCAGGTACCATATAGTTCTACTTCAGTTTCATTTGCTTACACTTAAAATGAAAGTAAGCCAACTCTGTTGCACAGAAGTAATGTAGTACTTTTTGAGAGATAAACAATTATTTCTCTTACTCCTATGGGTTGTGATCCCCAATTAAATATTCTGCTCTTTGAATGCAGAATTGTTGAGGAATTATCTGAAGCAGATAAGGGAGGAAACTAGTGGGAGGCTGCTCAACTGTGCATACAGAACTAATGGTACCCCAAACAAATGGTGGTTGGCTTTTGCAAAGAGGAAGTTCATGAACATTGTCATCCTTTAGAGCGTAGGCATTTCAGTAGCAGGTTAGAGTTCGTATAAATCCTGATTGCACTTGCATTTATTTCTGTGATGTTGTAAGCTTTTCCAAAGGCGGCAGTCATTTGACAACTCGAGTGAGCAGCCAAAGATTCTTCTATGAAGGATATAGTGCCCAAAACTGATTCTCCCTGTGTATGAGTGGGTGCTTGTTCTGCATCTATTGTGGTCTTCTCTTTAAACTTCATTTGGTTCCTGTGGGTCTGGCCTGAAGCTGGACTGTATTGCTACTAACACAATTATGTAGATTGAATATGATAATTTTTTGTTATATTATGATGATGATTGTTGTTGCTGATTGCAATTTTGAACTCTTCCCGATGTTATAATTTAGATACGAGGAACTGGCTAGTTAGCATGGTTCTCTAGACTATTTTAATGAGATATTTAAGTGAACACCTGATGTTACTCTCCATATGTACCGGTAACAAGAGGACATGCATATGTCTCATGCAAAGATAGCAGAGTGAAATCTTAATGTCTGGTTTGTTGCGCTTGTAAGCTTTTGAATGCCCTGACCAGCGCATTTGGACCTTGTTCATTTTACGTCGTTTCAGTTCATGTGACGGGGCTTGTTGATATCATGATTTGTTCAACGAACATCCAAACACATGTTCTGAATATTCTTTGAAGAATCCGGCATGTACATGACTTCCACTAGAAAGCTTCAAAGGGGGGAACCCTAGTGGGATATGCCGTTGGCCTGGTACTATTACTGAAAACGAATTTGCATTAGAATTGTACGTGATAGTAAATTTAGGGCGAAATGAGGATGGCAAATATATCCTGGGTTGGATCAGCTGAAACCGTGTAAGTATTAAGTCGGCTTGCTGATTGTACCATCATTATAGCCTTGTTTCCCAGAGTTTTCCTGCCAAGCTCCAAAAGTAAATTTATCTACGCAACAAACGAATACCACACTATCATGACATGCGATTCTTGCCACACATACTTGACAGTTATAACTATTAATCTGTTTTGTGCAGTAAATGTGTTAAATATGAGAGAGCGGATTCAAATATTCAGTGACTACTTGTGGGAGACAAAGTCTTCTCTGATTAGCAAAGGGTAAGCTGTCAGATACTAACGTATAGTATGAAGTGCTAGAAGTAAATCCTACTGAAGTCACATTAGATGATTTTTTTCACATGATTTGACATCTGAAATATTTGTCACCCAATGAGTCATTGGTTTTATGCACTCTGGTAAGCATAAAAATAAAATTATACAACTCATTATGATCTAAGATAGCAAAGGTCACACTTCTTAGTCCATGTATCAACCCAACTGAGGTGGAATCATAGTTGGTTTGAGCAGATGTGGTGGTTGAGACATGTGTAATCGTTGAACTGATCGTAGTATTATGCTTATGAGAAACCATCGACTCTTCATATTAATGCCAATTGAACAAAAACTTTCTTTTTGGAATTTTGAAGTCATTCTCTGGTCCCAGACTCCCAGTATCATTTAGGTGGAAAATTTTAGACTGTTTACTAATCCTTATCTGTCATGTGGCAAATGCTATGATGGCCCATGGTTGTTTTTACCTCTTTTCAAGACTCTTGCTAATAGCAAGACTCTGAACGTTAATACCGATTGCTTTCATGTGTACAATTTCAGTCAAATACCGAATGTGATTAATATGTGTTGACATAGTTGTGTTGCTTTTACATCATCTAAACTAAGTTGACAGGAGCTCTCAAATCTAAGTAAATTATTTTTTCTTGCCATGTTAGATAGATTTATATTAGTCAGAGACATGCGTTGCATATGCAGGGTTACTAGCATCTTAAAAGGGCGCTGAACTTTAAAACGCTTTTAAAACAATCTGGAACGACATGCTTACAATTTAACAATTTGCAATGCCTGGTACTCCCTCCGTTCCACAATATAAGATGTTCTAGATAGGTCATATGTTGGCTAGGTGCAAATCCAAATGAGTGTACAAACACATTAAAACATGTCCACATACATTTAGATACATGTGTATATGGACAAAAGCTAAAACATCTTATATTTAGAAACGGAGGGAGTAGTTAGCAAAAGAGAAGCTTAATCTTGAGTACAGTAAGCACAGCATTCATAGTTTTTAATGAACCAGCACAACATGCATATATAAAGTGTGGAGGATTATGAATGGCAGGGCAATTCTCCTTTGGCAGGGACGGACCGGCGGCCTCGCCTCTCGGCCTCCATGCCAGAGGAGAACCGCACTGTGATTCGCACCCTCATCACGCCAGACACTCATAAACCCTTGTGTCAATGTGTGTGGACTCTTGCTAGCCAGATCGTCTTGTGTTGCATGCTCTCCGTCTGCAATGGCAGGAAGCCAGGAACCAATTTATCCTGCGAGGGCGAGAGGAAAGACGGGGGAGACGATATCTGGATATGCCTGGCATATGCTACCGAGTGGGAAACTATTCTTGGGGAACTTCTCTTGTAACTATCGTTGATATGGACGCTGTGCTGCATGTACATGTGCCGTTCTAGCTTGTACCATGGAAAGCTCATGCGTTGCATCTGCCGGCCGGGTTATGCCATGTAAAAGACGAATCACTTTCTAATATTCTCTGTTATAACAATGTTATTCTCCGTTTCTAAATGCCCAAATTGGTTTTTGAACATCTCCCGCTGCCTGGATGGCATTGACTGTTCCTGGAAGTGTACTATATAGTCCTGATTTGGTTCAAGTACACAGTATAGCAGTGAAGAAGGTACAGACTCCATTTTTTGCGACTAAATGAAGTCCATCAGTTAGTACTAGTACCCAAATGGGTTCAGTTTAGTTACAACTTACAACAACACAGAAGTGACACTGTAATCGAATGTAAAGATACCAAAGATAGCTATAAAATTGATTTACAAGAGATGGAAATGCTCACAATCACATCGCATTTCGTGGACCATGGTCCATCGCATCTTGCAAGGTAAAGCGAGAGAAAGGTTGTCGCGGCAGGACATTCTCCTCCGGATCGTGGATTGATTCCTCTCTGCAACCTCTCTAGTGGCCAAGAAACGCAAGACCCCGATCTCTCTGATCTCGGAATAAAGCGCGCCAGGATTTTCTCTTGGCATTTCGTTCCGGCGAACCTTTCTTTCCTCCCCCTTTTGGCATGCATGCCAACGATCCACGCCGGCGTCACTGGCAGATGCGACGGAAGGAGAAAGAGCCGGAGGAAGAAGCATGTTCCCGGTGGAATGCCGTCTTCCGGCAGCGCATAAATAAGCGGCGCTGTCGCGTCTCCTCATCTCACCAAACAACAAGGACGACGATAGCTAGAACAGAATCCCATTAGTTTCGGCCGTGATTAGCGAGTGCGGTTGTTGGCGTGTATGTGAGCGTGAAGGTGCATTGCAGGGCAACTACTCCATTGGCAGAAGGATGGATGTGGATCATCATATTACCTCATTCCATTGCTCTTTGCCTATCTGCCAAAGGAAATTTGCCCCGCGATTCACCACCACTTCATCCTGCCTGGGCGGTCGTGTTGTTCTTGTTCGTCACTCCATTTTAAGACCAATCTAAAGGTATATCGCATGTCCTACAACTATTTGGGGTGCCAAATTAGTCCTAATTGTTAAAAAAAGGAAAGTTTCAGTCAAAAAAGACTGCTCCAAGTGACAATTAAGGACTAACTTGGCACGGTCAAACAACGGTTGGATGATGAATTAGTTAATGATGTCAAACTTTGGTTGGCCACCATGAGAGATAGTGGTTGTACAGTCTTTTTTTGGAGAGGTCCAACAATTCTGCAGCTCCAAGGGTAATTCCATTACCAAATATGGATGATGAAAGACCGGATGGAGGTCGCTCAACGCTAGAGGGAAATGCCATCACTGATCTTCATTATTATCGGGCTGAAATTTTCTATGTTGTGAATGACAAAATATTTGTTGAGATAAATCACCGCTTCGGTGAGTCAAAATAGGAGGTACTTTCTTGTTTCTAATGTGTTGATCCCACGAATTAATTCTCCAAGTTCGATGTAGAGAAGATTTCTGGTGTTGCAGAAATTTATAGTCCTAATTTCTCTAATAGATGCCGTGCAAAATTGAGGGATCAACTGGAGACTTATGTTCTTCATTTGAGAAATCATGTTGCCTTTTATGCTTGCAAAGATGTTGAAAGTTTGGCTGTAAAATTGGTTGAAAATCGAGAAGCACTTGGTGTTTCCATTGGTTTAGAAGCTCATTGAGCTGGCTTTGTTTGCTGGTGTCAATGGCATCTGCTGGGAGAGCTTTCTCGACAATGAAAATTATCTAGTCCAAATTGAACAACAAGATAGATGATTATTGGTTCAATCACTTGATGATATGTTACACCGAGCGGGAGGTATTCAAATCACTTGATGATGTTGGATATCTCGGTTGTTGTTCATGACTCCTATTGTCTAGTGAGCTATATTTCATACTTTTAGTTATGTATTGCGCTACTCCGAACTTTCACGAATATATGATTTTCAGTTCAGTCATTATATTTTGCACTATCTATATCAAATATCCAGTTGCGATTCTCGATTTTTTTTACTTAGCTTACGGCCCGCCCAGGCGAAAAGTCCCTTTGTAGCCCGGGCTACATGTAGCCCGGTTTTTTATTTTTTATTGGAATTAATATTTTTAAGTTTCTAAAAATTCCAAAAAAAAACATAGAGGTGGAAAACAACGTCCTATGGTTCTGCAAAGTGTCAACTTGAAATATTATGTTTTCCGGCCTACACAAAAATAACAAATTTCTGACATATCTAAAAACTTCCAAATTTGTACTGTTCATCACCTCAGATCTAAAAATTTGTTATTTTTACACGGGGCAAAATACAAAATATTCCGCATTGATATTTTGCACACTGGTGTAAGTCATCATTATCTACATCTAGGAATATTTTCAGAAATTTATGAAACTTTAAAGTGTGTTTTTTGATTTTTTTTCAAAAAAAAACGTGTAGCCCGTCCTACAAAACACCTCTCTCCCCGCCCACACTACAAGAAATATGCTGACTCGTGACCCTCAAATTTGGTCACTAAAAGGTCATAATTTTTCATCTATGACATTTTTGTGACCAAAGTTGAAGGTCACATATCGAGCATCTCAAACGGCCATATGTGACCTTTTTTTGAATTGGTCATAACCATCTATGACCAAATCGGAGGGTCATAACTCTTATGACCAATTTATTTGGTCACGCGCTGTCTGGTAGCCACGTCAGATCCTACGTGGCCAATCCTATGTGGCAAGATTGTGACCAAATGTGAAGGTCATGGATCAGAATCAGACCAGTCCAGTTCGATCCTTTACATGGGTCAGGCCCAATAATTTAGCCTATTTATATTTTTTTTCATGTGAGTTCTGGGCAGCAACATGGGCCAAGCCCAATAACTAAGCCTATTGTTTTTATGGGCGGAGGCCTTTTTGGCCCAAGAGTTTCTGTTTTCTTTTTTCAAAAGTTGGTCCACCAGTCAGATTGGGTCCTAGTTTTCAGGTTTCAACTGTGGGTCCAAACTATCATGCTCCAGTGGTGGCTCCCAGTTGTCAGGTACACATTTTTCATATCTAAAATTCCACTAACGAAATAAACAATATCTAAAAGGGAACAGGCAGAAAACATAAGCAATAATAATAACAGAGCCAATGGCCAAACTTGGCACATTACAATCATTACAATCAAACCAAGTTCACATCGGTTTACAAATTATACATAGTCTATCCAGCTACCTGAAACACAATTAACTATCAAAATAAAACTAGCTATCGAGGTATAACTAGCTCCAATGAGCTAGAACTCTTCTTCATGGCGTCCTGGAGCTCTCGGCGAAACTGAATGAAGGCCATCATCTGCATGTTGATGAAACAAAATGGTCAGGAACAAAATAAAAGCAAATCTAACATGTTAACTACCCAAAATTTTCAAATATTATTTGGTTGAATTGGAGTACAAAATCAAAAGATGCCAAAGAAAATAGAAAAGAATAAATCTAAATGGGCCGAATAGATATAGGTGTAGAATATGAGGGAATCCTGCCTTTATTCCTGCATGGGCCAAAGCCCACTGTGTGCACGAAAAAAAAAGGGGCCTCATCCCACCAAAGCCCAAGTCCAGTCAGGTGGAAAGATAAAGGACGCCTAAAGTGCTACGTTGTCACATAACCTGTCATGGCCTAGTGGTTAACTCGGTCCAACTAGAGGGAGAGGTCTTGGGTTCGACTCCCACGTTCGATTTTTGCTTAGAATTATTGCGAATTTGTGTGTGTGGGTGCTCGTCCCATGTGTCATAGGGCGGTGGCGGACCCACATGTCATGTGGGGGTGGGGCGGGTCCCACTTGTCATAGCGGGGTGGGGTCTGGACCCACATGTCAGGTGGGTCGGGGTGGGGTCTGGACCCACATGTCATGTCGGGTGGAGAGGGTCCCACATGTCAGGTGGGGCAGTGTGGGTCCTACATGTCATGAGGGGTGGGGCAGGATAGGTTTGGACCCACATGTCATGCGGGGTGGGGCGGGTCCCACTTGTCATGGCGGGGTGGGGTCTGGATCCACATGTCAGGTGGGGCGGGACGGGACCCACATGTAATGCGGGGCGGGGGCGGGTCCCACTTCTCCGATGGGTAGGGCGGGTCCCACTTGTCATATTTGCGGGTCCCACCTGGCAGACTTGTCAACGGTCAACACCTCCGGTCAACAGGTCCCACATGTCAGTGCGGTGACACGTAAGCACAAATGACTCATAGGCAGTGACATGTAGGCGAAAGGCAGTGACATGTAGGCGAGATCGCTGAAGTGTCAGTCCAGTCATACTAATATATCACTGTGACCAATTAAATTAGTCATAATAGTCTATAATTAAGTTTATAGATTAATGCTGTCTATTTTATGACCACTTGGTGTCAATGAAGTATGACCTTTCTAGCATAAAAGGTCATACGTTTTCAGGGTTTGGTCCCTCCCAAGTGGGCTATGACCAATGAGTTCAAAATGGTCATAAATCTATGACCAAACAAATTTTGGTCGCTAAGAAAAGGTCACTAGTTGACATATTTCTTGTAGTGCCAGGCTCCGCCACCGTTGGCAACCCAAAATAGTTTTACGACTCGGTGTATTTTAATGTACAAATGTAGAACGGGGGTGGCTAATCCTGAACCTGAATTCAGAGAGTATATGCACTTTTGAACAATGCACTAAAAGTAACCTACCAAATAGAATATGCAGTTTTGAACAACAAAGAACGTATTCAGTTCAGAGAGAGAAACACAACAGAATAAGTTACACGTCTATGTAGATGATAGTGAGAAATTTCCATTACATGGGCTGATGGGCATCAGACATACGGTGATACAACTGCATCCCGTCCTGCTGCTTCACACAGAGAGAAGAATAATTAGAGAAATAGAGAGAGCCGAGATAGATTTACCTTGAGGGGGAGTGGAACGGCTGATGTTGTTGCCTGATTCGTGCATCACCTGGAGTGACAGCCATACATAGACGGTTGACTACGACCATAGGTAGGGAGAATCCGATCGGTGAGGAACGACAGGGGGTCGGGGAGGAACCCTCGGCGGCGCACGAAGGTCGATTGACTAATCGGTAGTCCACCGCCGTCCCGGACGTCCTCGTCGCCGCCGCTGTGCCCTGAGGCCTCCGCCGGCCTAGACCTCCTAGTCGCCCCCCGCCGCTGTGCTGCGTGGCCTCCGCCGGCCCGGACCTCCTCCGCGGCGCCGCTGTGCTCCGTGACCGCCGCCGGCCTAGCCCTCCTCCGCGCCGCCGCTGTGCCCCGCGGCCGCCGCCGTCCCGGACGTCCACGTCGCCGCCGCTGTGCCCTACGGCTGCGGGTAGTATCGCGCGGCAGCTGCAGAGCGGGGGTCGTCTTTTTTTTATTGAGGTGTACGCGCTGCGCGCTGCGGGCTGTGGCAGAGTTTTCGTACGGTCATGTAAATTGGTACGCGCACCCCGGATATCGATGAGATTAATCTGGGCTATTAGATCTAACTAAGTGGGACAATCCTGCGGTACAAATCAGACTGGTACGTTTTGTGGGGTAACTGTAGGAAAGATTAAGTTTGCTTGTTTAATAGTCTATACTACTATTAAAAGAGCAAACATGTTGGGATACTTTAAATCTTGTCCGTTTAATTTTCAATCAACGATCTAGATTGTCCTGATGTCAAGCACCAAACACTTTAAATCTTGTCCGTTTATTTTCGATCAACGATCCAAATAGGTTCAATACGATTCGTACAGGATTCGTATAACATGAGAATAGGAAAATATAAACGTTCTGATCGGCCACGACACATCCTACCGGCGCACGTTACAGGAAAAAGAAAATCAACACCGGAGACCTGATCGATCATGCCCGATCATCCCAGGCTGCTCCCACCGCATGGCCCAATCTGGACACCTGCCGCCGACCTGGCTGCTTGTGCTCCTTCGTCACGTGACCCTCCACGGTTTAGATCCAAACCAGCTAGCTTCATACGATCAATCAGATCCAAACTAACTAGCTTCGTATATGTACGCAGAAACGAATCCACGTGCAGATTCTCGATCGATCAAGCCCATTCTAGCTAAGGCTTGTCCTATTCCTTTTCCTTTTGTTTGACATGTTTATTTTTTCCTTTTCCGGATCGGGCGTCTCGGATTCAGGTGTCAAAATGGTTTGAAAAAGATTTAAATCATTTGATGCCGTCAAAGGTTATATAAGAATATTAAGATTTTTGAAAATAGTTTCTATTGAATATTTTAAAATTTGTATCATCAAAATATTATAATCATGCAGGTCATCCATTGGTCTATGGATGTTAAATCTTGTGGAGTATTTTAACTGGAGATTCTTTTCTGACACTCCTCATCGTAAAAACGTAAATAATGGATACTTTTTCTTGGTTCCTGTTTTAAAGTATTTTAGAACTAATAATTATAATATATGTTTATATCGTGAATAATATTGAATACATGTGTGTTGATGTTACACACAATGTTACATCTTTGGACTATGAGACGTATTTAAGTGCCTCGGTAATAAAACTTGCTAAACACAAATATTATTCAAAAGATATGTCCATATAAAATATCATGAGACGCATGTTGCACGTGCATGTTTAATTAACTTGGGCGTTTTCACGATATAATTTGATTTTTGTCTTCCGTGCGTTGCACGGGCATGTTTGCTAGTCTATACTTCTATACTACTATTAAAAGAGCAAACTTCGCCGGATACATTAAATTTGTGTCGTACGATATCAGATCAACGATCTAGATTGTCCCTCCCGTGTTGAGCTGCCCTGTGTTGAGCTACGCGAAACGTTTTCTTTTGTTTCTTACGAGCCGACTGAATAGGCCGGGAGGCGAGCAGAGCCGGACACCAGGTAGCGTCGGGGACGGCCGCGGCGCAGCCGGCTCCATCCCATCCCCTGTCCAACCTCCCGGCCGTGTCCTTCTCCTCCGGCCGCCCCGTTCCCTTCCGTCTGAACGCCCTCACGCGCGCATGCGTGGCGCAGCCGGAATCGAGCCGCCGTCGCGCCTCACAGGGTACGCAAAATCAAATCAAATCTCGTGGCCGAACTTATCACGCCGGCGAGATCTTCCGTCCCGAGGAGCCACCGGACCGGTCTCATTCTCCCGGCGGCGGGCGGCGGGCTGTGGTCGACGGACGGTCAGGCGGAGATGGCGCGCCGGCCGTGGCGGCTGATGCTGCAGCTGCTCCTCCTCTACTCCCCCATCGCCAGCTCATCGCAAGGTTCGAATCACGTCATCCCCGTTCTATTACACGTCGCCGCGATCCATTCCAATTAGCGTTGCAAGTGAACTAGCTAGCACACCGAATAAACTCTGCTCACCGACGCTAGCAAGAGTAGCAGCAGGGTCGGCAGGGCCGGCGAGGCAGGAGAGGGACGACCATGGCCGGAAGAGGAGGAGAAGGGCGACGCCGGGGGCGAAGCTTGAAGGCTCCCTGGCCGTGAAGGTCGTCGGGAGAGGAGGCACGGGACGGGGCGGCGGCGCCATGGCCGGGACGAGCACGGCCGGGGGATCTCCAGGCGGCTGCGCCGGGATGATCTGGACGGTGGGGACGCGGTGGTCGGAGGCGGGGAGGCGCTCGTCAGGAAGGGAGCAGGGACACGGCGGCGCGACGAGGCGTGGATCGCGAGTTGAAAGGTAGGGCCAGCAGCAGCGCCGCAACTGCCACTTCCTTCCAATTCCCAACTACTGGATCACACTGCCGGTGAGCCCAGCGCCTTGGAATCGAATTTGCTTCGGCCGTATTTTCCCCAAATAAACGGATGTCAAACTACAGCGTTCTTGCTTTCAGATTTGGTGTTGCCGGATTGCAATTCTAAGTATCGAGTGAACATGGGAATTTTGGGCAGTCAGCCAGTGGGCGCCATGAACCGCCGGTCAGCTGGACTGAAATACATGATTTGCTACACGCGATTATTTCATAGATAGCTGAACTGGATCTTTCCTGCAGCAAATTGAGTCTCTTGGGATTGTGTACTCGCATGAGGAATAAAGAACTTCATTACCAACCAGTTTGGGATATTCGATTTCTTCAGTCCTTTAGTCTGTTTATATAATATTGTTAACTCTAGGAGGCCACATGCTCTATCAGTTTGAACATTTTACTGAGATTTAGTTTTACAAGAGATAAGTAGGATCCAACAGACAAAGTAAACCAACAAAGTAAAGAAACATGAGATGGAAAGAAGTAGGAGTAGTCTTGATTTCAGGTGTAAAATAAAGCCCTATTTTTTTTATTCAGGTGTTAACATTTTTCTATTTTGCTAATGTATGAATTTGAATGCTACGCAGGAAGCAGCTTGAGTCTCAACCACGTCCTAACTGCATGCAAAGAATCATGACTGTTTGTGCATGTTTGACCTCATGACTCATGAGTTGGTGTTCGCTGGATAAATTACTGTTAAGTGCAATATCACACCATGTTAGATTCAGAGAAAATGTTTCCTTGTCTTTTTATCTCAGGGATGATAGAGCTAATGTTGAAGATGAGACATTGCCTTCAGTCTGACTATGGAATTTGAGCAGCACATGTTTTTTGGAACTATATCTGTTGGTGACGACCAAATGACACGCAGTTCTCATTTCCCCAAGTGGCAGGATAAATTGATATCTGAGAGATAGATATTGTATCACAAATGCGTCTATCTTCAAAATAAGCGACTATATGTTTTCTCATTGGAATGTGGGGTTTCAGGTTGCATGACTTTGAAAGACATGTAAGCAAGATGGCTAGCTGCTGGAAGTAAGAAGCAAATCGCTCGGTTTTGCGCAACATCAGCTGAGGAGATGGCTTGGAACTTGCAAGGTGAGATGGCTCATTGGCATCCAAGAAAATTCCTACTTGGTGTATATTGTTGCATCGCAGATCAAAATAGCTCCAGTTTTACATTTTAACCGTTTAAGTTGAATACCCGAATTGTATATGGATATTTACATTTTACAAAATTTGCATGTATAATAAATCAGCACAATGTTCTATATGGCAATTCTTGAAACGAATGAAGCAAGTCTGATAAAGGCATCCCTTCATCGCGGGGAACCCAATTCCTTTTGCTTTGGTATCAGATTATGTGTTCTATGATACTTTCATAAGAATCATTTTCTTTGCAATATAAATTTGGGAACCAATGCAAAAGTGTAAATGCAATAATACATGTAAATCCTGGGATGTTCTTAACTACTTGGAAAGACGTGCGTTGCACGTACATGCCAACTAGTACTATTAAAAGAGCAAACTTGTGTTGATACATTGAATCTGAGCCCTTCAATATTTGGCCAACGGTCCAGATCGCTCCAATGTTTGACAACTCAACATAAATCCAATTTTGCCCGTTTTACCCTCCCACCAAATCACATAATACTGCTAATGTCATCGTACCGGTTCGTTTTATTTCGTTTCGTGATAATTACGAGATTTGCCACCGCTAAAAGAAATTACCACCAGTGGCACAACCGGTACGCGCAAAACAAGTTTGATTGATATCCGGCAACATATGCGGCAAGTCCATCCGATCTACTTCGTGTCTCATACCGGCAAGGCGGATTCCTGACCTCGAGAGCGATCCGGTCAGGCGATTCTTCTGCGTGCTGTCTCCATACGAGAAGGGAAACCATGTATCTCTAATTGCCCGCGACTGGAATCTGGCGAGGCGTGATCGATCCCGCAGCGATGCCCAGCAGGACAGCGCATGGAGAAGCCACCTCTGGCGACCCGTGCCCTCCGCGCATCATGCAGGTCATGCGCCTCCGTGAGCAGCAGCCAGCTTAAGACGATCCTAGGTAAAAAAATCGATCTACTTTTCTCTTTCCTATCTCAGTAGTGAGCTGCTGGACCAGTATTGATTATTTGCTTCACCGACTGCTTAACTGATTAATCTTTAGCAATCTTAGTATTTACTTGGAGTCCATCAATGATGTGAGATTTCGGATGGTTAGAAGATAGGTGAAAGATTCAAAGCACCGAAAAAAGAAAGATTCAAAGCACCGGTATTGTCTATGAAATTACTACGGCTCTATACATACAGTAAATAATATGTAGAAGACATGCAACCAACCTTCACAGTTGAGATATTGCCTTGAACGGGTAATTGTTGAATTCCTCTGCAAGTTGCATGCATCAACAATTCAACATGGGCTCCAAGTAATATTATGCTGCAAAGTGATTATTACAAAAGTATGCCCGTCCTTTTGTAATCACAACTATGGGTTCATGATATGATTTGTTTGTGAAAACTGACATTACTCTCCCTTCTTTCTTTTAGATTGTCACCGTGGGTCTGTCCCTTGCCGCCTGTCCCCAACGCAAGCATGTCGCTGCCCGCACATGCTCGCACTCGAGTCGTTTTTGGGTCTGTGACGTCTGTCCCTCGCCGTCCCACACGTCCGGTGAGGCATCTCTCTCATCTCGCACCGAGACGCATCACCAATGGCCAGTGATAAAATTAGTCAAATCCCAGAACTCTTTGTCAAAGCGTCGCCGCCTCCTCCTGGAGTTCATCTTCGTAGGTACAACTTCATGGCGTTGGGCGTTGGCTGAGAGGCAATGATGGTCCCGTGCGCTGCGGCTCGGCGTAGTGAATATTGCCAGGACGGTCATGACATTTTTGTCGGCAAGGATGTCGTGTTGCGTCTGTCCACCTCTGCGAGACGCAAGTGCTGATAATATACGAAGCCTAGATCCACGTGCTGGTCTTATTTCCATGTTCTCAAGTACGACAGGTTGAGCATTACTTTTATAATATGTTTTTCTATATGGATCTTGATTTGTTATTCACACTCTTCTGTCTTTTATTTGTATTTTTAACTTTTAGATCAACTATGGAGTGTGGTTTAGTCCCAACAATCAGACATTAGCTTCGTGCATAATTGATGCGTACTGCTATGATTTTCCCGCAGATGATGAGTTACGTTACCACATTGATAGGTATCTGTGTTAATATTGACTAGCATCGAAATAATTAATCTAGATAGGTACAGCTACTTGTAAATTGTCCCATTTAATTGTGACTTATAAATTATCCATTTAATTATTCAAAAACGTGCGTTGCACGTACATGCCAACTAGTAGTAGAGAAAAGTATAAACACCGCATAGTATAAACACCGCATGGTAAAATATTATGAATTTGTTTAGGAAAACAATGTTATGGACTGAACGGATGAAACCATAGCCCAACATAAAATAGCCATTCGAGAGCCCACCTAATCAAACAGGCCCATGGAAATGCCCTATCAATCCCAGCCTCTTTCCGCGCCTAGGGTTGCTTCCTTTTAACCCTGCGCCGCCACCCTGCCCATCCCCTCTCGACGCCAGTAGTACACCACCGTCTCCCCGCCGCCGTCGCCGAAGCCGAAGAATCTCCCGCCATGGTCGCGCCCCTCCTCCTCCAGCTCCTATTCCTCACTACCATCTTTCTTATGAAGCTAATGCAGTTATCTTCGTCTGTTGTTGCGTGCGCAGTCGACCGAGAAGAAGCAGGCGAACCCCATGCGGGACATCAAGGTGCAGAAGCTCGTCCTCAACTGCTCCGTCGGGGAGAGTGGCGACAGGCTCACTCGCGCCGCCAAGGTCGCTACCACCCCTCGTCACCCTTCTCCCTCTCTTTATCGCCAGGCTCCATCAATGGATCCTCCCTCCCACCAACGCCAGCTTATCTCGTTCGGTTCTTGCAGGTGCTCGAGCAGCTCAGCGGGCAATCGCCTGTGTTCTCCAAGGGTACGTCACTGCCCTGTTCTGCACTCCCTCTAATGCATGCTGCCTGGATGTTTCAACTCTTTTTGTTGACGATTTCGTGCTGTTGTTCAGCGAGGTACACCGTGCGTTCGTTCGGCATCCGGCGTAACGAGAAGATCGCTTGCTACGTGACTGTGAGGGGTGAGAAGGCGATGCAGCTGCTCGAGAGCGGGCTCAAGGTGAAGGAGTACGAGCTGCTCAGGAGGAACTTCAGTGACACCGGCTGCTTTGGCTTCGGTATCCAGGAGCACATCGATCTTGGCATGAAGTAAGGACGTCTTCCTTGCCGCTATAAACATATCATTTTATTTGCGTCGTGGGGTGTCAATTATGGCAGTGATGCATATGTGGTTCCATTGGCTTGGATTGGTTAAGAATTTAAGATCCCTTTGTGTTATCATTCGTTGTGATTCTTCGGTAGAATCTTAAAATGGTTTCAGGACCAGCATCAGATTCTGTTATGGATATCCATATTCATGGTATCATCTGTATCTCAGAGACATGTTCTATGTATAAAATTTATATACGCCATCTTAGTGCTATATTAGTAAATCTTCAGCTTCATTTTCTACTTTTCTTGGTCTCCCGGTCACTCACTTTATATCTAGGATATGTTGGTATACAGGATGGTATGTAGCTTCTAACCAGAGGTTAAACATGATCGCCATTATTATTGGCAGTGGGCAGTGGTAGAGCTTGGGCCGATTTCCTGGAGGGGCCAATGGGCTGGGGGGCTAAAATATAAGCTTTAGACTGATTTTTAGCAGACAAATGTGCCAAATACATGTATATATTAGGCTAAATCTTCGTGGGCTGGGGGGGGGGGGGGGGGGGGGGGGGGGGCGCGACAGCCCAGCCCATGAAGCTCCGCCACTGGCAGTGGGCATTAAAAGTTATAGCAAAGCATGAAATCAAGTTACAGCAAAGCAAGAAATCGCTGAACATCATACTGTAGTATACATTCTTATATCATCAGTTACTTAAGAAGTTATTATTGCCGAGTATAAGGTTTGTGTTGCTTATTTCTGATGTTTGTTTAATGCATCAAACAGTTCAGTAGGATTATATGCACTTTTAGTAATTCCCATGATATTTTCACCGTTCATTGTCAGCTACCGCTGTTCTGATACTTAGTAGTAACGTCTTTTCCTCGTTTGTTGATTGACCGTGGATGTTTAAATCTAAGGACTTAAAATGGAGCTCATCGGAATCCCATACACAAGCTGTGCGTGACTGATGGTGGTTAGAACTGCCTTGTCAGTTTCGTGCTAGCTACACGGCAGCACAAAGTTTTATCTTTTAAACAGAACCACATGCCTTTTTTCATTGCTCTGTGCTTTTAATTGTTAGTTTTCAGCACAACCTTATGGATGAACTTCTATGGTATTCTGCAGGTATGATCCCTCAACAGGTATCTACGGGATGGACTTCTACGTCGTGCTTGAGCGTGCTGGGTACCGCGTGTCCCGTCGCCGCAGGTGCAAGGCTCGCATCGGGATCCACCAGAGGGTACCAAGGAGGATGCCATGAAGTGGTTCCAAGTCAAGTATGAGGGAGTCATCCTCAACAAGTCCCACACGTCTTAGACTCTCACCTCTATAAGAAGCAGCTGTTAGATCCTTTCTCTTGTTGAGAACAGAAGTTCACCTTGCAAATTGACGTTCACTTGATGACTTCTCTAGCCGGATGTTTTTGTCAAATTGATGTTCACTTGATGAATTCTCTACCAGATGTTTTTGTCTATTACCTGAAGTGAAAGACCGACATTCAGTCATTTGTGGTAGCCTAATTGCTTGGCCCAACTCGTGGTTTTGTTCCCTGTTCCTTTTGTGTCAGAGTGTGTTTTGTTAGTGCCATTCTGGTTTTGTTTTGGTGAATTTTAATTGCATAGTTGGTGTCTAATCCTGAACCTGTACCAAACACGCTGGGGTTAGTGCTAGGTAGGGCGGTGAACATAGTTTCTCAGTCGGGAGGGGCAAATAGAGATTTGACCTCTGTGGAGATGTTTCCTGGTAGCCGTGGCACACCATTACTGGCGATATGTTTTAGAGAATGTGTATCCTGAAACATCAACGAGCTATGGAATTTCATGGTCTACAAAGCTTCAAACATGCAATATTTGTGAATCAATGCGGGTGCCTGCTTGTATTTTCCTGACCACGATCTACTGAACTGTAGAAGGATAGTTCATACACCCGGCAGAGCATTTGGGTGGAATTGTGTGCTTCTGCACTTCGAGCCAAGTATTTTCCTTATCAGGATCTATGAACTGTGAACTGCAGAAGGATAGTTCATACACCCGGCAGAGCATTTGGGCAGAGCCATATTGCCAGTGGGAGATGCTTAAGTGATTAATATCTGGGATGAATGTGGATTCACAGTAGTCCAACAAGGAAGGTGGTGACAATACATATTGTGGCGACAAAAGCTTTTGAACTCATTGATACTGTATGGGATGAGAAATGATCATCAGTGACCTGTTTTGGCCATTGGATCCTCATCACATTCTTAATGTTCCGCTTTCAAGCAATAATATGATGGATGATTTTGTTTCATGGCCAGACAGTTGCAGCGCCCGTGTTACGGGATGTTAGTCCAGCAGAGTTAACATCAACTACCATATGGTATGTTTAGTGGGGATGGAGAGAGGTGACACATGACGAGCCTATTCGCGTACAACTCGAGCAATCTCAGCTCTAATACCAAATTATGCAAGTGAAAGGAACATCATGGCTGGGTGAAACCAAAAGAAGGCTACATAAAACTGAACGTAGACTCTGCTTTTGCTGTCGACAAGGGCTCTCCGGTGACAAGCTCGAACATCGGGGATAAGTTGACCAGGATATTTTGACTGTAGGAAGTCATAGCTCTATTCCTATTGTCGTAGATGCAGCTACGGCGGAAACGTGTCCTCTTTCAAGGAGGCATGACGGAGTCTACTCAGTGGCGGACCCAAAAATTTATGTTTGCCGGGGCGAACAATTTAAGTCAAAATTTTGGAGCACAAATTCGGTTTTATTTGGGTGGAGCACAAAATTTGGTGAGGCCTACTAGCCTGCGACCGATGCCTGCCCGGACGGCGAATTTTTTTCCGGATTGAAACGCCTTGATGCGGTGGTATGAATCAACTTTTTTTTTGTTTAAAAAAGAGTTTGTTATGAACAAACTGGTATGTTTTGTGTAGACAACTGGTGTACGAGTCTGTGGCTGCACCCTGGCCGCAATGGGCCTATTTCCTCTCACTTTAGCCCATTAGACTACAACCCAACAAGTCTTCCTTTCTCCTTTGGCTGGTACCCCTTCGACACAGCACACGGAAACAGAAAAACGGCAATGGCGGACAGAAAACAGAGGTGAGAGCTTTGCCCATGGCGGGCGGAGACTTGAAGAGGGGTACCCTGGTCCATGCTGGGAGACCCGGGGCGACCGCCCCTGCTCACCCCTACGGTGGGTCTGCCACTGAGTCTACTGGTGCAACATGCTACTCCCTCCGTTTTTAAATATAAGATGTTTTAATTTTTATCCACATTTATGGATATACAAATATATCTAGACATGTTTTAGTGTGTATGTTCACTCACTTTAGTATGCTCTAGACAACACATACAACACCTAAAACATCTTATATTTAAAAACGGAGGAAGTAGTTGTGAATTTAGGTTGTGTTGAATTGATTAACAATGGAGGCAATAAGGACAGACCCGCTACGGAAATTTATGAAGATTGAATTTTATTTTGCCTGTTTTGAAGCTGTCATTTTCTTGGATTGTCCTAGGAGGCTAGGAAAACCAGTAGCCAACTCGGGTTTTAGCTACGAAGGGCATGTTCTGATTGTTTGGCAAGAGCCTCCGGATTTTTGGTTGATATAACCTGATCTATATGTTTTGCCTCAGTTACAATAGGATTTTGCTAATTCTGGGTAGACAGAGAATTAGGTTAGAGCTCGATCGCCTTCAAAACTATTAGATTAGAGACTCCGGATTTTTGGTTGCTATAACCTGATCTATATGTTTTGCCTCACTTACAATAGGATTTTGCTAATTCTCGGTAGACACAGAATTAGGTTAGAGCTCGGTCGCCTTCAGAACTATTAGATTTGTATCGTGATATGTGCGTCATGTGAGTTGCACCTAATCTTTTTGCAGGGCCCGAGAAAAATATTTATGACCGTTTGATTGGCCTTGATTTTTTTTTGCGAAAAGGACCCTGGCATTAGAAGAAACACCGAATAGTACAAAACACCTCAAAAGAAACGAAATTACAACGAGATCCTTGAGATGCCCTTCGTCTTCAACCTCCAGACCGTGTCGACGACGCGCCGCCGCTGCCGCTCCTCTAGAACCGGCCTGACATTGTTGGATGCGGACGGGAAGTCGCCGAACGGGTCAAAAAGACCACATCCGTCCCGGAGCCGAAGAAGAAGGATAAACCACCGATGAAGCTCCATGACGATCCGGAGAACGCCACCACCAGAAGAAATCCTTGAGAACAACACCACTCCCACAAGCTTCTCGACGTCGCCGCCGAGATATTTGTGTTGGCTTTAAGTTCCAAATGAGTTGTAACCGACCGAGAATTAAGTTCGACCGTGAACTAGTCGCTCCCATTAATATAAATCGCCATGATAAGTTTCATTTGAAAAGGGAAAGGGAGATCACTTTCAATCATTTTGACGGTTTTTCCTCCCCACGTGAAAGTAACAAACTTGCAAAGTTAGGTGTTACGATAATCTATGGAAGTCACTCTCTATGGCTGACGGACAACCCAGATTCTGTAAACGTTTTGGTCGGGCGATCTGTCCTCGTGTTAATGGGACGTACGCTTGGTGTTCTTATCGAAAACGGGAAAAAAAGGTCTGTCGATTGAGACCTAACATTCCCCATGATTTTTCTAATGTTTTGCATCAAATCACAATCGCTCCAAACATTTCTTCGGCAGCTCGGTTGCTTGCGATTTTCATCAATATTAAACCGTTTCCATCTTCTAATTTTCCATTGGTGATGTGCAAGCCTCAGGGCAGTTGGAAACATCTCGAGCTAACTAAGGAGTAGGATTTTAGATGAGGTGGAGCCGTGGAGGGAAAAGAAGGAAGAAATAGAAATAGCCCGTCGGTAAAATTGTAGACAGTTTGTAGCGCCAAAAAAACGGACGCTATCGACGGGTTCTTCCCATTGTACGGAGCTGTCCGACCACGGTGGTCGTCGTCTCGCGTGAGCAATTTTTTGACGGATGGATAAAAGCTGTTGGTTTCTTTTTTTCTCGATAAAGTGAGTTTTATTACTTAAAACTTTTAAGCGTTACATAAAAACTGTTGGTTTCTGATGGCTTGAATCGATCAATCTTTCTATTTTTACCATGGCCGGCCGCGGTGCAGAGCTTCTCGCTGCCGCTGCGCGAAGCAACTCCGACCGCCGCCGCCGCCGCCTATGGTCGCGTGACTCTCTGCACATCACGTGCCTTTGGCAGACCGGACAACAATTACCATCTAATCACATGGGAACAATCAGGGCTTAAATCAAAGTTTCTTGCTGCTGTAACTAATGACTGATTGTAGTAGACATCTAAATAGACAGACCACTGTAGAATCTGTCTTTAGCTCTGTCTAGAGGTGTCATGGTCTCATGGAGGACGGTAGTTTTCTAGACTATTGTACATGCCCGAGGAGCAACAGCTTCACCTTTTTTATCATCTCGAATTGATCACCAACCCTATGCAAGCACTAAAACACCACCGATCTTAATCCTCTGCTAGCCAGCCAGAGCACGAGGAGGCCGAGGAAGAAGAGAACACTATGCAGCCGTTCACACGCCTCTCTCCGCTGCTCCTCCTCCTACTCCTGCTCGTCTCTCCCTCGTCGCTGCAGGTCCAAGAAGAAGAAGAGGGCGGGCTCCACGAGAGCTTCATGCGCTGCGTCTCCCGCCTCTCGCCGGACACCGTTGACCCGTCCGAGCTCGTCCACGCGCCGGAGGACCCCTCCTACCCGCCCCTCCTCGTCTCCACCATCCACAACCTCCGCTTCGCTTCGCCGGGGACGCCGAGGCCGTCGCTGCTCATCACGCCCAGGACCGTCCCCGAGGTGCAGGCGTCCGTGGCATGCAGCAAGGCCCACGACCTCACGGTCCACACCCGCAGCGGCGGCCACGACTTCGAGGGCCTCTCCTACCGGGCGCTCCGACGACCCAGCGGTGGTGGCGGAGGCCGCAGGTTCGCCGTCGTCGACGTCGCCGCGCTCCGGGCGGTGAGGGTCGACGCGGCGCACCGTGTGGCGCGCGCGCAGCCTGGGGTCACGCTCGGGGAGCTCTACTACGCGGTGGCGAAAGGGAGCGGCGGGGCTCTCGGGTTCCCCGCCGGGATATGCCCCACGGTCTGCGTCGGCGGGCACCTCAGCGGGGGTGGGTTCGGCCCCATGATGCGCAAGCACGGCCTCGCCGCCGACAACGTCGTGGACGCCGAGGTGGTGGACGCGGAGGGGAGGCTTCTGGACCGGGAGGCCATGGGGGAGGACCTCTTCTGGGCGATCAGGGGTGGCGGCGGCGGCAGCTTCGGCATCGTAGTTTCTTGGACCGTGAGGCTGGTCTCCGTCCCGAGCGTTGTTTCCGCTTTCACCGCCAGCCGGCTAATTCGGCGAGGAGGAGAGGACGAGCAAGCAGTGCTCCGTCTTCTCACCGAATGGCAGCTCATGGCGCATGCCCTTCCGGACGATCTCTTCGTCAAGGCGGCCATGGAGGCCAAGGTGGACGACGACGACGGCGAGAGGCGTCCATTGGTGGTGTTCAAGTCACTGTTTCTCGGAAATTGCAGTGGCATGATCTCCCAATTGGACAACCATTTGCCTGAACTAGGCATCAAGCCAAGCGACTGCAGGGAGATGAATTGGCTTCAGTCCATCCTCTACTTCTACGGCTACACCGACGGCCAACCTGCAGAGGTGCTTCTTGACAGAACACTCCAACCCAAAGACTACTACAAGATCAAGCTGGACTACCTGACATCGCCAGTCCCGACGGCCGGTCTAGCCGTATTGCTCGACAAGATCGTGGAAGAGAAGGGTGGCTCGATCGACATCGATCCCCAGGGCGGGAGGATGAGCGAGATACCGGAACCTGACACGCCGTACGCGCACCGGAGAGGGTACCTCTACAACGTCCAGTACTTCGTCAAGTGGGGAGGTGACAAGAATGTGTCGTACGAGGAGAAGCATTTGGGTTGGATCAATGGTGTGCATGAGCTCATGACACCTTATGTGAGCAAGGGGCCTAGAGCTGCGTACATCAACTTCAGGGACCTGGACTTGGGGCAGAATGTCGAGGGCAACACGACCTATGAGGACGCCAGGGTGTGGGGAGATAAGTACTTCAGGGGGAACTTCAGGAGGCTGGCAATGGTGAAGGGCGAGGTGGATCCTGAGCAGGTGTTCTGGAGTGAGCAGAGCATCCCTCCCCTGGTTGTGGCCGGAAGGAAGAGGCCGAGGCAGGGTGGTTTGATTTAAAAAATATGACAGTTCAAGGTTTGTGTTCCTTACTAGTGTACTTATCTGTGTAATGTACAATTTTGCATGGCTTTCGGCAAATTTCCCACTTGGGTGGTCTTTTGCAATGTCCATATCTGCCACCACTCCTTCCGTTTCAAATTAGTTGACTCAGGCTTGTCTAAATATGAATGTATCTAGAAACTAAAATATGTCTAGATACATCCGTATTTAGATAAATCGGTGTCAAGTAATTTGGAACGGAGGAAGGGTGATTTAATTTCAAAATTTTGACAGTTCGGATGCAGGTTTGTCTTCCTTGCTGGTGTACTCATCTGTGTAATGTACAGTTTTGCATCGCTTTCAGCAAATTTCCCACTTGGGTGGTCTTTTGCAATGTCCATATCTGCCACCTACCTCTTGGAGGCAATGGAGCACTTTTTTTCCACCTATGTCATATCCCCAAGTAGAAAACCAACATCGTGTAAGAGCAGTTTGGTGTTGGCCTTAGGAGTCTAGTCAATGATGTAAACGGCGCAGTATATGGCGCCACATAATCCCGTATGTGTGCAGCCTAGTTCATTTTTTCACAAATCGGAAAACCTTTTGAACTATTGACCCCAATAAATGGGATTACCTGGCGCCGTTTAGTTGACCATTTACATCCCTAAGTCTAGTACGACTCAAGACTTCAACTAAGCCTCCCTCTACGCCTTCCTACCATAGGATTAAGTCCGACTTAAACAAGAGGACCAGACATATTCAAAAACATCAATGTGAATCTTGTGAGTGTACGATAACATTCACTATATATAAGGCTACCGTACACAACCACGGCTCCTATGTGTCGCAACCACTTGTGAAGAGACACCCCCAACTCTCCTATTGTTTCCACGAGAACAATGGTTACATCAGAGCTTTATTGTTTGCTTGTAGTAATGTGTTAAGTTAAAATGTAAAGTTTGCCGTCGTATTCGGCAAATTTTCCACTTGGGTGGTCTTTTACAGTGTTATTTTATGATGCAGAAAATCTCTTCGGTTACCGAGCTTCAATGGTCCCTTAAAAAATTCAAATTCATATTTACAAGTTTTTTAAAAAATTTAAAAATCTGGGTGTAGTAATTGATGCATATTTACAAGTTTTTTTAAAAAATTAAAAATCTGGGTGTAGTAATTGATGGATCCTACAAGCAAACAAAATGGCACTGGTAAATCTTTTACATTTTGGGGTTACACAAAATGACAGAATCTGATAAATTTTGAAGTTTGGAAAATATGCACTGTTCACTCTGCGTTAGATATGTACCTTTTTCATTTTTGTGTACTTTCGAATATAAAATGTTTCAAATTGAGGTTTGGCACGTTAGTAGGGTTCATCATTAACTACAGACAACATTATTTTTCATTTTTTTCTAAAACTTGTAAAACTGATTTTTCTTATAGAAAATACAGAGATCGTGAGCATGCGTATAGGTGATTCTAGATGGCGGCCGGCAGTTTGATGCAGCGTCAGCAGCGTCCAATGAATCATTGTACTACCTGCTAGCTTGCAAATTTTGTTAGGGCAACCGTAGCATGGAGTGAACTAACGCAAACGGGGCGTGTGGACATCCAACTAGTGGGGTATCTGATGTTGGATGTTTATGCTGGTTAGCCAGTTTAACAAATTCTGAAATCTTAAATACGGAGTATCATTTAGCTTGATTGTATGGTATGTACATGAATGTGAGTGAGATTAAAGTTAATTCCACGTTAATTATTAGTGGGAAGAGAGTCAGACATGTTTATATGGGACCCTCTTCTACACTCATTAAGAGAATAGAAACAATTGGCGTGTACTCCTCCTCCGCCGACCGCCTCACCACACAACACATAAGTAATTGATGGCTATATCAACCATATGTGTACAAGTCAATCAGTATGTGCACGCTTGACACGTGCTATGTTCTGTAGGTTATAGAGAAGACCACAAACAGACGGATCCATAACACACCACTCACTATTTGTCTCGCCATCATCTAATTCATTTTTATGGGTGCACAACTAGTTCTTTTTACGATGTTATTTCTAAATTTCCCCATTCCACCGACTGTGTGGATGGCCATTCGGTATAGTAGACGTTCGAAACCCCACCCTTATGATCCTGCACCGAAGAGGGCCAATAAGATTTTTGGTGACATCTCATCGCGACTGCACGTTTCCGTTCCACTACATCTACGTGTACCGTTCATGTACTTCCTCTTCAACAGCATGGTCGATGATAACAACGATGTGGTAGGGATCTTCCTGATAGCACATATGTGCTACTTTTCTCTATACTAGATGACCCGTGGCGCAACTGCGCAACTACCGGAAGTAAGACTGTATTGTTGCCATAGCCTCTCTCTATTTCGCTACCCACCATTTGATTAAAATTAAGCCGGTTTGGGCAGTCAGTTGGCGGTCGTTTTAGGTTTGATATGGCACATTGCATCTTAAAAACAGATGGTACCACCCAAAAATCCGGTTGAATACTTTAGTGTGTAGTAGGATCACGACGATTAATAATTTTATAACACAAATAGAGGGATGTGGTATTTGGCATCTATAATTTTTTAGTTAGAGGGACATATTTATGAACCATGTGATCCCGAGCTTGCGTTTCGATGTTTTTTGTTCCAACCCCATTTTTATCTCGTACTAATTGTGTGTTGGGTGGATAAGGTCGACGCCGACCTTTGGATCTGGAGAGAAAGAAGAAAGTCCCTCCTCATATTTGGAATTTAGTTTCTTCAATTCGTTTTAGCTATCTATTTTGTATCTAAGCATGTGGATGATTGAATCTGTGGAGGCACTGTTACTTCATCTGTTTTTCTTTACTCATGTGATCTAAAATTGCAGGCACTGGTAAATTGTTAACTTTACTCGTGTCATCTGTAATTGCAGGCATTGGTAAAAAAAATTAACGTACTTCTGATGTCGATAGTAAGGGAAGGTGAGCGTTTTCAGCTTGTCGTTCTGAGTTAGATTGATATAACCACTGAATGCATTATTTTCACTTTCGTGCATCTTAATTTTTTCAGTTTCTTCATAGATCAATACAATTGGAAGCTATTGTTAGGTGTGTAACACTGGTGATGTAAATTGTGACAACGCTAAAGTAAAGTAGTTTGAAAGAATGCCAATACATATAGATTGCAACATCTACAAACAACTAGAAATATTTTGATATAAACGATAGAAGGAAGATAAGTTCAATTCATGCCTTAGCACAGAGCTTAACATTGATATATAAAGGTAGTGGTTCATGTACTCAGGCAACAACGTTTCATCATAAGGGTCGGACGATCAGATGGGGTTCATTGGCTTGAGCACAAACATGTAGACACCATCCGCTTCAAGCAGCACGAACATCAAAAAGTTAACCGATCATTGCCATCAGGGAAGTATTACCGATGGATTATATTCACGGGCAGAACAAAATAATCCTGCAAGACACTGAATCAAGTCAGGTACATTAACACAAAGACATTACCAAATAGAATCAATCGAGTTTCAAGAACATATCCAGGCTAATGTCGCATTTGTCCCAAGGGGTTTGAAAACCTACATACAAAAGGAAACCCACAGTTAAGTAAGAAGGGTATCTACTTTCCTCGTATTTAAAGATGTATAAGTTTGTCTCATTACACAATTAAACAGATAGAAAGATTTATTTTGTTTTTTAGTTCACAGTAGTAAGCACTACTTATTCGATCTAAAGTTCAGATTCAAACAAAGCTAAACATCATTTCCAGAGATGCATTTCTAAGAAAACAAAGTCCCATGGTACCATAAATATTCGATCTAAAGTGCGAGAATACGAAATACACCATGTGCACCAAGGTGACCTAAACTGCACCAGGTAAATGCAGCGGGCTAAACTTTAGTCCAGCTCCACCCCTGATAGATCTATCAAACGAATAAAAAAATCTGTAGGCCAGATTGGAGACACACTTAAGAAGATAGAATTAGGGAACAAAACATAAATGATTTTGTACAAAGTGAATATCATATTCTAGGCTTTCTTGTGGATGCAATAAACATGGATAAGCATAACTAAGAGTTCATCACATAACAAATTTGATTTAATAACCTGATTGCTTTGTTTTACGAAACAACAATATGAAACCGAAAATATAAACATATTCTGAAAACAACAAAGGACATATTTACTTTCATATACATGTCACCACAGGATCGCTACTTCTATAGAATAAACACAATGGAGTAGCTATGATTTCCTTGGAATAAGATAAGCTACCACTGCAGGAGAGAAAGCAGCAGAAGCTGTTCACTTAGGGTGTGTTCGGTTGTGGAACGGCTTCCATTCCACGGTCACGGAACCGTTCCATCCCTGCGTTCGGTTCGGGCAAAAAAATGTCACGGAACCGTTCCATCCCTGCGTTCGTTTTTGGAACGGGGAAGAATGGAATGGAATGGGATGAGAATGGAATTACTCCTAAACTCAATTAATTATTCCTAAACACGATTAATTATTCCTAAACTTGATTAATTATTCCTAATCATGATTAATTATTTTTAATCTTGATTAATTATTCCTAATCTTTGATTAATTAGTGCTAAACTTGATTAATTAGTGCTAAACTTGATTAATTAGAGAGACGCACTGTGCAATTCCACCCCGTCGGCCGAATCGGCCGGACCGGTCGGTTCCGCATATTGGAGGAATATTCCCTCCAGTGGAACCGGTGCGTTCCGTTCCATCCCGGAACCGAACACAAGAATCGTCCCGAGGAACGGAACCGTTCCATTCCATTCCCTGGAATTCCAGAACCGAACGCACCCTTAGAAGACGCAGGAATTAATTCAACACCAATCCCTTCAAAATAAATGGTGATATTCCTTTGGAACTGTGGATACACTAACGGCCACCGACGGCGCGGGAGATGCGAGCAGCCGTGAAGACCCCGCCGCCCCTCTTCTCCAATGGGGATGACCTGCGGCCGATTTGGAACCACCGCGCGCGACGCGCAGAACGTGGGCAAGGGCGAGATGGGGGGAGGCAGGAGGAGGAGGAGGCGAGGAGAGAAAGGGGATCGGCGGCGTACGGGGAGGAGAGGAAAGCGAGCGAGCGAGAGGAGGAAATTCAGTGTTCACGTAATTCAATGTTTGTTGACTCGCGTGTCGGTAGTGTGTCCGCGTGTCTCCCGGAGCTCTCGCGACGCCGGCGCTCTGTTCCTCCCGCGCTACCATGGTGGTGGTGCTCGATCTGCCGCTGGGAGTACCAAGATGGCGCGAGCGACGGAGCTGGTGCTTCCCGCCTGCCTTTAGCTGGTGCTGCCGGTCACACGCTCGTATCTGCTACCTCGCGTTGCCGGATTTGGATCGTCACCGTGTTCACGCTCCTCATGGCCAGCTCCCCCGAGCGCTCCATCCACCACCTCAGCAATGTCAGTACCCACCCACACCAGCTTTGTCCCTATGCATTTCTTTTTGTCTGTTCCATCAATAGCTTGTCTCAACTCTGAATAGCCCAAGCTGCTGCAATGTTATTCTTCTGTTACACAATTCTAGCCTGGCATCGTTGTTGTTTGTACGGAGTACTTTTGATAATTCAGGCCGAGAGTACTTTTATTCATGATAGGATTTTTTTTTTTTTGCGAAAATATTCATGATAGGATTGACTGACCATACATTTGTTTCTTATTCAGAGTACATTTGTTTCTTATTCGTGCATCAGGTTATTGATTGACAGGATTGACTGACCATACTATTTCCTGCTTAACTCTATTTGTGTAGTTGCTTGTACACTATGCTTAAGGCTTATGGAGTGCAGTCATGGCGCCATGGAAGGGTTTGGGGGTAGAGCGTTTGTAGCGGGAGTGTCGGTTGCATGCCGTCGTCTTCCTCTCAGTGCCCCCACCGTGGTAGCGCGGGCCCTGCCCCACCCCGCCACAGTGTCATGGCTCCGAGCATCTCGTATGTGGCCTATCTTCTCCTCTCTTTGTCTTGCTCCAGTGATAGTTGGCTCTTGTAGTTTGCTGCATTTCAGCCGTAATGCCAAATGATAACTTGCTGAATGATAACTGCAAGTTTATTGCTTCATATTCTTCTTCCTTATAAGCTACACGTAAAATAACCAGAAAGGAAGAAGAATATGAAGCAATATAGAGGAATTTAGGTCTTCACAAAAGAGTTGCTCAATAATAAGAACTTGAGATGTACCATGAATGAGATAAGCTGTGATTGCTTCTTCGTGGTTGTCGATCATGTGTTTGCAGTTTGACGCAAGGCAAGAAACATAATAGAAAAATACGCCTTCTACCATGTCTCGTCTAGAGAATCCACAATCCAAAAAAAACCATGGCATCCCCTTCCTATAAGATTAACAGTAGTTAGATTCCTTGACTAACAGGTACTAAACAATGTTTAAAAGACATGAATTTTTCATCAAGGCTATATTGTTTTTCTACTTTAGCAAATAGAACCCCAAAACAAAAATTTAGCAAACATATAGCAGTTTCCCCTACACATCGGAACAGGGCAGGGGGTACTTATGAAAGGACTTTTTTGTAACTTGTGAAATCAGTCAAGCTGAAAAATACAAACTATTGTTATCATATGGAAGGTCTAGTTTGATTGAGTAGCTTCAATAGCGGAGGGGTTGAAAGGGCTCACCTCATAGCATCCAAACAGGGTTTGATCTGACAGCCAAACTGCAACCAAAACATAACGTATCAGAAATTCACAATCCATAGGCATCTAAAGAGTAAGTGTTCTTAAATATCAATGGTCAGCTGCAACTCACCATTGCAAATGTATTACTTTCATACATAAATTTCAGTCTTAATCAGTGTAGAGGGAAAGCATCTATTGCTAGAAAATCAACCATCAACAAATTATCCTAAGTAAACACATCCAATTAGGAAAAGGCTAAAAGCAATAAATTCTAATTCCAAACTCAGTTAGCAATATACAGATAAATTAAAAAGCGTTGCATGTATCGCATCATTTAAAGGGAGAAGGGAGCAACAAAGTAACTAAGCTTTTGGCCCAATGACACTTTTTTATGCAAACTGGTAACAAAGAATTATGTGGAACCTTCAGATCTCAAATACCAAACGCCAGAACCTTGAGAACTCAAATACCAAACACCAGAACAAATGCAATGTGGCTCAATGAAGTGTAAAAAACAGCAATCCTAGTGAGTTGCAGTGTTAGTAAATATCTATTGACTGTATACTGCAGAAGACATTCAGGTTTTGATGGAGGAGTGACTTTATCTGCTTTTATGAATCAAATGACACTTCAGCTATGTTTCTTTGATGGTGGCATACACGTAGCTAAATGATCCCATTTGGAAGAAAAAAAATTAACATATATTGCCCGAGTTTGACAAATTAGCATGAGAACCTTGACCACGGATCAGCAGCTTCGGCGGGCGGAGGAGCTCCAGGGAGTAGCAGCAGCAGCGGAGGAGCTCAGGGCGGAGCTGGTCGCGAATCGTGATGGATTGGGACGGAGCTGGTCATAGAGCTGAGGACATTTTTGTGAGGGATTAATGTATATGTTTCTTTTTGTAAAATGAACCTCTTAAATGGCTAGCGACACTTTTTTTTCGCACCGGAGGGAGTAGTATGTATTGACCGAGTTTTTAGGTCGGGCCGACCCGGCCCATTCCTATTCTAAGTTAAACTTGTGTACTCCCGACGCAAATTGAGAGATGGACACACGCTACACGAGCAAAGAAGTCAAGCTCAAATTCTATTGAGAGACACAGATGGAAGAAACCTCCAGAGGAAATGATTAAACTCAACGTTGATGCGGCCTTTGATATTGATTCTGGATCGGGGGTTCTGGAGCTATTCTTCGAGATCATTATGGTGCTGTTATTTCATGTGGAAGGCGTGATCTGCATTATGTTGAAGATGCCGCTACGGCCGGGGCTTTTGCACTCCGAGACAGACTAATACTTGCTGGCGAGATGGGATGTAACAAGTTGTTGATTGAGTCTGATTGCATGGAGGTGGTAAAGACCATGCAGAACGGTGGAAACTCGCTTGGAGCAGCTGCGACAATCTATGAAGAATGTACCTTTCTATGTCGTAGTTTTGCTCGTGTAATTTTCTCACATTGTCCTAGGGAGGCCAATAGGGCAGCTCATGAATTAGCAAATTTTTTGAGGTCAGCCAAGGTGTCTGGCATGGTGATACGCCTCTTTGTATCCAAGCTGTAATCGCGGATGATGTATCCTTATTTCCCAATTAATAAAGAACGCCGCGATGGCTTTACCTCAAAAAAGCGGCGCGGATCATACTAAATTGCTTCGCTACCTCCACCCACATTGATTCCGCACCACGTGGCGTAAATACAGGACAGGTGACGGCCTCGGCCTCGGACTGAGATCCGTGCCCCGCTCAAGGCGAGGCACAACGTGACTTGAGGCCTCACATCCACCATCCATCTCCCATCCAACGGTCAGAGCAGGTCCAAATTTAGATCTCAAAATTAAAACTTCTCAGAAAAATCGAAAAAATTCCCACGAGTTCTATATGTTCCGTTGTGTTTTCACAAATTTTTTAGGATTTCTTTGGATAAATGGTTTACCATTAACTAAATTTTCTGTGTTTTCAACTTAAAAAGCTATTAAATCATAAACCGGTGATCCAAAAAAATCTACAATTTACCACAATATACAATGGAACATAAAGAACTCGTGGGAATTTTTTCGATTTTTTCTGAAAAGTTTTAATTTTGAGATCTAAATTTGGACCTGCTCTGACCGTTGGATGGGAGATGGATGGTGGATGTGAGGCCTCAAGTCACGCTGTGCCTCGCCTCGAGCGGGGCACGGGATCTCAGTCCCTCGGCCTCCCCCAAACCAAACAGAGCATTTCCTTCCTTCCCCTCCCTCCCTCCCTGCCGTTTCTTCTCCCCACCGCCCAAAACCCTAGCGGCGACTGACTGCGAGGATGGCCCGCAACCGCAAGAAGCTTCGCCTGCCGTCGCCGCCACCGCGGACGCCTCCGGAGCGGGAGGAGTCCAGCTCCGACGAGGAGGCGGAGGCGGAAGCCACCCCCGCAACCCAAAAGGTCCCACGAATCCCCAAACCTCAGTCCTCCGACGCGGCCGACGCCGATTCATCGGATGGAGGCGAGGAGGATTCCTCCGACTCGGAAGCTGACGCCAATGCCTTCAAGCTGCGTGAGGTCGCCCCCTCCACCGCCAAGCCGTCGGAATCCGGCGCCGCCGACGAGGAGGACGGCAGCTCGTCGGAGAGCCCAGAGCCCATCCAGAAGAAGACGCGCGGCAAGAAACCCAAGGCCGAGGCCGGGAAGAAGAGGCAGGTCGCTGAGTCCACCCCGTCTGGTGGTAAGGCGAAGAAAGCCAAGGCCGATGTGGAGAAGCCGGGCAAGGCGCCTCCTTCTGTGCCCAATGCCTCCAGCAAGGGGGGCAAGAAGCAGAGGGAAAAGGCTGTGCCAGATCGCTCGCCGTCCAAGCCCGCAGTAAGACGCTGGACAACTGAGGACGAGATAAGGATCCTGGAGGCTATTGTCAGTCACGTCAAGGCTCATGGCACACAGCCTAGTGCTGCTCAACTTATTGCTGCTGTTGGTGACAGTCTTGAAAGGAAGAACTGCAGTTATACGGAGATGTATGAGAAGGTTCGGAGTCTTAAGCAGCGACATGAGAAAGCAGCCACTGCAGGTACCCTGCCAGGTAATGAGGATGACCTCCGGAAGTTCAATCTCTCGGAGGCGGTCTGGGGAAAAAGTGCAAAGGAGGTTGCTGCACTCACCATATCTCAAAATGATGCTGCTTCCTCAAAGAGCAACAAGGGGCAGATTAACAAAGAGAAGGCAAAGGAGGCTGCCACTACTGATACTCCTGTTAAGAGTAAGAAACGGGGAAATCAGAAGGGGGAATTAGAAGGCGATGCAAAAGCAGCTGACACTGCAAAGGAGACCTCCAATAATGCCACTCAAAACGGTGGCACTTTGGTTAGGAGCAAGAGTGGAAAGCCTGACGAAGAGGGAAAAAATGGAGATGCTGAGAGCCTCGGACCAAAGGAGGCTGCCACTACTGATACTCATGAAGAGAAAATGGACATAGATCCTAACATGGGCAAAAGGTTGGATGAATTACAGAACTTGTACCCCAACCTTTGAAAGAACGAGGATGTCGCCTAGAGGGGGGGTGAATAGGCGTTTTAAAATAATTACGGTTTAGGCTTGAATAGATGCGGAATAAAACTAGCGTTTAATTTATCAAGCACAAAACCTAAACGAGCTAGGTTCACCTATGTGCACCAACAACTTATGCTAAGCAAGATTAACAACTATGTGATAGCAATATAGATAACTTCAAGCTCGATGGCTATCACAAAGGTAAATGCATAAGTAAAGGGTTTGGGTATAGAAGTAACCGCAAAGTGGACACGAGGAGATGTTTCCCGTAGTTCCTTCCCAATGGAAGTACGTCTATGTTGGAGGGGTGTGGAGCCTCCTAGGCACTCCAATAGCACCGATGTGCTCACCCTATTCTCTGTGAGCTTCACCCGTGAGGGATTGGCTCGTTCCACTATGAGGTCGACTTGAAGGCGTTGACCAAACCGATACACCAAGGTTGAGGAACTCCACAATGAGTTGGAGCCTCCCAACAATGTCCCGGAGCTTAGCAACAAGATAAAGCTCCGAAACTCACAAAGGCCTCCTAGGGTTACAACTAACCCACGAGGCAACGAGAACCACAAAGAGTAATGAGCTTCTCAAACTTCACCTCCACGAATCACCGTGGAGAACTCAAACCGATGCACCTAATGCAATGGCAAGAACACACAAAGTGCTCAAAGCAATTCACTCTCAAATCCCACCAAAGCAACTAATGCTATGGAGGAAGATGAGAGGAAGAGCAAGGAAGCAACAAATGAATCCCAAGATCTAGATCCAATATGCTCCCCTCACTTAGAGGAGAGATTGATTGCTGGAGTGGTGAATCTAGATCTCCTCTCTTGTTTCCCTCAAGAATGAGCAAGAATCATTGGAGGGATTGAGAGAAAGCAAGCTTTTTGGAGAACAACAATGGAGAGCAAACTTGCAAGAAGAGTTGGGGAACCATTGGGGAAGAAGACCCCTTAAAAAGGTTCCCCACGAATCCAACCGTTGGGCAACAGAAACCCGTGCCAGCGGTAGTACCGCTGGGAAAGGCGGTACTACCGCTGGGTTCTTCATCGCAGCCTCCTGGCCAGTCAACGACCGGCCTTCAGCCTCTCCGAACCCACGCCCACGGTACCGGTTGGTACCGCCGGCAGTACCGCTGGCGGTACCGGAAGAACGCTCTGAAAGACAAAACGGCGGTACCCGCGGCGGTACCTGCGGCGGTACCTGCTGGCGGTACTACCGCCTGTTCCAGCGGTACTACCGCCGACAGGCAAAACAACGAAAAGAGCGAACACCAAAACGGCAACAACTTTTGCATGGAAGTTCCAAATTAGGTGAAACCAATTTTGTTGGAAAGGTAACGGCAAGGAGAAGGCCTACAAAAAGTGGAAATATTAAGGGTCACAAATATAGAGGAGATACCACACATGGAAGGTGTGGACCTTATCTCGAGGAGGACCGGTAATATTTCCAACACCGAGAACGCAACAAGTTTTCAAACCAAAAACCGTTTTCGAAGAACTTGGTCTTGTCATGACGAACACGACAAGCACCAAAACCTCACAAAGATAAAAGCCAATAAGAACCAAGAAAGATGATGCCAAGAATGCAAAGGTTTGAGCTCTCTCCGAACGATACGATCAAGTTACTCATTCGAGAGCCCCTCTTGAAAGTGTGGCATCTATCCTATAATCCGGTCTCTCACTAACACCATGAGACCGGTAAAATAGAAACCCTATCAAGGTCATACCTTTGCCTTGCGCAATCCACTTGAGCTAGATGATGACGATCTTGATCACCTCAAGTTGGATCACCTTTCTTGATTGCGCTCCGCTTGGTGAAGTCTTGTGAAATGCTCCTCCATACACAATATGGGAGAGCCACTTTTAGGAACATCTTCACCTAGCCATTATCTTGATGACGGCCACCGCAATAGATCACAAGATCCCACATGGTACAACATGTAGCTTTGTGTGTTGATCACTTGAATCCATCCTTTCCACTTAGCCTTGATCAACTTTGTATCTTTTCTTCTTTCTTGATCAATGATGATGTCTTGAAGATGAGCATGAATATCCACGGTATTCTATTCTTCAAGACACACTTGCAATATGCTCAACTCTACATATGACCATTCTTCATATAAACCTTTGAATAAGATCTTGGTCATCTTATAAGCTTCTAGAGTCCAACACATGAACTCCCATCTTTCCTATGGACAAGATCTATAAGAATATCTCAATGCAAACATTAGTCCATAAGGATTGTCATTAATTACCAAAACCACGCATGGGGCAACACATGCACTTTCAACCTTGCCTCTTATGTGGAGAGTATCCAGGCCCAGCATCCATGTGGGGAGACACTCAAAAGAGCATTTGAGTTCATTGCTGATGATAAGGCTTCTGCTTTTGAAGCCAAGATCAAGAAGCAAAGAGTAGCTGAGATGAAGATGGATATTCGCCGAGCTGACACTAAGAAGGAGGTTGCCAACATATTTATAGGACTGCTGAACTAAACCATTTACGTGGTATATCTTTCTTCTCAGACTTGTGTTACTATGTTTTCTCGTGGTGATATATGCAAGATTAACTGAACTAAGTTAATGTGCTTTACAAATCTGAATGTCACTTTTGAAATTTGAAGCAATCAAACTATCCTACTTCTGTGCAGTGTACTGCAAGTAAGTCTAGCTCTATATGTCTCCAATCAAAATTTCACCCAACTTAAAGAAGTATAGAAAGATTAGGTAGATGCAGATGATGTGGAAGTTTGGTTGGACACATACCCAGTGTACTTTTGTGCAGGTAGTCAGGGCAGTGATTTTTTGGAACCTGGAATAAAGGCATAGGACATGAGATGGATGAAGCATCTCATGACTTATGCTCCTATTGGGATATGGTTTCAACTTATTTAAGTACACCAGCAGTTTCAGTAAATTATTCGTCTGTAGTAAGTTTAAGTGCATTAAGTGTTCACTAAAAGGAATACGGCAGATTGAATTAGTTAGGTTCACCATTTGTGCTCCTGTTATAATATGGTATATTAGGCTATTAGCTATCGATTAAATTTCAGTTTATGCTGTTGGGTTATGTCAAGCAATACAACTCAACCAGTTGAGCGGAGCTCCCATGGTACTGATTCATAGACTTGTCGCCACTAGTGCTTGACGAATAATAATCAAGCAGTAGGTACTACAAAATACCATAGCACTCAACTGTAATGCTAGTATACTACATTAAGGCATGGGAGTGGAGTACAGCAGCAACTCTGCCAGGAGCGGCGGTGGTAGCCTGTTAGAAGTGGCTTGTTGTGGAGCCTGTTAGAAGGGCATACGCTGACAGAAACTTATGCTCCAAGGAAAACCTGTCAAGTGGACCTTTTCATGAGTCGTTCAACTAAAAAACCTAAAATGGCCAAGAATAGTCGATGCATAACCTAGATTAGTCGAGCGACTCTTAATCAGTGGCTTATGTTATAATTACCATCTCCAGATGTTGCAACTAAAAGAGTCGATCCTTATATTAAAAAAAATACCATTTGTGCTCACCTTCCATATTCAGGTGTCTAACCTGGTAGTGTGGAGATTCTATGGTCACATGCCAAATTGATTCAACGGTAACTGGAGTTTGCTGCGAGATCTAACTTTGGTTAGATGACTTGCCATATTTGTTTTCCGATGATTTTCCATCAATGTTTCCTGTTGATTTAATTTGCAGCATCCATGTTGATTAATTTGAAACATCTGAACTTGCAAGCATGACACTGTTCATATATAAGCAAGCATGACATTGTCTTTTAAGGTGGCATTTTTTGGTTGATCTAATTTGAAAATTTCATCTCAGCTTAATTAGAAAGTTTAATGGATTTAGTTTCATTTTAAAAATCTTACGTATGGTCATTATTTGCATTAGCTTATAAAAGGAAATGCTCGAAAATTGAGAAGCTTAGAATTAGGGAGCTTAGACGAGAGCACTTGTATCAACTAATTAGTGAGAAGTAATTTTGAAAAGGCATGGACGTTTTGTACCAGTTACATATGACTCTTGAGTTTTGTTTTTATGTTTAAACTCATGACCTACAAGAAGGTACTGTACAGTGTACATTTTAGTACAGCTATCTATAGCCCTGTAAATTTTTATATACGTAACCTGTAATTTGAAACTGAAGTTACTTCATGTGCTAGCTCCAACCATGAAATGCAGTACGAGATGCATCTTTGCATCGGTACTTGGTGCCCTTTATGGCTGAATGCTACCTCATGTACTTAGTTCCAACTATATTCAGTGCTTAGTCATCCATATCCTCCTTGATTAAATAAATCATCTATTTGTCTATGGAAGAATCTTTTGTTTGTTGTTGATTCTATGGAGCTTACACTTACACATCTGCTACTGTCTGTAGATGAAGAAAACAAGAGAGGCTGATCACGAAGTTGCTTTGGAAGACTCTGGACCAAGATTATCGAAGTTTTGCTTTTGCTCTTGATGCCTATGAAGTGATCTATCGTAGTATTCGGTCCTATTTTGGGATGCACTTAGTTTCTGAACTTGCAGTGGTGGCTTATGCACGTTGGACCTATGAAGTGCTTTAAAGTTCTTAGTATCCTGTAGTTGTCAAAATAGTTATGATATAGCGACCTATGAAGTGATCTATCGAAGTATTCGGTCCTATTTTGGGATGCACTTAGTTTCTAAACTTGCAGTGGCGGCTTATGCACTTTGGACCTATGAAGTGCTTTAAAGTTCTTAGTATCCTGTAGTTGTCAAAATAGTTATTATATAGCGATGTCGTCTGAACTTGTCGCATGAATGTTCAGAGGTGAAGGTATGAAGTTTGGTAGTTGAAGGGTGTGTTGATCTGAAACAACCAATAGGAAACCAGTGATCCGACATCCTATCATGCACTTGCATCGAAATTGCTGTCATTGACTGTAATTCTTACTCTGCTGATGTTCTGAGCTCATATCTGTTCATATCTGATTGATGAGCGGCAACTACTTTAACTGGTGCAGCGGCAATCAGCCCTGCAAGAGCTGCAGAGCAGTGGGATGTACTCAAACAACGCTGAGATTGTGGCAGCAGAAGCCAGGAACTCTGATCTCACGGCGAAGAAGGCGAAGCTGGAGGAGAGCCCAGCTTCAGCCCGCCAGTTCAGAGCACTGCTACAGCAGCAGCTCCAGAAAGCTTTTGCGTCACAGGTTGGGGATCAGAAGGCGGCACAAAACTGACCATCTGAATCTCAGGTAGACCAGAATGGTATGTGCAACACGAGCACCAAAGTTCGCTAGCCGATCGTCCGTTCCATTTCATGCATTGTCTGTATAGATGAAAGTACAATTTTCACATTTGCAGAGTCTTCTGCCCACGAACACTGAATTGACAGCGAAGCAAATTTGCAGTTCGCTAGCAAATTTTTGTGCGTGAACCTGAAAATTTTCCTGAATTCAATATTTTCCACATGTTGGTGCCGTACCAATTACGGTAGACACATGCCGTAATCCAGAGTCGTCAATTTTGCCAGTGGCAAGTATTTAATTTTTGTTTGTTTTCTCTATATCTTTAATGAGGTCCAAACTCTTGCCGTTCAATTAGTACTACCAAACATATATGCTCACTCATCACAATATATATGCAGCAAGATCGTTGGATGCAAACTTTGCGATAAAAATGCTTGTGTACATGGCCTGGATGATTCCCCTTTTTGAAAAGAAGATCGTTGACGGTCAGCAGGATTTTCTTTCGAATAGGTTTCACTCCTGATGGATTGGTATTGATGCTTCAAAGTGCAAAGTGTGCAGTTTACTCCTCTCGTGAATGGTAGGCCTAGTGTTTCCCATTACTAGATGAGCCGTTGCGCACTTGCGCAACTACCGGACCGGTAAGACCCGTATTGTTTCCACAGACTCCTTTTACTTCGTTACCAATCATATGATTGAAATTTAAGCAGCTTTTTGGTAGGTAATTGCCAGTCATTTTCAATTCGATAGGGCACATTGTATCTTAAAAATAGATGGCACCACCAAAAAAAATCGATTGAATAGTTTAGTTCGAAGTAGGATTTGAACGATTAATAATCTTATTATTCACTCTTAGACAATAATATAAAAACACCACATGAGTGATATGATATCCAACTTGTGTTTAAACTTGATGTTTTGTAACAATTAAAATAGAATGGAGAGAAATAACGTAAGCAACTCATCTTTTTAACTCACTAGTAAAAGTGCACGTGCCACGCACGTGTAATACTAAAAGATATTTTTCTGTTAAGTAGAAATGTTCAACGAAATGACAATAATAATTAAAACACAAAATTTGTATTTATTAATTAATTATAAGAAAAACTAAAAAAATAGAAAATAAACATTTTTCCACACACATATGATGTTTGAATAAAAAATTCATTGTTAAACAGAGATCATGGCTAGTTGATTAACTTGATTTTGTTGTATACACCGAATGTTCAGAGAATATTTGCCTTCTCCCAAACAAACATGGGCATCAGAGAAACATATCACATAGAAGCACAGAAGAAATTTCATCCATGGGAGGAGTCGAAATGGCAACAAGCAAACAATTTAGAGACAGCTAATGATCACACTCTCATCAACCCAGTCGACCTAGCATTCAGGTACACATGCTTATATTCCCATACCAAGATCTGCAACACCTGCAGTCACATGTACGTACAGATCCCAGTGTACATTACAGATCATATATTCCCATCACAAAGGAGCAGTATCGATTCACTTCACAACCGAGAGGTATACAGGATCATCCTGTCGTCTGGCCGACAGAAGCGGGAGACGTACACTGGGTCCCTGCTTCTTGGCGATTTGTTCATCAGAGCTATGATAGTTGTGGCACAGTCAGCAAGCCGAACAAAGCTGCATGCTTCCAGTTGCCGTAGTTGTTGCCATCCTGCCACAAATGCAGAGGAATGATAAAGCAATGTAAGAAACAAACAATGCTCAGCGATTTAGGTATGGGCTTTAAACACAAATTGATTAATTAGCTCGGTATATGACTACATATGTGTATATGTAACTATAGGGAACTCTAAAACTGCAAAGTCATTTGAAACTATGACTGAACATGTAATTGAGAAGAATAAAGTTCACGGGAGAAAAACAATAAAGATGTAATGAAGGGTTTCCATTTGATAATCTCAACTATTTGATCAACTCCATTTTTGCCACGAAAAATATGCTACATGGATGAATATAATATGAGACAAGTAAAAATGAAACAGCTATATTTGCAGTGACTAAAATAATGACTCTTTACAACTGCCAATAATGAGTACCTTTAAATATTTCGAATAAGCAAACACACATAGCCGGCATAAGCTGCACTATTGACAATTATAGAAATATCTATGAAAGACCAAGCAGGGATTTTAAAATATTTTGATCTCAAATATGCAAGTGTGTAGTATCATTTACTGCATATACTCCTCCATTATATATATGAGCTTCAAAATGCATTCTATACATGAGTTTCAAAATACATTATAATGGTTACTACTGTTTACTCCTAAGATTAGTTCATAACCCCAAGTGAAACCAAATCCCCTGGTTTTTATACAGAGAATGTAGATGATTTTTCAGAACAGAACGGAGAGGTCGAGGCAGATTTTCCATTCACAATCAAAGTTGAGAACAACACCGCTGATAGTTGTAGCAGATAATTGATTTATGAAAACATATACGTTCGCAATATGAAATTCAGATACCTTCGTCGGCTGCGGTCAGGGCAATGCCGATGGCGACGGCGGCGGCGGCGGCGGCGGCGAGCGGGGCAGTGCGGAGGCGGCGTACTATCCCGACAGTGCGACAGCGGCGGAGGTGGGCTGGCGGGCGGGAACGACCGGCGACGGTGGCTTCGTCCTCCCGCCTGGAGGAGTGCAGGCGGCAGGCGGTGGGGCAGTGCGACGGCGCCGCCGTACTCTTGTAAGAAACAACCGGCGGCGGTGGCGTCGTCCTCCCGCCTGGAGGAGTGCAGGCAGCGGCGGGCGGCGGACGGCGCTGGCAGTTTGAGGAGTGCGTTGTCGTGGGGAGAGATTGTAGGCGGCATCTCGTATTTTTTTTTTGGGGAAACAATTGATTAGCGTTTGCGCTCGGCTCCGCCTTTGTTTAGCGCAAATCACGGTCGCGTTTTAGGTTGTTGGATTAGTGGTTAAACGGACATGATTAGTTGGATCTGTCACCTCTCTCTTTTTATATTAGTGGTGATTAATCTTGGTTATATATGGATATTAACTCGAAAAATTTAAACTAACAAATGATGACCCGTTGCGCAACTGCCGCAAATGACGAAAGTGAGACTGTATTTTAGCCACGTATGTTATTGTACGTCTTTGATATTTCTGTGACTCGTTTGTTTCTCTTACACGACAGATGGCACGGCATGATAACGACAAAGTTCTTTGCCGCGGTAGAAAAGTCTTGACATGATAGGAACTGGGGACATCTTTGGCAAAGCAAGACCTATCATGTCTTGGCAGAATTTCGCTGATCTTCTTGTCGTGGTAGGATTTCGATGATTTTTTTGCTGTGGCAAGATTCACAAAGATTTCTGCCACGATCCAAAGCTCCTCTACTGCTCTACATAGAATGGGATATGGGTTAATTAACCGGTTTTCACCTTAGGGGGTGTTGTCCTTCTACAGATAGTAGTAATGAAGTAGCATCAAGGCTCATTTGACCTACTGATAGACATGAAAATAGAAATAAAGATCACATTTATGAGGCAAAGGCTCTCAGGCTTACCTAGACAAACAAATAATAGAAACAGTGAAGGAACATAATGAAATAGACAGGGCCGGTCCTGTGATTTTCGGGGCCCGGAGCAAACTAAAATTTGGGGCCCTCAATACAACATACATAATAATAATATAACAATATAATAATAAATATATGTCTTACAACACTTAAAATTGATTAAAAGTCAAATATTGATGTGAAACATTTTATGCCTCTTGTGTTAAAAAATTATATAGATGCAAACTCTTTTATGACGGTTTATCAATATCCATCTTGTCAATTATCACATCGAATATGTTGGGAATTGTGTCATCGCGGTGTTTGGTGGTGTTGGGTGCAGTAAGATCTCCTCTCAGCGATCAGACCTCCCCCTCTCGGTTTGGTCGTGTGAGGGTAGACGATGGGTTGTCTCCCGCTCCTGTGCATGTGAGCGAACGGCGCTGCGTAGGACACATAGCAGATGGATAATTGCATTTGTACTAACCATGCCTTACAATTTTTCTTATTCTTGCACCGAGCTAAAAATCTATTTAATAGTTAAAAAAAAAGTTGTTCTTGTTGTCACTCTCGGATCTAAGTTGTCGCTTGACCGTCTATCATTTGGCTTGCGCACCGTTACACTTTGAGATCTGGTGCACCCTGTAAGATCATCACACTATACTTGGTTGTTCGACCTTTGGCAATGATTTTAACAGTTTTGGAGAGAAAAATAGTTAGATTTATCAACGCGTCATGAAAGAAAAATGGTCGATTGTGTCAATTCTTTGGACTACCGCGTCCCCGGCACCATTGTAATTTAATCAAGCGAAAAGTCCATTTTAAACCCTAAACTTGTAGAGGTTGGGCGAAATGAACCCTGAACTCTAAATCCCGGTCGTTTGAACCCTGAACTTAGCACTCCCGGTCTAAAATGAACCCTATGGCTGTTTGGCACACCGGGAAACAGAAAATCCTAGCCGAGAATATCCGTTGTCTCATTGACTGGACGGGCACACATGTCATACTCTTCTCTATCACCAATCCATTTCCCCATCTCTACATCCACCAAAGCAGTTGGTCGCCGGCGAGCGCGGGTGCGGGACGCTGTCGCGGAGAAGCGGAGTTAGCGGTGGCGCCGGCATGGGGCAGGGATATGTTCATGGCGCGGCAGCCCTCACAGTCGTCGTACCCGCGGCCCGAGTTCAGCGAGGCAATGGGAGGCATGGACAGTATGATGCTGACGACGTCGGCCAGCGAGATGACCCACGCCACGCTCTTCTTTGGGCCCCGTGAGATCGCAGGGCTGCGGCAACGCGCGCCGCCGCACATGGACCGGAGCTTCCAGTTCGAGCTAGTGGCGGTCTGCATCTGGCTCAGGTGTACGGCGGCGCTCGGATATTGCGCCGAGGAGGAGGTGCGCTGATACGTCTCAAACGTATCTATAATTTTGATGTTCCATGTTGATATTATACCAATTGTTACATGTTTTACATACACTTCATATCATTTTTATACATTTTCTGGGACTAACCTATTAACAAGATGCCACAGTGCCAGTTCCCGTTTTCTACTGTTTTTTTATTTCAGAAAAGCTGTTAAGAAAATATTCTCGGAATTGGACGAAAATCAACGGAGGTCCCCATTTCACTGACACGTCCACGGAGTCCAAAGGAGAGATGGAGAAGCGCCAGGAGGCGGCCACACCTGGGCTCGGCGCGGCCCCACCTCCTGCCGCGCCAAGGGGTGCTGTGGGCCCCTCGGGTGGCCTCCGACGCCGCCCTTTCGCCTATTTATTCCTCCCGTCAGGAAAACCCTAAAGGTCCGAGTCATATTCCACGAAAAGTTTCAGAGGCGCTGCCGTCGTCAACCCTAGCTCGGGAGGGTTCTGAAGCTCTTCCCGGCACTCTGCCGGAGAGGGGAATCATCACCGGAGGGCTCTACATCGCCATGCCTGCCTCCGGAGTGATGCGTGAGTAGTTCATCCTTGGACTACGGGTCCGTAGCAGTATCTAGATGGTTGTCTCTCCACTTTATGCTATCATGTTTAGATCTTGTGAGCTGCCTAACATGATCAAGATCATCTTATTGTAATGCTACATGTTGTGTTTGCTGGGATCCGATGAATATTGAATACTATGATCAAGTTGATTATTAATCTATCTTACATGTTATTTATGATCTTGCATGCTCTCCGTTACTAGTAGATGCTTTGGCCAAGCAGATGCTTGTAACTCCAAGAGGGGGTATTTATGCTAGATAGTGGGTTCATGCCTCCAGTAATCTGGGCGAGTGACAGCAACGTCTAAGGTTGTGGATGTGCTGTTGCCACTAGGGATAACATAACAATGCTATGTCTACGGTCATATGTATTTGTTTACATTACGCACATTACTTAATGCGATTATCCGTTGCTTGCAACTTAATACCAACGGGGGACACGGATGTTAACCTGACGGTGGATTATTAGTCATAGATGCGGTTGGATAACGGTCTATGTATCTTGTCGTAATGCCCAATTAAATATCATGGTAGTCATCTTGTCATTTATATGCATTGTCATGCGCTCACTATTTTATCAATTGTCCAGCTGTAATTTGTTTACCCAACAGGCTATTTATCTTTATGGAGAGACACCACTAGTGAACTGTGGACCCCGGTCTATTCTTTTACACTGATAAAACCACCAACTGCAAACAATTGTTCTCTTTTACTTCCTGCAATTAAATACTATTTTTCCACACCATACGTTTAATCCTTTGTTACAGCAAGCCGGGAAGATTGACAACCTTCCCGTTTCGTTGGGGCAAAGCAGTTTGATTGTGTTGTGTGCAGGTTCCACGTTGGTGATCGAGCAACGGCGCCACCAACAACCTTCTGAAGTGCTCCTACTCCTCCTGGATCTGACAACCTTGGTTTCTGACTGAGGGAAAGCTTGCTGCTGCACTGCTTCATACCTTCCTCTTGGGGTCTCCCAACGAACGTGTGTTTCACGTCATCAAGCTATTTTTCTGGCGCCGTTGCCGGGGAGATAGAAGACTTCAGCAAGGGGAGTCTCACGCTTCCAATATCTTTACTTTGTTTTTGTCTTGCTTAGTTTACTTTTATTTTATCTTGTTTGTTCTTAATTATCAAAAACACAAAAAAATTAGTTACATGCATCTAGTTTATTTTCGTTTTAGTTTTTGTTATTTCATCATGCTTCTCCCTAAGTTTACTTTAAAGGATATATCGGTGGGTAGTGGGTCTATCATTGGAAGAGATAACATTGAAGAATTCTTTAGTCATGTCAGTAGACTTAAAGATTTTGAAGATAGGTCCTTGGTAGAACTTGCTCCGAATTATGAAATTGCTGCAGCCTCTTTAGTTCACATGTTGGAAGCTAGGCTTGTTAATCTTAATCCTATAATGCAGCAAATGTTTCTTAAACTTCATGATATGGAAGATGGTGAGAAGAAAGATTTTGTTTTAGAAACCCTTCTTAAAGAATTTGATGATGTTGCTGGGGAGGCTAGAAAAGTTTTTATTCGATATAAGATGCTTGGCTATTTTATTGATATTGCTAATACACTTGAGAAACTGGAAAAAGATAGGCTTAAGTACACTAATGAAGCCAATTATGAGGGGGAAGTGAAAATACCAATACCTTTTAAGCTTGTAGGAATGCATGAGGCACTAGAAAAGAATTTTGATTGGATTGTTCCTGAAAACCTATTTGATAAGAATAGTGTGCCTAAAAGTATTGAAAGGGGAGTTTCTGAAACCTATATAGATAAGATACAATGCATTGTTGAGAAAACTTCTAACCTTTCTGTTGATGCTTCTACACTTGGTAATACTTGATGCATGTTTTGTGCCTAACTAAAAGGAGTCCGTGGTACAGTGGAGGCTTCGCCTTTTTCAGTCGGCTTGGACTTCTCTTCAGAGGCAACAAACTTGGTTGCAGTTTTGAGGGGTGAGATCTTCTCAGTAAAGCAAGCTCCTGTGATCACGACTTCTGGATCAGTCGGTTTTTCAGCAGGAGAAGGAGAAACATTCATCTGGTCAGTTGTCTGTTCTTCATGAGTCGGCTCAGCGTGTTTTTTAGGAGTGTTCTCCAAGTTATACTCCTCAGCAATGGGAGGGCTTGGAGCGCCACTAAGAGTAGCTTTCGCCCTGAAATTGCAAGTACGAAGGTAATATAAGAAAGAGCAAAAGAAAACAAAATTGATGAAAGTAAATACAAGTAACAGAAGGATATACGTATTACCCGGTATTGACTTGAAAGTCACGGGGGAGGTCGTTGCTGGAGCCTGAAGAAGCTGTAAGAGAGTATGATTTAGAAACTCGGATTTGACCAGCTAAAGGATAACTATCAGAGGGATGTTTTTGTGGTTCAAAGTTGGAAAAGGAAGTACCAGGGCGGCGTGGAGATGAAAGGTTTGGAATTCCCGGGTTAAGAGGATCTTCTCCAAGGGAGGACCGGGTAGTTCTCCTCTTGGTAGAGGGTTCAGCAGAACTCTGCGAAGATTTTTGAAGAAGAGTTTGGTTGAGTTTTTGCATAGCAAGATAAGAATATGGTTCTGTGGATATGCGAGAGTATGGCACCTTGGCACAGATAGTGCGAGCCTTCCTTTTCCCGGTAGTAGCAGATTCAGTGGCTTCAGAGCTACGGCCGGGTGAAGGAGTGGCTACCTTTTCAGCCGGTTCTGGTATTATAAAATGGGCATCAGTGGATAAATTGGGTTGAGTTTCGTTCTCAATTAAGCTTATGAAGAAGTGGCCAAGGGAGTCAAGTTCACCTTCTTCTTCTTCCTTTTCTTTTTCTTCTTCTTCTTCTTCACTCGAGGACAGAGCCTCGTCATCATCATCTTCATCATCATCTGCCTCAGGAGTGGCAGGGGGAGTCTCAACTTGCCACCAGTCATCAGATTCCTAGTGAAAAAATAGAAGTAAAATAATCAGTATACAATTGAGAAAGAATATGTTATTGAGATATTTATCAGTCGGGACTTACTGGTGGTGCCGGGTTATTCTTACTGAATGACAGAAGGCCATTATCTTTGATCGTCTCAACCTTTTCAGCAAGGAAGGCCTTGATAGCCTTGTTCAGAGCAGTGTTTGGGTAGGACTTCTCCGAGTAACGGAGGGAATCAGTCAGATGACCCGAGTAATCGCAAAGAAGTTTCTTGCGAATACTGTTGGGCTGAATTCGCCAACCCATCTACGTCTTGATCAGATCAGTTCCGCGGAGACCGTGCTTAACAAGAACGGAGATTTTCTTGAGGAGAGGCTGGATAGCTTCTCTCTCAGTGTCAGAAGCGAAGGAGTTCATGTTATTGTTGATAACGAGGGGCTCGACCGAATAACCCGGTAAAGGGCGTTCACCAGAAGGTATTTTGGCTTTGCAGTAAAAGTATGATTTTTGCCAATGCTTTACATGAGTATGAAGTTCGAGTGAAGGCATAGCAGAGCCTTTGTGGCGTTGAATAGAAACACCGCCACAGACCAAGAGGGGGCCATTCTTGTGCTCACGTTGAGGTTTGCACAAGAATAGCTCCAGGAAAAGAGCTAAGTTGGGAGGAATGCATAAGTACGATTCACAAAGAACTATATAGTTACTAATGTTCAAGATGGAGTTGGGTCCGAGATCGAAGACTCGGAGTCCGTAGTGATGAAGAAGATCCCTAAAGAAAGGATGACCCGGGGGACGAAAACCCCGGGTGACATGCTCAAGAAAGCAGATAACTTCACCTTCTTGGAGGGAAGGTCGAGTCTCCTCTTCAGTCCCTCTCCACTCGATCTCCGACTGAAGAGGAAGAACACCAGATTCAGCAAGTTCTTCGAGCTTGGATTGTGTGGCCATGGATTTGGCCCAGTTAGCCGTAATCCCAGATCTGGGCTTGGTGGTTTTCTTGATCTTCTTTGATGCCGATGCGGTGGCGCCATCACCGGTCTTGGCCTTGGCCTTAAGCTTCCTCGGGTCCTTGGGTGCCATGAGATCTGAAGATCTAGAAAATAGCAAGAAAAGAAATAAAAAAACGAGCTCAAGAACAGCCCGAGAAAGAGCAAGTCAAGATCCAGATGGAAGCAGAGTGCAGGAGTGAAAAATTAACCGGAGCTCGTGGAGATCTGGCGCGGAGCAGATTCCCCGGCGGTTAGTTGCAGCAATGCAGAGCTACGATGGCCGGCGGCGGCACGGCGAACTTGGAGGAACCCTAACCCTAGCTCGAGGAGAGAGAAGGACCGAGGTTGAAGATGAAGGGTGAGGTGAATGGGGAAAGTGAAACCCTTTTTTACCGTAGACCACTATTTATAGCCCTGGGGTGAAACCCTAGGAGCGTGAAAAACGAGGAGATAAGATTCTGTTTGACCATGGGTCAAGGACACGAGGGAATCTGTCAGAGAATGTCTCCCGGTCGTTGATTGGAGAGAATTGAGTGTGAGAGAAAAGCCGGGTTATAAGAGAACCGCCAAAAGGAGCTGGTCTGAAACATAACCCGGCCATTCAGTGTTAATGATCTTTATTTTTGTTTTCAGGAGTTTAACTCGGATAATCTCATCAGCAGTTACCCTCTAGTAATCAAATCAAGACCAAGATTATCAAGTGAAGCAACCAATGAGCTTATTCAAGTCAAACTTGGGGACTACTGTTGGGGGGATAATAACTCGGTATACTCATGACCAAGGAAGAATCAGTCGGACGGCCCAAGGCCTGGTCCGGGTGATATATACAAGATGTGGGCCGGGTTATAGTTGGGCCAATAGGCCTAACATGACTCGTCCCTGGAAGGAAGGACCTAGAAGAACTGGAGTCTGAGTAAAGGAAGGAACCGGGTGACTTGGAGGCTACGGAAGGTCTAGAAGAACCTAGAGTAGGACTCCGGGCTCGTATGTAACTCGGTATTCATTGTAAGTTCGGGAGACCCGACGTCTATATAAACGGGCTCCCAGAACATAGATAGATAAGTCTTAAGCCCTAGTTCGATATCACCGCTATCAAGCGAAACCCTTGTAACATGTCTCGTAACCCGGCTCTGTTATCGTAGCCGAGTTATCGAGACCTCGAGATCAATAACATAGAAGCAGGAAGTAGGTCTTTATCTCCAATGGAGAGTCTGAACCTGGGTAAACCCTTTTTCTCCAACGAGCGTGACAATCTCCTGAAGGACCAAGGCGCCTTGCCCCAATCATCAAGTTACCCTATGGTAACATCTGCCGTGATAACCCCACGACAGGAGGCAACCCATTTATTTTTATTTCTGCAATTTTTCTTTTTATTGAGTCAAGGAACTTGTTTACTTCTGTAGCAACTCCTTTGTATCTTTACTTTTTCGTATTGTTGTGCCAAGAAGAGTCTCTAATGATAAGATGATGCTAGATTTTGATTGCTGCGCAGAAACAGATTTTTTCTGTTCACTGTACGAAAATTATAAATTCATATAAATGTGATTTTAATCTGCAAATTTTTGTGCATAATCCTGATGTATGTACTCATCTTTCGTTAGTTCAAAGTTTTTCGATCTGAGCAACGTAAGTGCCTCGAAAAAATTCGTCTTTGTGGACTGTTCTGTTTTAGACAGATTATGTCTTTTATTTTGCATTCTCTCTTTTACTAGTGTTGGGTGGAATTATTTTTTGGGTGGAAGAGCTTCACATAACATCAGTGGCAGTAGTTAATATTTAAAGTAACGGTCATATTGCGTCCTTACAGAACATGTGAGTTTTTGATTGATGCACTAACCCTCTAATGAGATTTACTTTGAGTTTGGTGTGGCGGAAGTTTTCAAGGGTCAAGAGAGAAGAGTGATATAATAGGATCAAGAAGAGTAAAGAGCTTAAACTTGGGGAGGCTCCCATGGATCTCCCCAGCATATTTCATGAAGACTTAAGCGTCTAAGCTTGGGGATGCCCAAGGCATCCCCTTCTTCATCGTCAAAATTATCAGGTCATCTCTAGTGAAACTATATTTTCATTCTTTCACATCATATGTGCTGTTCTTGGAGCGTCTGTGTGCTTTTATTTTCAGTATGTTATTTTTATTTTCTGATATCAACTTGATTGGATCCTAGCATTCTTGATTGGGAGAGAGACACGATCCGCTTTTTCATTAGAATACTCCTATTCTTCACTTATACTTGTTGAGTATTCATATCTAGCGCTGTTAAGCTTTTAGCTCTTGTTTTCATGTATCTCTTGTCAGAGCTATTAGTTCTTTTAAAGAAAATACTCTCTTACTTCACTTATACTTGTTTGGAGAGTTATTGAAATAAATTGATTGGTGTTTGGTTGGAACAGGAAATGTTGCATGTGGTAAATGGTATAATGGAAAAGACTTACATACTCTTGTAGATCACTAACTTGGATAATTTGATACTTGTCAATTGTTTTGAGTTAACAAGTAGGTCATGATTAAACTTTTGCATCATGTAAGTTAAGCCCATTAGTGAAGAACTACCGTAAAGCTTGTTGAAATTTGGTTTGCATGAGTGGTATCTCTAAGGTCTAGATATTTTCTAGTAAAAGGGTTTAGTTAACAAGGAAGACAGTGTGGAGTCTTATAATTTTTGCAATATGTTGGTCATATAAAACTTGGTGTACCGGTTGACAGCTCGTGCATCCAAATCCTTGAGCCAAAATCCATGCCATCTGTGTCCATCATAACTACCTATATGTGGTATTTCCTTGCCACTCCAAGTAAATTTTTCATGTGCTACCTTTAAACTATTCAAAATTGTTACTACTCCTTTTTGTGTCAATGTTTACTAAGCTCATGAGGACGTGGTGGATGTCTTTATGTCACTTGTCAAGCTGACTTTACCTTTAGACTAGCGGCATATACATCCGCTTATCTATTAATTTTACAAAAAGAGCTGGCAACGGGGTGCCCAGTCCCAATTAATTACAACTTTAACCGCTTAATCTCTTCACATTTTGTCAACTGAATACACAGTGAAACATCTGCATGTGTTAACCAAAGAGAAAAAGAGGGATGATCTGCCTTGCTGGTAGAAATAACGTCCTTCAAGGGAGCCGCTCTTAAAAGTCTGTTTGGCCGGGGTCATATTGTACTTTCCACTACTGATTCGTTGACCAATTAACATACACCTCTCAAAACTTAATTTTTACTCTCTATATGATTTCAAAAACTAAAAAGCTCTAGCACATGATTTAATCCCTGCTTCCCTCTGCGAAGGGCATTTCTTTTACTTTTATGTTGAGTCAGTTTTCCTACTTCTTTCTATCTTCGACAAGCAAACACTAGTGTCAACTTTGGTACAAAAATTGTTATATGCTACATATTGGATTTATTATATTGCTTTGTGTTGACAATATCCATGACATAAATGTGTTAAAAGTTGAAGCAAACGCTGAAACTTAAATCTTCCTTTGTGTTGGTTAAATACCTTTTACTAGAATCTATTGCTTTTTGAGTTAACTCTTATGTAAACCTGTGGATGCAATGTATCCAAAGTATTATTCATGAAAAGTTTTGCTTGTATGATTCAGTTGTTTACTCATTATCTATTTGGTAGCAAACTATAGACCATTGACTTGGATCACTTCATTCATTTACATGTGCCTTACAATACTATTTGATCAAGATTATGATGGTAGCATGTCACTTCAAAAATTATTTTGTTTTATTGTTTACCTACTCGAGGACGAGTAGGAACTAAGCTTGAGGATGCTGATACGTCTCAAACGTATCTATAATTTTTGATGTTCCATGTTGATATTATACCAATTGTTACATGTTTTACATACACTTCATATCATTTTTATACATTTTCAGGGACTAACCTATTAACAAGATGCCACAGTGCCAGTTCCTGTTTTCTGCTGTTTTTGTATTTCAGAAAAGCTGTTAAGGAAATATTCTCGGAATTGGACGAAAATCAACGGAGGTCCCTATTTCACCGACACGTCCACAGAGTCCAAATGAGAGACGGAGAAGCGCCAGGAGGCGGCCACACCTGGGCTCGGCGCGGCCCCACCTCCTGCCAGGCCGAGGGGTGGTGTGGGCCCCTCGGGTGGCCTTCGACGCCGCCCTTTCGCCTATTTATTCCTCCCGTCTGGAAAACCCTAAAGACCTTAGTCATATTCCATGAAAAGTTCCAGAGGCGCCGCCGTCGTCAACCCTAGCTCGGGAGGGTTCTGAAGCTCTTCCCGGCACCCTGCCGGAGAGGGGAATCATCACCGGAGGGCTCTACATCACCATGCCTGCCTCCGGAGTGATGCGTGAGTAGTTCATCCTTGGACTACGGGTCCATAGCAGTAGCTAGATGGTTGTCTCTCCATTTTATGCTATCATGTATATATCTTGTGAGCTGCCTAACATGATCAAGATCATCTTATTGTAATGCTACATGTTGTGTTTGCTGGGATCCGATGAATATTGAATACTATGATCAAGTTGATTATTAATCTATCTTAAATGTTATTTATGATCTTGCATGCTCTTCGTTACTAGTAGATGCTTTGGCCAAGCAGATGCTTGTAACTCCAAGAGGGGTATTTATGCTAGATAGTGGGTTCATGCCTCCAGTAATCTGGGTGAGTGACATCAACGTCTAAGGTTGTGGATGTGCTGTTGCCACTGGGGATAACATAACAATGCTATGTCTATGGTCATATGTATTTGTTTACATTACGCACATTACTTAATGCGATTATCCGTTGCTTGCAACTTAATACCAACGGGGGACACGGATGTTAACCTGACGGTGGATTATTAGTCATAGATGCGGTTGGATAACGGTCTATGTATCTTGTCGTAATGCCCAATTAAATATCATGGTAGTCATCTTGTCATTTATATGCATTGTCATGCGCTCACTATTTTATCAATTGCCCAGCTGTAATTTGTTTACCCAACAGGCTATTTATCTTTATGGAGAGACACCACTAGTGAACTGTGGACACCGGTCCATTCTTTTACACTGATAAAACCACCAACTGCGAACAATTGTTCTCTTTTACTTCCTGCAATTAAATACTATTTTTCCACACCATACGTTTAATCCTTTGTTACAGCAAGCGGGAAGATTGACAACCTTCCTGTTTCGTTGGGGCAAAGTAGTTTGATTGTGTTGTGTGCAGGTTCCACGTTGGTGATCGAGCAACGGCGCCACCAACAACCTTCTGAAGTGCTCCTACTCCTCCTGGATCTGACAACCTTAGTTTCTTACTGTGGGAAAACTTGCTGATGCACTGATTCATACCTTCCTCTTGGGGTCTCCCAACGAACGTGTGTTTTACGTCATCATGCGCCTCTGTTCATCGTGAACGCGAGCTGCCGCTCCGACGTGTCGTTGCACGGTAGGGCACCGGCGGGAGCAAGGCATGGCTGCAGGCTGCAACATTGCGACGGCTAGCCTCCAAAGAAAAAAAAACACTTGATTGGCGAAGAAGGTGGATATGACATGTGGGCCAATGTTGTCAGACAAAGTAGCAATTTATAATTTTATTTTTTCTCTGTCAGACATGTACAAGGTTCAATTTAGACCGGGATTGCTAAGTTCAGGATTTAAACGACCGGGATTTGGAGTTCAGGGTTCATTTCATCTAACCTCTGCAAGTTTAGGGTTTAAAATAGACTTTTCCCTTTAATCAAACCCTAGTATTTTTTAGTTCTTTTTAGGGAACTTTTCCCATAGCTAACGAAGGCCAAAAGGCCGAGCTAACAAAAGCAAAATGAAGGCCCAAAAAGTAAAAAGGCCACGTCTCAGCCCACTTACAAGTATCGATCGGAGGTAACAATTCGTTCGTCCTCTTCCTGTACCGTACGAGGGGAAACCTTTCCAGCTCCTCTAATGGCCGCACCGGATGAGCTCTTCCCGCTGCATATGTAGTACCTCCTGGGCCCCCCTTCGATTCGGGGGCCGGGGCAGCCGTTCCCCTGACCCCCTCAGGGCCGGCCCTGGAAATAGCATAAACGCTCATTTGAAGCAGTTCTCGCAGTTGCGCGAGACTCGGTCATATCGAGTGGCCGGTATATGCACAACTCCACATGCCGCTGATGACAACAAGGGGAGTACCGCTGCTAGAGTGACGCACAACTAAGCACAAACCAAGCCACCCTCCTACAAGAAAAAAAGATGGAAGTATCAAAAAGCAATTCAAGCATTGAGTAAAACTCGGAGCAGACCACCTAGGATGAACTGCAAAATATCAAAAAATTATCAAAGAGGAAAACAATTGTTGTGCTCAGGAGGTTATATACACACCTATCGAGAAAAATTGTCAAAGAGCCTGACAGTGGTCCCACCCATCAGTTTTATGGTTAAGTAAGCGTCGTGGACGGTTACCAATGGAGTGGTGGATATTTGAAACGTATTAACATTGGACTGGTGGCTTTTTTAAACCCTAACGTATCTCGGTGGTTTTTGAAACCCTATCCTGAATTGTGGTGGTTTTTCGTAATTAACTCCACACCTATCAGGTAAATCTAATGGTGGGGTACGACTGTTGGAAATAAGCACGTTGTGCCTCGTATACGAGTTGCATACGTAGACGAGTCCGATTAGCGTAGGAATTAGGAGTCCTAAACCTACCTTGTTAGCTGCACTAGCGCTGCTATATATACCTGCAAAGACCCATGTAATCTATACCAGATCGTGAGATAGAAATAAAGAAAGTTTCAGAGAGATCCGATACGGGCCTCTAGCAATCCGAGTTTCCTGTGTCACGTGTGTCCAGCGATTGTGTGATCGATACCATCGATCGTACGTGAGCTAGCTAAACAGATCGATCCATTGAGGTGGTTGTGTGCTTGCTTAGCTTGCTACGTGCGCGTATTGCGGAGTTATCCCGAGGAGCTGTGCTACGTCCGCGTACTGTCGGAAAGTACTCGACGACCGTGACATGAAGATCGGGGCAAAGCTAACAATTGATATAGAGACTGGTGATATTCGTCCGTGATTTTCCGAAAGCACTAGAAGATCATGGCGATGGTGAAGCATGGCGAGAACTCGGCATCGGCACCGGTGGTGGAGACGGTGGGGGTGGCTTTGTATCCGCGCCTTGATCGCAAGGACTACGGGCTATGGGCCATCAACGTGGAGGTGGCCATGGAAGCTCAGGAGATCTGGGAGGCTGTCGATCCAGGCGGCGATGATTACGTCAAGGGAGGCGCGAAGTACACGAAAGATCGCCGGGCGTTAACGGCGCTCTATTCCATCTGCCAAGAGACGTGATGCAACACCTCGTCGGAAAGAAATCGGCGAAGGATCCATGGGAGACGATCAGGTGATACGTCTCAAACGTATCTATAATTTTGATGTTCCATGTTGATATTATACCAATTGTTACATGTTTTATATACACTTCATAGCATTTTTATGCATTTTCTGGGACTAACCTATTAACAAGATGCCACAGTGCCAGTTCCTGTTTTCTGCTGTTTTTGTATTCCAGAAAAGCTAGTCTGGAAATATTCTCGGAATTGGACGAAATTTGGACAGAACCTCCTATTTTTCCAACACAAGACGGAGTCCAGAGGAGAGACGGAGGAGGGCCACATGGCACCCACACCATGGGGCCGCCGGGCCCCCCTGCCGCGCCGTGGGGTGGTGTGGGGCCCTCGTGGCTCCGCAGCCGCCGCCCTTTCGCCTATTTATCTTCCCGACGCGAAAACCCTAAAACCCGAGCCATTATCCACGAAAAGTTCCAGAGACGCCGCCGCCGTCAACCCTAGCTCGGGAGGGTTCAGAAGCTCTTCCCGGCACCCTGCCGGAGAGGGGAATCATCACCGGAGGGCTCTACATCACCATGCCTGCCTCCGGAGTGATGCGTGAGTAGTTCATCCTTGGACTACGGGTCCATGGCAGTAGCTAGATGGTTGTCTCTCCACTTTATGCTATCATGTTTAGATCTTGTGAGCTGCCTATCATGATCAAGATCATCTTATTGTAATGCTACATGTTGTGTTTGCTGGGATCCGATGAATATTGAATACTATGTCAAGTTGATTATCAATCTATCTTATATGTTATTTATGATCTTGCATGCTTTCCGTTACTAGTAGATGCTTTGGCCAAGTAGATATTTGTAACTCCAAGAGTGAGTATTTATGCTAGATAGTGGGTTCATGCCTCCGGTAATCTGGGAGAGTGACAATAACTTCTAAGATTGTGATGTGCTGTTGCCACTAGGGATAAAATAACCGATGCTTAGCTTAAGGGTACGCCGTTAGGTCTAATGCATTTGTTTACTTTACGCACATTACTTAATGCAATTATCCGTTGCTTGCAACTTAATACCAACGGGGAACTCGGTATGACAACCTGGCGGTGGATTATTAGTCATAGACGCTGTTGGATAACGGTCTATGTATTTTGTCGTAATGCCCACATGAATATCATAGTAATCATCATGTCATATATATGCATTGTCATGCGCTCAATATTTTGTCAATTGCCCAGCTGTAATTTGTTCACCCAGCATGTTAGTTATCTTTTATGGAGAGACACCACTAGTGAACTGTGGACCCCGGTCCATTCTTTTACACTGATAATACAACCAACTGCAAACACTGTTCCTTTTCATTCTCTGCAATTTACTACTGTTTTCCACACCATACGTTTAATCCTTTGTTTTCAGCAAGCCGGTGAGATTGACAACCTCACTGTTTCGTTGGGGCAAAGTAGTTTGATTGTGTTGTGTGCAGATTCCACGTCGGCGCCGGATTCCTGGTGTTGCGCCGTGCCACATTCGCCACCAACAACCTTCAGAAGTGATTTCTTGCTCCTACTGGTTCGATTAAACCTTGGTTTCATACTGAGGGAAACTGCTGCTACACTGCTTCATACCTTCCTCTTGGGGTCTCCCAGCGAACGTGTGATCCACGCAATCAAGCTCTTTTTCTGGCGCCGTTGCCGGGGAGCAGAAGCACTTCGGTTCAGAAATCTCCTTACTTCCCCTTCCACACGCCATATTTTCTGGCGCCGTTGCCGGGAGCAAGAGGATTTCTGCAAGGGGAGTTTCACGCTTCCAATCTCTTTACTTTGTTATTGTCTTGCTTAGTTTATTTTTATCAGTCTTGTTTGCTTTATTTATCAAAAACAAAAAAAATTAGTTTTCTGCATCTAGTTTATTTCGGTTTGTTATTATGTCTAGTTGTTTACTTGCTATCAATGGCTGGTCTCTCTGAAGCGAAATCTTATTGGCTAAGTGGGTTCACAGAGGAACAACAAAATTATTATAAGGAATACCGCTTATCTCAAAAAGGGAAATATTTATGGGAACAAATAAGTAGATTGAATTATTTTGCTAAAAACTTGTGCTCTACTTATGATGAATCCTACTGCTTTAATGAATCTTTATGTTGTAGAAGGCATAAACACCTCCCTTTCCAATGTGATTATAATGATAATGAAACCTTGGCTGCTTATGCTAAAGGAAACTATGACTTTGTTAATCTTGAACAAATTGAAGAATTTTTTGTTTTTAAGGGTGCCTATGAAATTGCTGGTTATATTCAAGATGATGATGCTCCTTATAGATCTGATACTTTTGCTATGCTTGGATATTGCCTTGAGTATTATAATGATAATCCTTATATTACTGAATTTCTTGAGAAAAGACATCCTCAAAAAGAAGAGACCATTGTCTTGCAGGAACCTGTAGAAGAAGAAACTACTGCTGAAGCTGAAAGCTCATTGGATGAACAAAAGAAGGAAGAATGGATTAGCTACCCATGCCTACCTTCTAATGAGAGTAACTCTTTACCTCTTACATTATTTGATCACCCTCCATCCTTATCAAAGGAGGATGAATGTTATGTTCCTGTGGATTCTCTTGAAATATTCCCTATGAGTAAAACTTGTGGAAATGAGTATGCTACTGTTATTTATGATAATCCATGCTATTTTGATAAATCTTATGATAATCCTTTATTTGTGCGTATCGAAATGCATGGTAATGAGAGTTTGTTTAGAAAATGTTTATGATAAAGCTCTAGATGATGGTCCTATATTGCTTGATAATATTATGTACTACTAATGAAAATGGGATTGGAAGGTCTTGATTTATCTATGGAGTCCCATACCTCTTGAGAATGATCAATCATCTTGTTATAAAATGTTAAAAGTGGGTTTGAAAGTTTTAATCCCACTATTTTGAGCTTGATAAAAATTATGTGTTTGTAGATCATGAAAAGCATGCTTTATGTGATAGTTATATTGTTGAGTTTGTTCATGATGCTACTGAAAATTATTATGAGAGAGGAAAATATGTTTAGAAATTTCATGTACTAAAACACCTCTCATGCTGAAAGTTTTGAAGTTGCTCTTGTTTTACTTCCTATGCTTGTCACTTTGTTCTTTATGAATTTATTTGTATACAAGATTCCTATGCATAGGAAGTGGGTTAGACTTAAATTTTTTAATTTCTTCTTGATGCTCCTTTTGCTTCATTTTCTATTTTATGTGAGCATCATTAAAACTTCTGCCTAGCTGAAAGGCGTTAAAGAAAAGCGCTTATGGGAGACAACCCATTATTTTATTTCTGCAATTTTTGAGTCAAGGAGTTGTTTACTTCTGTAACAATTCCTTTGTATCTTTATTTTATCGCATTGTTGTGCCAAGTATTGCCTCTAATAGGAAGATGATGCTAGATTTGGATTTCTGCGCAGGAACAGATTTCTGCTGTTCACCGTTTTAATTCTGTAAAATCACAGAAAAATTATTTAAATCTGAAATTTTTGTGCGTGATCCTCAGATATGTACGCATCTTTCGTTAGTTTAAAGTTTTTCGATCTGAGCAACGTAAGTGCCTCGAAAAAATTCGTCTTTGCGGACTGTTCTGTTTAGACAGATTCTGTCTTTTATTTTTCGCATTCTCTCTTTTACTAGTGTTGAGTGGAATTCTTTTTTAGGGTGAAGAGCTTCACATAACATCAGTGGCAGTAGCTAATGTTAAAAGTAACGGTCATGTTTGTGTCCTTATAGAACATGTGAGTTTTTGATTGTGCACTAACCCTCTAATGAGAATTACTTTGAGTTTGGTGTGGCGGAAGTTTTCAAGGGTCAAGAGAGAAGGATGATATAATGTGATCAAGAAGAGTGAAGAGCTTAAGCTTGGGGATGCTCCCATGGATCACCCCAGCATATTTCAAGAAGACTCAAGCGTCTAAGCTTGGGGATGCCCAAGGCATCCCCTTCTTCATCAGCAACTTATCAGGTCATCTCTAGTGAAACTATATTTTAATTCTTTCACATCATATGTGCTTTACTTGGAGCGTCTGTGTGCTTTTATTTTCAGTATTTTATTTTTCTTATGGTCAACTTGATTGGACCCCAGCATTCTTGATTGGGAGAGAGACACGCTCCGCTTTTTCATATGAATACTCCTATTCTTCACTTATACTTGTTGAGTATTCTTATCTAGCTATTGCTATGCTTTTAGCTCCTGTTTTTCATGCATCTCTTATTCAGAGCTGTTAGTTCTTTTAAAGAAAGTACTCTCTTGCTTCACTTATAATTGTTTGGAGAGTTTATGTTGAAATAAATTGATTGGTGTTTGGTTGGAACAGAAAATGTTGCATGTGGTAGATGGTATAATGGAAAAAGCTTACATATTCTTGTAGATCATTGTATTGGATAATTTGATACTTGTCAATTGTTTTGAGTTATCAAGTAGTTCATGTTTAAGCTTTTGTATCATGTAGTTAAAACCTATTAATGAAGAACTACCGTAAAGCTCGTTGAAATTTGGTTTGCATGATTGGTATCTCTAAGGTCTAGATATTTTCTAGTAAAAGGGTTTGGTTAACAAGGAAGACAGTGTAGAGTCTTATAATGCTTGCAATATGTTTTCATATAAGCCTTGCTGTGTCGGTTGATATCCTGTGTTTGCTTCAAATAACCTTGCTAGCCTAAACTCTGTACTGAGAGGGAATGCTTCTCGTGCATCCAAAACCTTGAGCCAAAATCCATGCCATCTGTGTCCACCATAACTACCTATATGTGGTATTTCTTGCCATTCCAAGTAAATTTTTCATGTGCTACCTTTAAACTATTCAAACTTATTACTCCTATTTTGTGTCAATGTTTACCAAGCTCATGAGGACGGGGTGGATGTCTTTATGTCAACTGTCAAACAGACTTTACCACCGGACTAGCGGCATATACATCCGCTTATCCATTAATTTTGCAAAAAGAGCTGGCAAATGGGGTGCCCAGTCCCAATTAATTACAACTTTAACCGCTTAATTCTCTTCACATTTTTGCCCTGATTTATCAGTCAAGCAATGACAAACAGTGAAATATCTGCATGTGTAAACAAAAGAGAAAGAGGGATGATCTGCCTTGCTGGTAGAAATAACGTCCTTCATGGGAGCCGCTCTTAAAAGTCTGGTTGGCAGGGGTCATATTGTACTTTCCATTTTCTGATTCGTTGACAATTAACAAACACCTCTCAAAACTTATTTTTACTCTCTATATGATTTCAAAAACTTAAAAAGCTCTAGCACATGATTTAATCCCTGCTTCCCTCTGCGAAGGGCCTTTCTTTTACTTTTATGTTGAGTCAGTTTTCCTACTTCTTTCTATCTTAGAAGCAAACACTAGTGTCAACTTTGGTGCAACAATTTTTATATGCTCGTATATTGCACTTATTATATGCTTTGTGTTGACAAATATCCATGAGATATATATGTTGAAAGTTGAAAGCAATTGCTGAAACTTAAATCTTCCTTTGTGTTGGTTAAATACCTTTTACTTAGAATCTATTGCTTTATGAGTTAACTCTTATGCAAAACTCTTGATGCTTGTCTCGAAAGTACTATTCATGAAAAGTTTTTGCTTATATGATTCAGTTGTTTGCTCATTATCTACTTGCTAGCAAACTATAGACCATTGACCTGGATCACTTCATTCATAACATGTGCTTTACAGTATTATTTGATCAAGATTATGATTGTAGCATGTCACCTCAGAAATTATTTTGTTTTTATCGTTTTACCTACTCGAGGACGAGTAGAACTAAGCTTGGGGATGCTTGATACGTCTCAAACGTATCTATAATTTCTGATGTTCCATGTTGATATTATACCAATTGTTACATGTTTTATATACACTTCATAGCATTTTTATGCATTTTCTGGGACTAACCTATTAACAAGATGCCACAGTGCCAGTTCCTGTTTTCTGCTGTTTTTGTATTCCAGAAAAGCTAGTCTGGAAATATTCTCGGAATTGGACGAAACTTGGACAGAACCTCCTATTTTTCCAACACGAAGACGGAGTCCAGAGGAGAGACGAGGAGGGCCACGTGGCACCCACACCATGGGGCCGCGCGGCCCCCCTGCCGCGCCGTGGGGTGGTGTGGGGCCCTCGTGGCTCCGCAGCCGCCGCCCTTTCGCCTATTTATTCTTCCCGACGCGAAAACCCTAAATACCCGAGCCATTATCCACGAAAAGTTCCAGAGACGCCGCCGCCGTCAACCCTAGCTCGGGAGGGTTCAGAAGCTCTTCCCGGCACCCTGCCGGAGAGGGGAATCATCACCGGAGGGCTCTACATCACCATGCCTGCCTCCGGAGTGATGCGTGAGTAGTTCATCCTTGGACTACGGGTCCATGGCAGTAGCTAGATGGTTGTCTCTCCACTTTATGCTATCATGTTTAGATCTTGTGAGCTGCCTATCATGATCAAGATCATCTTATTGTAATGCTACATGTTGTGTTTGCTGGGATCCGATGAATATTGAATACTATGTCAAGTTGATTATCAATCTATCTTATATGTTATTTATGATCTTGCATGCTTTCCGTTACTAGTAGATGCTTTGGCCAAGTAGATGCTTGTAACTCCAAGAGTGAGTATTTATGCTAGATAGTGGGTTCATGCCTCCGGTAATCTGGGAGAGTGACAATAACTTCTAAGATTGTGGATGTGCTGTTGCCACTAGGGATAAAATAACCGATGCTTAGCTTAAGGGTACGCCGTTAGGTCTAATGCATTTGTTTACTTTACGCACATTACTTAATGCAATTATCCGTTGCTTGCAACTTAATACCAACGGGGAACTCGGTATGACAACCTGGCGGTGGATTATTAGTCATAGACGCTGTTGGATAACGGTCTATGTATTTTGTCGTAATGCCCACATGAATATCATAGTAATCATCATGTCATATATATGCATTGTCATGCGCTCAATATTTTGTCAATTGCCCAGCTGTAATTTGTTCACCCAGCATGTTAGTTATCTTTTATGGAGAGACACCACTAGTGAACTGTGGACCCCGGTCCATTCTTTTACACTGATAATACAACCAACTGCAAACACTGTTCCTTTTCATTCTCTGCAATTTACTACTGTTTTCCACACCATACGTTTAATCCTTTGTTTTCAGCAAGCCGGTGAGATTGACAACCTCACTGTTTCGTTGGGGCAAAGTAGTTTGATTGTGTTGTGTGCAGATTCCACGTCGGCGCCGGATTCCCTGGTGTTGCGCCGTGCCACATTCCGCCACCAACAACCTTCAGAAGTGATTTCTTGCTCCTACTGGTCGATTAAACCTTGGTTTCATACTGAGAGAAACTGCTGCTACACTGCTTCATACCTTCCTCTTGGGGTCTCCCAGCGTACGTGTGATCCACGCAATCATCAGGATCCTCCACCAAGGACAACACCTCTTCAAACCCTGATGAAGAACTATGAGGATTTGAAGATGGAGGAAAGCGAGACGGTTGATCAGTTTGCCGCCCGTTTCGTCACCCTCATCAACGCAATCACGGGATACGGCGAGAAGCTGGATGAGATCAAGAACGTCAGAAGATTCTTGCGTGCCGCACCGGCACGCTACATGCAGATCGTGACGTCGATCGAGCAGTGTGGTGATATGAATACTCTGACGATAGAGGATCTCGTCGGATGATTCAAGGCACACGACGAGAGGGTTCGGCTCAGTTTCGGCGATCCATATCAGAACGAGCACTTGATGCTCATGAAGCAGCAGTGGATGACTCTTTTTCGAAAGAATAGTGGCTCCACGAGCGGCGACAAGAAGGATAAGCAACGCCCAGTGAAAAAGTACATCGCTGAGCAGGATGATGATGAGCAAGAGGATGACGATGAAGAGGAGGAGGAGGAGGACGACACTCCGCCGAGGAGGAAGAAATTTGACATAAAGAAAGTAAGGTGTCATAACTGTCGTGAACTCGGGCACTTCAAGTCTAATTTCTGGAAATCATCGAAGAAGCAAAGGGCTCTCATGGCCCAGGAAGGAGATGATAGTGCGATGCACTTGATGTGCGAACTGGTGGACGAGGATGATCCAGTCCTTCAAGCGGTGGCTAAAGAAACTGACACGCTTGTGGAAGAGAAAGTTTGCCTTCAAGTTTCGGAAACTCGTGTCGATGCTACTGACACGGGAGGTGATTCGAGAACTCATGCCGATAGTACTGGTATGAAGGCATACGTAGTGCCAGAAGTCCACGAAGTACGACGTGTTGTCGCGTCACAGGGGAAAGAAGTGAAGGCGTACGTTGCGTCAGAGGTCCACGGAGTGTGGCACGGTGTCACGTCGCAGGGTAAAGGAGTGGTTGTCGAATGAAAAGGCAACGCTCCAGGAGCAAGGCGCAACGTTGTGTGGCCAAGGAAAAACTCATCGGCACCTCCACGCGCAGAAGAACCAGGAAACAGGCCGGCTCGGCCAGAAATAGAGCAAGGGGCTGGCAGCCCAGAAAGGCCAGGAAAAGGAGAAGGGCTAGGGAGCCCAACAAGGAGGCCGCATGGAAGTGGCCCAGGTGCTGCTTCGAACTGGCCAGAAGAGAGGCACAGCCCAGCTCGGGCTGGTGTAGTACCTGGAGGCTCTTTACGTGATAAAGAAAGAGCAGAAGGAGACGGGCCATACCGGCCAAAAGGTCACACGCGTGGTGAGCCAGCTTTGACAGGAGCCTCGCACGCAGAAGGAGATAGCGCCTGGACGGGTGATGAAGAGTATGGCGCACCTGTTCCGACAGTATAGGAATCAAGGAGACGGCCATCTACTTTGGTGGAAGAGTGTTGGCGTCAACTAAGGCCAGCATTGCCGGAAGAAGAGCAACAAGACGAGCGTGAGGTGTATCTTGCGCGGCTATATTTGTTCAAGGTAATTATTCCGGAGATGAAGCCGATAAAGTACACAGAAGATTGCCTGGAAAGCACCAAAGAAAAGGTGATGTTTGAAGACGTCGACAAAAAGGATTGTTGCCGTCGGAGTGAAGATGAGTCGACAAAAGCAAAGTCAATGTCATGGAAGTCTCAAGGAACGACAAAAATAATGTATGTGATGAAGGCTGAAGCGGCAAGAGCAGTGCCGAGGGTAACACCTACGCAAAGCAACTGGCGTATATGGGACCCAGGAAGAAGTGAAGCACACGTCGTGCTTAGGTGGGTGAATGTTGGAAATAAGCACGTTGTGCCTCGTATATGTGTTGCATACGTAGACGAGTCTGATTAGCGTAGGAATTAGGAGTCCTAAACCTACCTTGTTAGCTGCACTAGCGCTGCTCTATATACCTGTAAAGACCCCATGTAATCTGTACCAGATCGTGAGACAGAAATAAAGAAAGTTTCAGAGAGGTCCGATATGGGCCTCTAGCAATCCAATCGAGTTTCCTATGTCGCGTGTGTCCAGCGATTGTGTGATGGATACCATCGATCGTACGTGAGCTAGCTAAACAGATCGATCCATTGAGGTGGCTGTGTGCTTGCTTAGCTTGCTACGTGCGCGTATTGCCGGAGTTATCCCGATGAGTTGTTCTACGTCCGCGTACTGTCAGAAAGTACTCGACGACCGTGACGTGAAGATCGGGCCAAAGCTAACAACGACGATATAACTAATTATGCCCAAACATTACAAAATTGCCTACCTGTAGAAACAAAATGTTTGGCTTATGGAGTCAGCTCATCTTTGTTGGATGGCAGTATAACATCATTAGCAACAATACCTAGGCAGGATAAGGAAATTATTCCTTTTTGGATACATTGGATCAGACTGTTACCTAGAAAAAATGTACCGATAAACTGAATCATGCAACCACATGCATCAAGCAGCTCCAACAAAAATAATTAAACCTTCATAGACATAAAATGAAGATGAACACACAGTTCAATCACTTGACAAATTAACCAAAAAATGAACTCTTAATCATAGAAATCATATAAACAGTGAACAAATTAATACTAAATTAGGGATATTAGAACTGAGCCAAAGAGGAGCTCTCTCACGACCTGTGCATTTTTGACAGTCAGATCGTGCTCTTGAGATAGTTTTGGCCGTTAGATCTCCATCACATCCCGTGACATGGGCCAAATGTCCCTGGGACGCTACTCGGCAAACCCTATTCATCGACCTGGTCTATGATAGGTGCCGTCGCACACCCTTTTTGGGCCGGCCCACGTATCGTTCTGTTGCTTTATTCGTGCTGCTTTCTGTTTCCTGTTTCGTTTCCTGTTTCGTTTGTTGAAAATATGAGTAGAGTGAGTGAAGGTTTTAAAATGCATGTATATCTACACAATTATATTTCAATTTAAAATAAAATGTACATGAAAGTTATGGGCATTCACGGGAACTCGGTTTCAAGTTTCGTCCAATGTAACTTTTCAATTTCGATCAGATATTCGGAATACATTTAGGCGAATTTTGTCAAATTCGTCGCACTCATTTGACCGTTTGAAGTATCCTTCCACAAAGAGGTTAATCTCACCGTTTAGCACAACTTTCGTGTTGTATTTTTTCCGTTTCAGCAGTCATATACAAGCAGATCTTTTGTAATGTTGATTTGTACGCGTTTACGCTTAGTTGAGTGTAAGTGTCTTCTTCAACATATGTCGCCACCACTTGCCGAGGTCAACTCCACCGTCGTCGCGGCACTGCCCCTGCCCCGCGCCTCCATGGTGCTGTCACCTAGATGGTTCTAAGTTCATATCTGAATATTTTAAAAAATTCAAAATTTGAACCATTTTGAAAATGAACAAATTTTAAATATAAAAATTACTGAAATCAGAAAAGGTTCACATATTTTTAAATATGAAAATTACTGAAATAAAAAATAATTTGCGTTCACAGACTTTTTTCTGTTCGCCTTTTAAAATCGTTCAAAAATAATTTCCGTTCAAATACCTATTTTTGTTCACTTTTTGAAAATCGTTCAAAAATAATTTCCGTTCACAGACTTTTTCTGTTTGCCTTTTAAAATCGTTCAAAAATAATTTCCGTCGAAATACCTATTTTGTTCACTTTTTTTGAAAATCGTTCAAAAACAATTTCCATTCACAGACTTTTTCTGTTCGCCTTTCAAAATCGTTCAAAATAGTTTCCGTTCAATTACCTTTTTTTGTTCACTTTTTTGAAAATCGTTCAAAAATAATTTGCGTTCACAGACTTTTTTCTGTTCGCCTTTTAAAATCATTCAAAAATAATTTCCGTTCAAATACCTATTTTTGTTCACTTTTTTGAAAATCGTTCAAAAATAATTTCCGTTCACAGACTTTTTCTGTTTGCCTTTTAAAATCGTTCAAAAATAATTTCCGTCCAAATACCTATTTTGTTCACTTTTTTTGAAAATCGTTCAAAAACAATTTGCGTTCACAGACTTTTTTCTGTTCGCCTTTTAAAATCGCTCAAAAATAATTTCCGTTCAAATACCTATTTTTGTTCACTTTTTGAAAATCATTCAAAAATAATTTCCGTTCACAGACTTTTTCTGTTTGCCTTTTAAAATCGTTCAAAAATAATTTCCGTTCAAATACCTATTTTTGTTCACTTTTTTTGAAAATCGTTCAAAAACAATTTCCGTTCACAGACTTTTTCTGTTCGCCTTTCAAAATCGTTCAAAAATAGTTTCCGTTCAATTACCTTTTTCTGTTCACTTTTTTGAAAATCGTTCAAAAATAATTTCCGTTCACAGACTTTTTCTGTTCTCCTTTTAAAATCGTTCAAAAATAATTTCCGTTCAAATACCTATTTTTGTTCACTTTTTTGAAAATCGTTCAAAAACAATTTCCGTTCACAGACTTTTTCTGTTCGCCTTTTAAAATCGTTCAAAATAGTTTCCGTTCAAATACCTATTTTTTTGTTCACTTTTTTGAAAATCGTTCAAAAATAATTTCCGTTCACAGACTTTTTCTGTTCGCCTTTTAAAATCGTTCAAAAATAATTTCTGTTCAAATATCTATTTTTGTTCACTTTTTGAAAATCGTTCAAAAATAATTTCCGTTCACATACTTTTTCTGTTCGCCTTTTAAAATCGTTCAAAACTAGTTTCCGTTCAAATACCTATTATGTTCACTTTTTTGAAAAATCGTTCAAAAATAATTTCCGTTCACCAGACTTTTTCTGTTCGCCTTTTAAAATCGTTCAAAAATAGTTTCCGTCCAAATACCTTTTTTGTTCACTTTTTTGAAAATCATTCAAAAATAATTTCCAAATGTGCTAGTACCCTACACATGATTTCTGATGCTTTTTTTGTTACATTTTTCATCATGTAGAGAAGATGTTTTTTTTTCAAAACGAAATAGATGAAGCATATGGTTTAAACCTACGGTACAAGATTATCTCCTATCTGACCGTCGAAACAAAAAAGGTACAACTTGAAAGTTGTGTGAAACGTTGACATTAACCTACTCGTTAAAGGATATTTCAAACGATCGACCGAGTTCGACGAATTTGATAAAAATTGTCTAAAAGGATTTCGAATATCGATTCAAAATTGAGAAGTTACAATCGACGAAACTCGAAACCGAGTACAGGAATGGAACCTATCCGTTGACGCGCATAAATTTCGTGTACACTTTATTTTTTAAATCGGAATATTTTTTGTGTAAATATATGTGCATTTTTAAACCTCACTCATATCCCAGTGGAAAAAAAGAAGTACTATCGACCCGTCTTATCGACGTACTGCCAATCTCGAGGATACCAGTGACCTAGAAGACTCAGCTGCAGCAGCAGCTGACCAGTCAGATGACTATGCATCTGATGAAGATGACGAGGAAATTGATCACGCCCTAAGCGACCTTCAATCTTTTGACCTGAACGGCGAAGCAGCCAAGAATTCCACAAAGAAGAAGAAAGAAACCAGCGAATGCGCGGAAACCAGCGAAGGAGCCCAATATGGGCCGGCCCAATAATGCGGGCGGGGTGTGCGAACGCGTCTTATCATCGACCAGGTCGATATAAAGGCGATCCCGAAAAAGAAGAGGGGATTGGGAACGACGCATTGCGGTAGGGAAGGAGAAGCGATGGCGGCGAGCGGGACGGGCTGACGCGATGGCCGGCCCCATGCGAGACGTGCGTCCGGTCGAAATCAGCCAGGTCGAATCCATCTCTGATGCGGTCATGAGCAGCTGGTGCGGCAGCGACCGAACCTCCCCTCGTCATTTATGGTGAAGAACTGATGCGCCGCTCATGATTGATCTTGATACCCCGCTAATGGAAGCAATCGTGCGCAAATCGCCAATGGCGAGTGATGATGGTACGTTACTGGATTACCTCTCCTGCCCTATAAAATCCGTTGCCTCAGTTCTCTCCGTAGCACATCTCTCCATACCACTTCCACTCGAGCATAACTTGAAGGTCCAATAGTGTAATTGTCTGTCCTGCTAAATCCCCATTTTTTCAACATATAAATTATCACCGTTTCTAAATCCGAAATCCATTTTTTGCAGGTTGTGTTCATCCAGGTTCCGTTCTTTTCATTCAGTTGAATCTTGGAGTTTACAGGAATTTAATTCGCTGTGGAGTTCTGCACCCCAGTATTTGTAATGGTTGACGGCCAGGTCAGTTCTCAGATTACCTCATCTACTTCCTCCATATTATATGTCGTGCAATTTCTGACATGTCTTCATGGGTTGTGGTAATGCTTAGATGTATGTCTTAACTTGCTGGCTCTTCCATAACTTGAAGGAGACAGCTTCCAAACCCTCCCAAGTTATCCCAGATTCCTCACTGGTTTGGTCAATGTTTTAATGTTTGTGGTAATGCTTAGATGTATGGCTTCACTTGCTGGCTCGTAAAAGCAAATCAGTTCTTAGACTGACGGGGAACTTAAATTAGATGTTTGCCCAGGAAGAGTGTGGGATCTACTGCAGATGCAAGAGAGGTGATGAATTGAACTTTTTTAGCTCCTACCGAATATGCTTACTCAATTTTTCGTTGAAACTACTGTACCTGTTCATATATTACTATTGGTTGGGTCACTTTTTTGGAGTCCTAAGTGCAATTCTACAACAGGCGAATATGCACGTGATCCGTATGTCCAGAGTTGGTAAGAATCGTGTTTCTCGATCCGCGTTCAAATTATCATCGTCCATTTATATCCTGCTTGTGAGTTTTATCTACACAAAATATAATCTTTATAGACTGCTAATTGATTGTTTTTATCTATAATGCTTTGAACTACAATCTCATAAATATGTACTGCGTGTAATGAAACCTTGTACTGATTACTGAACTGTTTAAACTTTCGGAGATCTAGATAATGATAACACGAGACCTGTTCACCTAATGTGGTTCTTTCAATCAAGTAAGCCATGGTGAGTAGCTATATTATTTTTATGTTGCTAGACCTGTGTAGAATTGGAAACTTAACTTAAATTGCCAATTTTACTCTTGTCAGTATGTATCATTTGAATAAGCAAGCTGAATGTTTTGTAGGCAGAAAATATCTTTTGTCGTACAATGATTTGTCTTTTCAGTTCTTTCCCCTTACTATATGTATCATTTCTGGAATTGTCATGTCTCCCAGCTAACGTTTGTGGGTACAATCTTTGAAAATGTGTCATACAACTCTTGTAGCTGTCTCTTGACCACCAATTGACAAGCGATATCAAGAATCATCACTATTTCATTGTAACCGTGTCGACTTATCATTTTGTAGGTTTCATATAGTGGAACTAGATCTGGTGACATTTGAATATACCAAAGAGATCTAAAATTTATACCAGAAAAATAGTTAAGGCATCTAAGCTATTATCTGTTTGCAGAAATTCAGCACTGTACACTACTTCCTTGTTATTTTTAATATTACACTCAGAGGTTGAAGATGCCAAGACTGACCCGGCGACTTAGGCAGCAGTACTGAATTATGTTGGGCAAGAAGGATGCAGCGACTGCGATATCATGGAGCAGGTACAATACCAGCCTGGATGTCCATGGAGCTTGTTGATGAATTTTTTAAACACAGTATTTACCGAGAACTGGTCATGCTACAGTAAGTGAACGTGTCCAAATAACGTTGATCTGAAATTTAGTGGATTGAACTTAATACTGATGGTGCTATTCCCAGCAGCTCATTTTGCGCAGGGTCGAGTTATTGCTAGGAATGATGCTGGACAGTTATTTGCAGCGGAATGTGGGAAGTATATGAATGTCAGCGACACATTCATCGTTGAAGTTCTTGTGTGCAGAGATACTATTCTGTTGACGAGGCCAAATGACTATGACAGAGTACTAGGCGAAACTGATTGCCGGACTTTGGTCACCTCATGGCAGACAGGCAGAGTGAACTGGTCCTTGTGTCCACTTATTCAGGGGCATCCAAGCAGACGTCTCCACTCCAGGGATTCAGTCTGCACTTCACCCGGCGAGAAGGAGATAAAGAAGCACTTCTATGCGCCCGTGAAGCTCTTAGTTTAAATTCTACAGTTACGAACTTTAGAGTAACCCCTAATTTTCTGGTTGAGCATGTTCAATCAGAACGTATATTGTCTATGGAATAATTAGGCGAAGATGATTCTCGAAAAAAATAATTGGCCTTGTATGTTGAATATTGTATCATATTGGTTCTTTGGTTTCATGGCACTGCAATTTTGTTACCTGTTTTACTATAGTTTCATTTCACATGTTTATTTGTATTGCCATTGTAAATATGGGGTTGAATTTACTTGCCATTTTCCATGTATGCAAGTGCGACATAACCTTTTTTTTTTGTCAAACATAGTACAACGCAGACGCTCACATACATAACATTGGTTATTTCGTTATTGCTGCTTAAGTCCATGCTTGGGCAAACATTACATCGAACAGGGAGTATGTGCACTATCGAAGAGTAAGGCTTCTATTAATTACAAAGATTTCTTGGTATTTTTCTTGAACGATATCTTAAAATCATGGTCTAACTTTCCATCTTCGATGATTTATTCCCTGCATTCATGGATGCTTTTTTATTTTAGATTTTCTATTTTTTTAAGGTATGAAAACAAATATGATAATGAATTTTGAGTTTAAGTCCAAATATATTTCCATCAATTCCTAACAATCTATAGTACGGGCGCGGCAATGCGCGCCATCATGATCTAGTCAATCTGAATCTTATAACGCACGCTGAAAAATTCAGAGAAATGAAAAGGTTGCAGGACATGATAGGAAGACAGGGAAAAGAGAAGAAAGAATGCCCATGCAGACATGCCACAAAGCGGAGGAACAAATATTTTGACTTTGAAATTTAAGAAGTGACGAAGAACACAAAACATACTAACTTAACAAGAAAGAAAAACCCAATTTATTGTTTTCTGTTGCTGTCTACAATAAAGTTCAACATAAATAAATCTACCATACTTGCTGCAAGCAGTTCAAACAAGCACTACACAAGCATTAAGGGTTAAAGATATACCTCAGTCAGTTCAGAAAAATGGCACACATGTCCTAATCATATAAACCGTCCTCCTGGTCACCACCATCAACATGCTCAGTCAGCCAGCATACACCACCTTGCTTGTCGTCGATCTCCACCGTCGAGTGAGTCGCCGCTGGCACCGACACATGCTACAACTGAAGGAGATCGTAGGCAGAAAATAAAAAAATTCTAACAACGATAACCTTAATACTAGCCAGAATCTATTACTATGGAGATATACCGTAACGGAGGAGATCGATATACATACCCTTGTAGACCGAAAAGCGGGGATTACGCTCCCGCACAAGCGTTGTTGATGAAGCCGACGTAGCCGACCTCAAGGTCGTGAAGACGAACTCCTCCAAGTGCCGCACGTGAGGCACCTCGTAGCTCTACACACGTACGGTGTAGACGACGACCTCCGGACTCCGATCCAGCAAAGCAGCGGAAGCAGAAGACTTGGACCGAAGAAGACCAGCAGCACGGCGGAGTGCGTATGGTGAAGAAAACTTCAACCTATGCACAAATCCAATTGCGGAGTCACGTCCGAAGGTGAGAGAGAGAGAGAAAAATGGGATGAATTCCAAGGCATGGGGGCACCCCTATATAAAGGCGGAGGAGGGCGGCCACCCTTGGTGGCTTAGCCATGTGGGACTAAACCCCACATGGTTCGGCCGGTCAAGGGGGTGCGCCGGTCCCTGGCGGGCCCCCATTCGGCCCATCCAGGCCGGCCGCACCTCTCCCTCCTCCTGGGGTGCGGCTCCCCCCCCCCTCATGGGCCACTCTTCCGGGAGTTGGCCCATTTAGAGTTGGGGCTGCCTTTAAATTCGAAAATAAAAAATATATTTAATTATTAATTCCATTAATTAATATTAAATACATATTATCTAATTTATTCCGGCTCCGAAAACTATTTCGTCGCCCTCCCAACTCCATCGGATATGTCCCGGAACGTTTCGGTGCTCTCTCTTCTATTTTATCTTCTGCGTCCAATCTAATATAAACGTCGCCTACCCTTAAGTGTGCCACCCTACGGTTCGGGATCACTCTAGAAATGATAGAGACCCGTTCTCCGATCAATGACTAATAGCGGGGTCTTGGATACCCATGATAGCCCCTGTGCGTCCACGAAATATCTTTGTTGTTTGAACTTTAGACGTCAAGTCTTAAACCTTTTGCCTGGCGATAGTTAGTTTGTCTGAGACTCGATCTCAGGTATCGCGATACCTAGCTCGATCTCGTTACCGACAATATTATTCTTTACTCGTCTGTGATATTACATCCTCGTGACCTAGTCACATGCTTGCAAGCTCATTGATGCAATCTCACCGAGTGGGCCCAGAGTATCTCTCCTGCTATACGGATTGGCAAATCCCGCTCTTGATCCTACGCCTCAACATATTTCGTTCGGATACCCGAGAGGGACACCTTTATTGTCACCCTATGTAAGGAGTGACGTTTGATGCAATCGAAGTACCTTCCAGAAATAGCAATTAAATATGATCTCACGGTCGAAGGCGTAAGTACTACGTCCTATATATATTGGGTGTGTCCATCACATCATTCACCTAATCAATTGACGTCCAAGTCCATGATCAGGAAACCTTGATCATTTGTTGATCTCAATGGACTAGTAAAGAGGCTACTAGGGACCTGGTTGTTTACATACCATACGTGTATTAATGTTTCCGCTTAATACAGTTATATCATGGTATAAAACGTATTATGAACAATCGAGATATGTCAAATAAAATATCTTTATTAATTGCCTCTAGGGCATATCTCCTTCAACAACAACACCAGGGACACCAACCAATGCTGATCATATTCATATCAGAGAAGCAACAATAGTTAGTAAACAGTGCTACTCAAGCAAATGATGAAGAGTTTGAATTTAATTGATAAACAAATGAAGAGTTTAAGACTTCAAAAGAATGACAAGCCTGCTGCTATAGCAAATGTGCTTCTGCTCTCCTGGAGAGAAGACAATAAATTGTAGGGAACTGATTGAATTAAATTGGACCAAACATGCCTTTTTCTTCTCTTCTTCCTCAAACCTGCAGACACGGTGTTTAGAAAAAACATCAATTCACACAGTTCAATCATTTCAAAACTTAACTGGACAAAACATGAATAGAAAAATGCTCCTTCACAAAACTCCCTCCATATTTTTCTTTCTTCTCTTTTTCCTCAGTCATGCACACACAACATTTAGAAAAAAACATCAATTAGTAATAACGAATCAGAGATGGATTCTCAGAAAATCAGAGTGATGGAGGATGCAAGAGCAAAGAAAGAGAAGCACCTAACAGAGATCCGACGCACAGCCGCTGACCAGCTCAACATGGTAGCCTCAATCTTCAGGACGGCCCCGTGCCTCCTCTTCGCCCGCGCCCCACCGTCCTCCTCACCGCCAGGTCGCCGGCAGTCCGAGCCGTCGTCGAGCTGAGCGGTATGGGTGGAGAGCGGGGTGCGGGGCACCGTGCGCGAGGAGAAAGGGGACGCGGGAGACGAAGGGGATTGGGAGAGGAGAGACGAGCATCTATTGTGCTAGGGTTTGACCGCGGGCACACGTTTTGTCTCACGTGGCTCAGCAGGCCAAACTGAGCGACGCGTGCGAGGTGGTCTCGCCTACTGATTTATGGCCCCAGTTCGCAGCGTGCCCCACCTGTCATCGGCTATGCCCCATGGGAGAGAAGTAATAAAAGATTTGACCGCATCCAACGGTGAGAAGTGAAACACAGGGTTATTTACCTTGTTGAGATGAAATCCAACGAACCAGGCTGATTGAGAGGGGCAGATGGGGGCAAAGTCTTTTTATGTTTTATGTTTTTTATGCCGAGTTTTTTTTTGCGGCGCTATTTTGAATATTCGGGCTTTGCCCTTTAGCATAAGTTGTTACAAGTGGAGACTAAATTATATGATTGTATGAACTATTACAATTATATACATCAACAATTTTATGTATTTAATTTTAAATTATATGATTTTATTTTAGGAATATTGTTTGAATTTGTCATCTGGGAGTGTCTATTGGGAGCGGGCGGTAGGGCGCGGCGCTCACAGTAGCCGACAACGCTTGCCGGCGCGTCCAATGGCACTTGTTCATCAATGTTGCCGGACGCTCTATTGGTCGCGCCGGTGGAGATGCTCTAATTTGTTAGGATGACTCCAACAGGCCGACGCATCGAGTCCGTGTCGGTCCGTTCCAGTCCGTTTTTGCGAAAACCAGGGCCCAACGGGGTGACGCAAACGGACCACGGTCTGGTTTTCTGTCCGCCGCGACCCATTGTTGGCCCAAATTTGGGTCACCGATGCGTCGGGCGCGGACTGGAAACGCGTCCGCGCGCCCACGCGGTCGGTCCTCCCTGCTCCCACCTGTCAGTGACAGGGCGCCGGTCAGCCTACCCCTGGCCCAGTCCTTTTTAATGCCAGGGGATAGGGAAGCCCCCACCCACTCCACTGCCCCACTCCGCTCCCTCACCGGCGACCAAACCCTAGCCACCAAACCCTAGCCTGCAACCCTCGCCGGCGACGCAATGCCGCTCCGGTGGCCCGGATTCGGCAAGGCTAAGAACGACGCCGAGGCGGGGTCGTCGTCTGGCCGCTGCCGCCGCCTCCGCCTCCGCACGCCATCCCCGACGCCGCCATCTTCCCCGGAGCCGGAGGCCCCCGCCGCCTTCGAGCTCGCGCCTTAGGATGACTCCAACGGGCCGACGCGTCCGGCCCAGGTCCGCCCCTTTCCGGTCAGTGCGCCCAACGGGCCGACACAAATGGACGCGCGTTTGGTCCGTTTGCGTCGGCAAACGGACAGGCCCACTCCGCGCCATGTCCGCCGTTGGTGGCAGTGCGCCCAACGGCCCGACGCATTGAGTCCGCCCGGGATTTTTTTTTAGCTAAACATGCCATATATGGGCCTTTTGTAGTCATATATAGGGGGGTGGGCCACAAACGGCCTTTTTACATAATATTTTTAAAAACAAAAATATATAAAAAACTCTAATATTTGCCCTTCGCGGGCTTCTACTGTCATCTAGTCGAGGATGACATAATCCGGCTGCTCCCAGAGATGCGCCGGTGGTCCGCCTCCGCCTCGCGGTGGGATGACGGCCGGCGGCGTGGGCGGCTGCTCCTGCGCCTGCTCCTCCGCCTCCTCGACCTCCCAGGCGCCGCCATTGAAGACCCAGCGCTACCCTACCAGGCCTTCTGGCAGCGGAGGAGCCGGTGGCAGCTCCACATCCATGGCCTGCCACCATGGCTGCGGCTCCTCCATGACCGCTGCCTGCTGCGCCTGCAGGGCCGCCTCCTGCTCCGCGGCGACGTCGACGAGGACCATGGCCCAGCGCTTGGCCTCGTCCTCCGCGATGGACTTCCTCGAGGCCGCCTTCGCGGCCGCGAGCGCCTCGTCGTCGTCCATGTCGACCTCCGTCTTCACGCGTTGTGGCGGCGGCGGCGACCCAATCCGCAGCGCACCTCCGCCGCGTGTGCCTCTTGGCACTGGTGGGGCGTCCCTCCGCTGTGTGTGCGGCGGCGGTGACCAACGGCCAGCTGGCGGCTTCGGTGGCCGCGTGTACAGGGCCTGCCGCCGCAGGCTGTGCTCGCCGCTGAACCAGGCATCCCAGTTCGGGGACCTAGCCGCATAGGCGGGGTCGTTGAGGAGGGAGGCCGGGAGGCGCGAGCGGCGGCGCTCAACCTCCAGATCCCATGCCCGCTTGCTCGTCGACATCGGGGGCACCGGGATGCGCTGCGGGTTCAGGTGCCAATGCTCGAGGAGCTTGACATCTGGCCACGGCAATGGGACTGCGTGGTCCCAGTACCACTGGCAGTCCTCCTTGCGCACGTAGACGCGGTCGCGCCGCGCAATCTCGGCGCCCGGCGGCGCGAGCTCAAAGACGGCGGGTAGCGGCTCCGGCTCCGGGGAAGACGATGGCGTCGGGGAGGGAGCGCGGTAGCGGCGGCGGCGGCCAGATGACGACCCGGCCTCGGCGTCTTTCTTGGCCTTGCCGAACCCCGGCCATCGGAGCGGCATTGTGGCTAGGGTTTGGTCGCCGGAGAGGGAACGGTAGTGGGGCAGTGGAGTGGGGGTGGGTGGGGGCTGGCCGTCCCTATCCCCTGGCATTAAAAAGGACTGGGCCAGGGGAGGCTGACCGTCCCCGTGTCACTGCCATGTGGGCCTGGGGAGGACGCCACGCGTGAGCACGCGGACACGCGGTCAGTCCGCAGCGCGTCCGCGCCGACGCAAACCTGGCCCAAATTTGGGCCAGGAATGGGTCGCGGCGGACCAAAAAACGGACCGCGGTCCGGATGGGTCGCCCCGTTGGGCCGTGTTTTTGGCTCGCGCGGACGCGCGCGGACTTGATGGGTCGCCCCGTTGGAGACATCCTAAGATGTCTCCAACGGGGCGACGCAAACGGACGCGCGTTTGGTCCGCGTTTGGTCCGTTTGCGTCGGTAAAAGGACGCGCGTCCGGCCCAGGTCCGTCCCTTTCCTGCCAGTGCGCCCAACGGGGCCGACGCATCGAGTCCGCCCGGCCAGGGTTTTTGATCATTTTCGGCCATTGTGATCACAATACAACAAATAGCAAGCATATGAATATAAAATAAAACATAATGCTGGCCTCATAGGGCCATGTCTGCATACATGCCCAAAATATTACAAATTCCGGCCATCGGCCATGTTTTTCCGGCCATATCGGCCATAGTTCAACACCGGCATGCAACATAAATAAAACAACCGAGATTTGATCAATCTCGGTCCATGTAGTACCTTTGCTTCTTGAGGTAGTAGGCCTTCTTCGTAGGGGTGAAGGCCGAGAGATCCATGTCCATGATCCTGGCCTCCTCTTGGCGTAGGGGTGATTTGTGCCGTCGCGGAAGATCTCGTCCTTGGCGGTCGGGCCGCCGAGGCGTTGGAGCTGGCCGCCGCAGTCGCCACACCGACCGCGGCCGCCGTCGGGGTAATTCCAATCAGGAGGAGGGCAGCGGTCGCGGCCCTGGACACGAGGTCAGATTCGTTCTCCGGCACGGCGGCGGCCTTCTGGGCGGCGTTGAGCTTCTCCTGCTTCAACCTCCTCCTCCGGTCGCCCCGCTTCAGGGTCTCTGCGGCCCTCTGCTCGTCGGTGAGTTCCTTCTTTGGTTTCTTTGCAGCTTTGGGCGCACATCCAGCGGCGGGGCCGGCGGCGGAGGCGGTGCCGGCGGCGGCAGGTCCAGCGTCGGAGGCGGCGGCGGCTGCACCGGCCATGGCTAGGGTTGGAGTGTGGACTGGGGTAGACTGGGGCTTTGGGAGAGGCCGAGGCCGAAGTGCGGACCAGAGGAGGACACAATTGCGCTCCGCCGCGCGTCCGCGCCCGACGCATCCGTGGCCCAAATTTGGGCCAGGAATGCGTCGCGGCGGACAGAAAAACGGACCGCGGTCCGTTTGCGTCGCTCCGTTGGGCCGTGTTTTTGGCTCGCGCGGACAGGGACGGACGCGCGCGGACTCGATGCGTCGGCCCGTTGGAGTCATCCTTACAAGTGGAGACTCTCAAATCTCAATATAAGACAAGAGGTGGTCTTTATTAATTATTATGCAGCAAAGAACGTTGTTCTTTAGCAAATGATGACATATACTGATCTGGTAAACAACAGAATACCTGTCAACCCAGGAGAAGAGTACGAGTACAAGTTAGCAGCGGAGCGGTAAAAACAGTGGAGCGTAAAACAGTCGCCAGCTAGCGTGGAGGGCGCCGGCGCGTCGAGGAGGAGCGGAGGAATCGCCGAAACAAAACGCCTTTAATTTTCTCCTCCCTTCCGTGCAGAACCACCGCCGCAGCGAACCCACAGATTTCCACCTTTCCTCTCAGCCCCTTCTCAAGCTCACCGCCACCTCCTCCTCCTCCTCGGCCCTCGCCCGCCCGCCATGGCGCTGCACCGCGCGGCATCCGCGATCCGGCGGCGCGGGCCCCTGCTGGCCGGCGCGCCGGCGAGGGCGATGGCCTCGCTCTTCGGGCACGTCGAGCCGGCGCCTAAGGACCCCATCCTCGGCGTCACCGAGGCCTTCCTCGCCGACCCGTCCCCCGACAAAGTGAACGTCGGCGTCGTACGTGCTCTGCTCACCTCTCCTAGCTCGCTTGTTCGTTTCTCTCCCTCGATCCGAATCCCGGCTGGTTCTGGTACTGAACATTTGGGGGTTGGACAACGAAACTGCAGGGCGCCTACCGGGACGACAACGGCAAGCCCGTCGTGCTCGACTGCGTGCGTGAGGCGGAGCGCCGGATCGCCGGCAACCTCAACATGTGAGATCCCCCTCTTTGGCTCCTTGCTACATGCTGCCCCGAATGGTGTTCTGTCCGCCAACTTGGTCATGCCGTGCTTGAGTCCACACCCGATTCGCGGATGGCTAGTTGTACGAATCTTAGCTACATGCTTGCTTTGCATCTGTGGACTGAGAAGTTCAGTGGCAAGAACCCTGTTCTTTTTTGTGGGGTTTAGGGGGAAATAGCGAGCTAGATGTTGAGTACAGTGATTCGGTCTTGCCTTCGTCTTGTATCGGCCCCAAATTTCCCTTAATGAATTTGTTTTTTTTTTCAGACTAGCAAGACATCGATTTTGGATCTATCTACGTGTTTTGTAACTGAGGATGAATTTCGAATGCTTTCTTTGGCTGTTTTTTCATGAAAATGATTTTTCACCCAAGGCATGTCGTCTCGTGGTTGATACTGCACGATATCAGTGTGAAACACTTAAACTATTGTCGGAGATTGCCAATCTAAAGAGTATAATTGTGGGGGGGTAGGAGGTTCACCGTTGCTCAGTGAATTTTGACCGTAGATAAGGAATTACGGTCGATCTCAGCCGTCCGATCTCGCAGTTTTTTTTTTTTACTGTGCCCGGTCCCGCCTGTCATGGACTGCGTGGCTGGAGAGTCCGGTGCAGCTGCGGGCGCGGTGGCAGTGCCCGTTATTCCGACGGAGCCGCGCGGGGCAGAATCGTCTTTTCGCGTCTGGGGTATATAAGCCGTGCCCGCAGTGGAAAACCTAGGCCAATCCCCTCGCGCGTGCGCTCCTCTCCAATCCCCTCGCGCGTGCGGCGCTCCTCCGGTCCCCTCCCGTCTCCTTCCCCAATCCCCTTTCCCCTCACGACGGGATCAGCACGGGGACGGCCTCCTCCTCTACGCCGCCGTCCGCCTGCTCTCGCGCCTCCTCCTCTACGCCGCCGTCCGCCGCCTCGCCACCACTGCTGGGGGAGGTGGTAGCCTCGGTGGTTGAGCCGGTGGTGGCGGAGGAGATGGAGCCGGCGGCGGATTTGGAGGTACCAAGGGCGGCGGGCGGCGGCTGCACCGTGGGAGGCGCCAAAGGTGGAGGTTTATTGTCCACGAGTTTCGAACTAATGATCACTATCGTGGCTAAATTTGCACAACAGGGAGTACCTTCCAATGGGAGGAAGTATCAAGATGATTGAGGAGTCACTAAAGTTGGCATATGGTGAGGACTCTGAGTTCATCAAAGATAAGAGAATTGCAGCCGTGCAGGCGCTTTCAGGTACTGGTGCATGCCGGCTCTTCGCTGATTTCCAGAAGCGTTTCTTGCCGGATTCACAGATCTACATACCTACACCAACATGGTCCAAGTGAGTTTAAAAAAATGCCGTAACACCAGTTGTTTTTTGTTCACTTCTGAGATTATCTTGAGAAAAAAGAAAAGCAAGAGGACCTTCAGTAGAAGCAAGTGTGGTTTGTACGAGAGATAGTTCATCTTTCCTAATGCTGGCTGCTACGGTAGCCTGACATGATTCTGTAAGCAGTTGTCTTCCCACTTGCATTACATCTGTACTAGCTAATATCAATGTCGGAAACTTCCACAGCCACCATAATATTTGGAGGGATGCTCAAGTGCCACAGAGGACATTATCGTATTACCATACGGAATCAAGAGGGCTTGATTTTGCAGGATTGATGGATGATATCAAGGTGATCCATTTCTCAAGTATCATTCCAGTTACATATTTCTCTTTCTGTCATATTGCACTGGTGCTCTTCCCTGTATCAAACTTTGTATGGATTTTCGAAACCAGGTAGCTCTAGAATCAACTTCTTATCATGTTACTTATTATGCCTCTCACTTTGAGCCGTTTTATATACATATGTAGTTTCTCTGGTATAATACTAGTCTGTTAGACTTAGGAAATTAAATCACAGAAATATTCACCATTTCTCCAGTGATTCTCGCATGATGACAGTTGAAAAAAAAATTAGGGGCTGAAAGTTGTTTATAGTTTTCTTCCATTTTATGTTTTCTTCTTCTGACTTTCTCTATCAACCTGCAGAATGCTCCAAATGGGTCATTCTTTTTGCTTCATGCATGTGCCCATAATCCTACAGGGGTAGATCCTACAGAGGAACAATGGAGAGAGATATCCTATCAGTTCAAGGTAAGGAGAAAGAAAAAACAACAGACAATGGTGCTACTTGTGTATTGGCTTCCCGTTAGTTACAAGATACGCCTTCAAATCTCATTCTTGTGTTCCTTTAGTTGAAGAACCATTTCCCATTCTTTGACATGGCGTACCAAGGATTTGCTAGTGGTGATCCAGAGAGAGATGCCAAGGCAATCCGTATATTCCTTGAAGATGGACACCAAATTGGATGTGCTCAGTCATATGCAAAGAACATGGGTCTTTATGGACAGAGAGCGGGATGCCTCAGGTATTTACTTGACCACCGCTAGTTTCTGTTGACACATATATCATGATTATCAACATAGCTATTAGTTTTTGAGTAATAATGTGTGTTCGTTATCAAATATAGCATGCATGCTCTTGCAAAATTAACTATGGTTGTCAGAAAAAAAGGCTTGTCAGAGCTTGTTGGATTCCTCAAGACATGCCATTTCAAAATAAAACAAAAGACTAAAAGTTTTTCACTTCAGAATGCTCCTTATGTATTGTCTGTAGCAAAGTTCATGACTCTAAAGAAAATATGATGTCTTCTTTTAAAATAATGATAATATATCGTTGCTATCATTTGATTTGCTACTATTGCAGTATTCTATGTGAGGATGAGATGCAAGCAGTTGCTGTTAAGAGCCAATTGCAGCAGATTGCGAGACCAATGTACAGCAACCCACCAGTTCATGGTGCATTGGTTGTATCTATTATCCTTAACGATCCAGAATTGAAGAGCTTATGGTTGAGAGAGGTCAAGGTAAACTTTTGATTACCTGTCTAAACTATCTAAAGCTCCTAAATGAAGTCTATGAAGTATGTAAAGAAAGTAGTTTATTAACAAGTCTGGTTGTGTCTCTAGGGTATGGCTGATCGGATCATTGGAATGCGAAAGGCACTTCGGGAGAATCTCGAAAATTTAGGTTCGCCTTTGTCATGGGAGCATGTTACCAATCAGGTAAATAGTATATGATAAATTTCATTATGGAATTTGTGAGTATGATAATGGCATGAGTATTGTACCAATGCACAATGATTGCTAAAATGCTAGAAATCCTACCGTCCCATCTATGGGTCACTGTAGGAGTATTTGTGTTGTACCATTATATTATAATCATGGAGAATTGGTTCATCAGGGACTAATGTGATGTAGTTAAGGGTTTGTTTGGTTTGTGTAACCGTGGCTCACTTTCTGTTGAAACGTGTGAAAAACGATGCTACGTGCCTACGATGTGTGGCTATGGTGTTAATAAAGTCTGGCAAGCCACAGCCGTGTCAAAGAACCAAACAACCATCTAGAAACATATTTTAGGGGCTGGTGCGTTGGGGGTTTTAGATCGTATATACCATGTACAAAAGTCAAGGTCTATTTTATCTGGATTTTTTTTAGTCTTAACAGTTTATCAAATCAACTAGAAGCGTGAATTTATATTATACAGTTACTTTATGCCTAGGTATAATCAATCTGAGAAATAAAGATGCATTCGAGCTTCAGTCTCAAAACTGGGAAAAGTTACTGAACTTCGGTCTCCAATAAGGCAAGCTTAGGGAGGCAATAAGTTGGGCGCCTGTGCGCACTGCTGGTGCCCTAAGTACACTAGTGCAGACCAATCTTCTTTTGTATGGTGCTAATATCTTTAGCTGGACAATCCATTTTTTGTGTCACTGCATTTGTTTCAACTTTCTTGCAATTTGATTATCATATAAATAAGTGCTTTGTGTATTTGTGCAGATTGGAATGTTCTGTTACAGTGGGATGACTCCTGAACAGGTTGATCGCTTGACAAGTGAATACCATATTTACATGACCCGCAACGGGAGAATAAGGTATAACAACAGTTATTACTGCTCGGTATTTTTATTTTCTTGCAGGGATCAGTTTATTCCGTTGATGCCTTGGTGTATATCCGAGTATTAACTTTGTCTGCATCGTGTCTTTCAGCATGGCTGGTGTAACAACAGGAAATGTTGCCTACTTGGCTAATGCTATTCATGATGTTACCAAATCAAACTGAGGATCCTTACTCTAACCTTCTTCAGCCAATGAAACAAGAGCGTTATTTATTTCCTTTTCAGGGCTATTCACTCTACTGTGTCATATTTGAGAAAATAAGTTCTAGCAAACCAGCTGCGGCCTGTCCAAACAGAGAATTCTGGCTATATCGACAACTGAAGACGTCCGACCTATTTTTGAAAGAGCTAGATGATGGATCCTATTGTTGAATGTTTCTCTCGTAGCAAATGTAAGGCCAATGTTAAATGGCTATACCTTTATATAAACGAGACGTTGAGGACTTCAAACTTTGAAGAAGTTGAGCATTTTGATACTTTTCTTGCCATTTTAGCCGCCCATTATTCTGCCTTCGTTTTCAGTGATGGAAATACTGGGAGAAGTGAAAATTATAACCCTTCTCGGTGTCCAGCATTAGGTCAACTTGTGATTTGTTATCAAGCCCGAGCCATATATTTTAATAATTTGCCATGGTCAATGGTTGAGCGAATAACTAAACGATTTTAGCCACAAAGAGAGCAGGGGGATACAAAGTTATGTACAGCCCTGCTGAAGGTGCGCGTGCGGCAACTCCCAGTCCGGGATCATATTCGGAAGGTCATTTCCGTGGTGTGAATAATCTTGCTTCAAGAGCTAACTAATCCGTCCATTTCCAAATATAAGCCTTTCTAGACGTGTACAAATACCGACGAAATGTGGACTGAAATGAGTAAATCACACTAAAATACTTACAGCCGTTTTTTAATATAAGATGTTTTAGGTCTCCTACATATTGTCTAGATGCATACTAAAACACTAAGAAATGGTATAAATGTGAATCTAGACAAATGGTAAAACATGTTATATTAAAAACGGATGGAGTAATAATCAATAACAACTAAAAAGCTTACAACTTAGAACCTTTTTTAAGGGAAAAGCCTGGTAATTAGGGGATTGCGCGCTCGCGTCCCCCCGGTCGGTCAGTCGCGTGAGTACCCCCGCGCGCGTCGGTCGAGCGAGAAAAAATTGTTTTTTTTTGTTGCGAAACACAGAGCAAGACGGTAGGCACTCCTAACCGAGAACATGCCATTCTTCTCAGCCTGCCAAGCGAGGCGATCATCACCACCCCGGGGAGGCAGAGTGATACTAAGAATTTCCTGTGCATCATGCTCATAGAAAAGCTCCTTAATGAGTGGGGTGTTCCATTCATGTTCTTCGTTTAACTAGATAGCTCGACACATTATTCACGTGAAAGGCCAGGTGTTGCTCACCGGCGGTGGCGGTGCTTCCTCCGGCTACAACTGATATGCTCCCCAGTTTTTTGTTTTTGTTTTTTGCACCTTACGTTGTATGGATTTGCATCACAAAAAGTTGTTTTTGATGTTCTGCTATTTTGCATCGTAAGTCTCATTGGAGGACTTTGGCGGAAGAATTGTTTGCTATGATGATGCAATATAACAAAAAAATTCTACAAAAGTTATGTTATATTGCTACAATAGTATAAAGATTTTGATACGATGTCTCCGGCGATGTCTCTAGCAGAGTCGGTTTTGCTACAATAGCACAATTTATTTTTGCTACGACCGCCATACTGTTTTGTTACAATAGCAGACAATTCTTTTTTCAAACAAACCGTTTTTTTTTTTGCTTCACATAAGCAATTGCGGGATTTGGGTGAAAATTCGAAATTGCTATAATAGCACAAAATTCTTATTACAAACGAACCTTTTTTGTTTCATAGAAGCATTTGCGGATTTTGGTGGGAATTGGACATTTGCTACAACATTATATAATTCTTATTACAAACGAACCGTTTTTACTTCATAGAATCGTTTGCGGGATTGGGAACGGAAAGGGACACGTGTCAGCTGCTGGACCCGGGGGATTTTTGTCCCAATTCCCCGGGGGACACCCAGCACTGTTCTTTTTCTAGCGCAGAGCGAGAGAAAACACACCTTTTATATGCAAGGGCAGTTTTTGCCTCCTACTTATAACAGACTAGCTACAATACACCCATGTATTTCTTTTGCTCCTATTTCTCTTCTATTTCCCATCAGAAATAACTCAAACATTTACGCTCCACTGCACGGAAATCAACAACATTTTAAATAAAATACTTTTAAAATTCTAACACAACATAGGGTCCAAATTATCAAAAAAGTATCCCAGTCGAACAGCCACACATGCTTAACTTGAAACTATTCATGCCGTGAGGTATTTGACTTGTTGATACACTTAAAAAAATGCTTGCCCTTTGGTCACGATTGTGTTCGATAGTTCCCACGTTCTCATACAGTTATACTCAAAGTGGAATTGTCGACCTTGTTCATTCTCAGTTATCATGTTGTGCATAATCACCCACGCTCTCACGATCTTCAACGTCCTCAACATCATTTGATCCCATAATCATCGTCGTGGTACTCCGACTAGTTGTCAGATAAAGCAAACAACTGAGATCATCCGCACAAAACTCCATTCTCAACGCTATCCAAATTACATTGTACATCATACTAGGCCATTGGCATTGATTATATAAATAAATTACAAAGAAAAATTTGAGAAAAATTACCTTGTCACGATTTTGATGAATACCTTTCGGACGTATGTCCAGTCAGTGAGGCGGCCTTGGGTCATGCTGGTGGCCGAGGAAAGGCAATGTGAGTCGAGCTCCTACATGCAGATGAGAGGAAGATCTGCGAGGTAGAGCTCCTCCGAGTTCCGCGGTTGCGCGACATAGTGAGAGGAGCTAATGCGAGGCGGTGGCCGGTGCTAGTTGTAGCATCTCCTATTCGGTTACTAATAGTAACAGGGTTTGCTTCTGGATCACGAGCATTGCACTATACCATGTTAGAAACTTGAAAATGAGGGCAATCTAAAACCTCCGTTTGAAAGTGGAAAGATCAACCTTATGTCCTTCAAAAATCTTGATAATTTCCAGCCAGTATATCAAACCCAAAAGCAATCAAATAGAGGATACAAGATCGATTAAATTGAGGGATTCATATTGGTGGAAATATCTTGATAATTAATATATAGCTTTTTACTATTATCGCATTATTTTGGGTGAACCAGCACATATTTGTAGTCAAACCCCAATTTGAATTAAGTCTAGGTTTGTAATTTTTGTAACGATTTTTTTCATAAGTGGTCCTAGATTTATTGGGTTTAGACAATTCAAATGTGTCCCTCTGAGTTATTTCAATCTGTTTGAGATACATTTGAATCATCAAACAGTTTAAAAGTTGAGTGAATTGGTATTAAAAACCAGAACGATAAAGAAGAAAATAAAAGAGCCTAACCCTTACCTTTTGACCCCACTGTCAGGGCTGTCCCCTAGCTAAGCAGGTGTGCTCCAAGCCCCGCTACGATATCATCCCTACCCTCGGAGTTGTGATTTGTGTAATGAATGAACTTGTCTTGGAACCGAAGGTACGCCATACTTTTCGTCGCAAAATGCTCTCACCTCTTTTCCTCTTATTTTCTAGTTTGTTTCGTGTTAGACTTGCCTCGATGAATAAAGTAGAACTTCAACACCACATGTGTAGTAGAACTTCAACACCACATGTGTACTAACTCAATGATCGTTGCTCATCACAAAAGGAAACATATGCAACAATAACACTCTAGACTGATCAAGTCAATGTATGCCCTCTTAAGTAAGTTCTTATAAGTGTGGTAGTAATATCGACACACAGAGACACCAGATTTTAACGTGGGAAACCCCCCAACTTGGGGTAAAAACATGGGCTGACGCCACCCAAATATTCTTTCACCACCATCAAATGTGAGATACAACAAGTCTTCTCTAGATAGCACTATAACCTCTCATGCATCAAGATTTCACTATCTTGGATATCAATAATAATATTTGGGGGCATTCCACATGTTAACATTTACTGCCATTCAAAGTTTCCAGGTTTATGATTTCCAAATAATAATAAAAGTTCATGTCAAGGAAAGCACATAGCGCCAGTTGAACTTTACAAAACGAGTCGTATTAATTTATTGCTCTCAGAAGATATCAATAATGCCAAAATTTCCAATTTTGCTTCCATGTTGCATCGCTGTATTGATGTGATACATCTAAAACTACCTCTCGTTTTGTAGAAGAGGCTCAACAAGGTTCACTTTATGTTTTGACGGACTTGAATCACCAGTAGGTTTCTTCAGAACTCCAGTAGCATGTCCGGGTTGACCAAGCGTCCCCTAAGGAAATGCAAAGTTAAATATCTTAGTCTTCCATCAGAAATTCGTGGAAACACAGGTGTTATTAGGAAACAAAAAATATCTTAAAAACAAGAAAAAATGTTAGGTAATTGTTAATATCAGACTAAGCGAATACTTCAGCAAAGAATGAGATACACATACAACTATACAACAAAGGTTAGGGGGGGAATTGAATTCTAGACAACTTTGGGCAAGTACATGTGGTCATACTTGTTATGGAAGCCTCTAACTACATTTCATCTGTTCTAAAACGCGGTTTACACATGGGGTGATTTGAAAATCATCATCACAGTTATAAGTAAAAAAACAACTAATTCAAATTGGAAGCTTGGGCTTGTTGATGAAAATTGCAAATTCAAGGAGAATTTCCACCTCTAAATCTTCAGATCAGTTTCCTTTAGGACAAACAAGGACCAGCTCAATCGAGATAGCAACATCTGTATTCATAGCGACCCTTTGTTTTCCGAGAGCATGTGTATTCATACGCACCCTCTCTTTCCACAAATTTTATAATATCATTTCTAACAATTAATTAATGAAAACAGACACATGTGTATTCATGAGTGCTAGAATATAGATCGTGCCAAACATTCAGGTATATTTTGTTAATCAACTTGCATCATTAATAAAAGTGGCACTTACTGCAGCCTTTTGATGGATTAATTTCCGATAAGATGGAGCCCTTAAAACTGCTGATGCGGCGACTGCAGCCGCCACTCGGATCCTGTGAGGGAGGGAATTAAGTTGCATAAAGTATACTTGGCAGAAGGTGAAGAATGCCAGCAGCATGTACTTCCTGTAAGGATGAGACATACCTTTTATGAACATCAACATATTCATCCGTCTCATCGACTATCTCCTCCTGTAAAATCCCAAAGTCAAAATGGTGGGAAACTGATATTCGAATCAAAACTAGGAACTTCACAAATACACGTCATCCAGTTGGAATAATTTATCTCCTCGGGATAGATTTATAATTCCAAGTCTAGGACTTCTTGAAAATAATGAAAAAACAAACATGACAATCTGGAGCATAGATGGCAATCAGAGTATAGATGTGGTTACAGATGGTCATTTAGTAGGTTGTGCTGGGCAAAGACAAAGGCGCAAGAAGAGTATAGGCACACCAAAATCAATTATACAAGTGGTTTTCCAATCGGTGAGATGTTGTGGGCAACAGATTTAACTCCATTATAATGAAAGACGGAGTTCATGCTGGAAGAAAGCACACAACTTGATTGATATTTACTTCTGTTATGTGCACATGCTTGGCCATATGTAAACCATAAAAGCAACAAACAAAAATAATGATTAAACTGAATTATGTAGATTATCATGAAGAATGTTTGGTTGCTCAATCTCAATGTACAGTGTAGTTGAAGTTAAATTGGTAGTTGCGAGACAAAAGCCAAAATTTATGCAGCTCAATTTTATTGTTCCACTTTACTCCATATGTTTTGTGCTTTTCTGCAAAGGAGACTTTTTGCTCCCGAGCACCAGTGCTCCCTCTTTAAAAAATTTGAAAATCATATTTATAACTTTCAAAACATTCTGAAAAAAAAACAAGTATAGCCAATGATATATCCCACTAACGTGCAAAATATGAACTTCGAAAACTTTGTATTCTGAGCTACACAAAAATGACAAATGTGTAGATCTGAGTATGTATATTTTCAAATCTTTAAGTTTTACCAGATTTGTTATTTTTGTGTAGCACATAATATAAAGTTTTAGAAGTTCATATTTTGCAGGTTAGTGGGATATATCATTGGCTACACTTGGATTTTTTTCAGAATTTTTTGAAACTTATAAATATGATTTTCGATTTTTTTAAACAGGAGGGAGCACTGTGGCTCGGGATCAAAAGACACTTTCCGGCTTTTCTGCTCCGAAAGTGCATATGCAGTTGTCCACCACGGACCAGGAAAATGGCAACCCTAACTTCCAAAGAAGAGCAATTTAGTCTGTTACAGCTTACCTGCAAGAGTTCTTCAAATACATCTTCGAGTGTGATGATACCAATGACTGGACCGTCATCTAAATCTTCTGATAAACTAGCCACTGTGTTTGACACTGTATCATTCGGCTGTACTGAGTGGGTTTTGTTTCTATTGACCTGCATGTTATGTTGTCCTTCAGTATCAACAATCACAATATCCGTCCTTTCATCAGAGTTGGATAGTAAGGGTGCAGCCATGTGTGTTGCCGCATCTGCCTCCATATATGGTTCACTTTTATCAGTAGGTGGTGCATTCTTGGGCTTTGCATTCACAACAGCAGCCATATGGCTACCTCCTTTCTGAAACTCGTTCAGTATATCATACAAAGGCATATCTGCAGGAACCCTGGAAAAGAATAATGTTGACTAACTGTTTGTCAGAATATTTTATACCAGTATTAATAAAGCAATGAAGACATTTATATATCAAACAATTGCATGACATTTTTTGAAACAAAAACGTTCTCCAGTATATGTTACAATAGAATTGGGGTGTATACCTTGGAATCCTTCTAATGGAAACAGCACTGACTGGCGTCTCTATTTCAGCACGAACTGTCAGAAGACTTTTCACCTAATTAAGTTTTAAATAGTGCTAAGTTAGTGAAGTCATAAACAACAGATCACTGAGTAATACACCATGCATCATTATAACCTACCAACAGGAGACCAATAATATTTTTAGGATTTCCTGAATACACAGGCACACGGCTGTGGCCCCGGGAAAGAATTTTACCAATTGCTTCCCTGTGAATACAAGTAAATGAGATTTTCTGTGAATAAGAATATGTATAAGTATGTTAAATGTTTCATCGCCTAGTCCTCTCAGTATATATACTATTCATAGTTGTTTATTAATAGTATCTTGGTCAAAGCATAAAAGATGACATCACCTAAGTTTAGATCCACAGATAAAAATACAGGAATAAACTTCAGTCAGGAGCTATGCAACGGGCTTGCAATGGGCAATGACAAAACCGCAAGAAAAAAATGGCACAACCAGACAATGCGAACTGCCCATTGCAACCTTTCAGCTGAAGGAACCTAACACTTCAAAGAATCTGAAACTAATATGTTTCAACTTTGTTACCTGCAGTCAATGGGCATACACACACTGACCAAAATCCACAAAATCACAAGAGTACTCAAGTCAAAGCACAACAGCTACAAAGTATTTACTCCTGTAAAGGTTTTAATCAGTGATGGCACATTTGCCTCCACCTCCTCCCAGTGACAGGAGCTGTTAGCCATTAGATCTTCAACAAAGTACTTAGGCCGAGGCACAACTGTGGCGCCCTGACCCGACTGCTATACATTGATGCTGTGTCACCGGTTAAGCGATACAACCGGAGGTTACGGGTTTACCAATCCCCGGCCAAAACCTTTGGCAGGCGTTGCTGGGTACACCTCACTCCAGACAACGCAACACCCCGATTGATGCCTCAACACAGGCACAACTATCAAAGCATAATAGTAAGATCAAGACTTGAGCCATCGAAGGCGGTGGCGGCAGATCATCCTCATCATCATTGTGGTTACCGCGACCACCACGGCCTCCACGACCTCCTCGAGTCATTCTGGAGATTTGACAATGACACAGTTAGTATCTTTCTCCGAATGGTCGAACAATAGCATTAGCGTCTTCACAAGTACACAGACTAGGGACGATAATACTTTGCGAGAAGGAAATCAACAAGGTAGAACTTGGGTCGAAGATCAGCATCATGTGCTACTAGTGAGAGTTAAGAAATCACAACTTAACACACTCTAGTTGACACAATCCGGGACCTTATGTTCAAGTCCGTGGGTTAGAACCCAAAGAAAGGATCAAATGATTTGATTCGGTAGAAACAACTGAATTGATTTGGGATTGACAGCGCAGCGGGAGCTACGTGACACATAACACTCAAGGTCGAACCCACCCCGTTTCTAATCATTTTGAAGTAACAGGTGAGAAGTAAAACCTTTGAACTCAAATCGAGATAAGATTGCTCCGAGATTAGAGGGTAACCAGATAAGGAGTAAAAAGAATCCTAAGATGGTTTTCACAACTCATTTTTAGGTTCAAAATATTTTCACAAGCACTAGACTCAACATCGACCAGTAGAAGGGTTTCCTACAGGCAGTACTGCTCTGATACCAACTTGTGGCGCCCTGACCCGACTGCTATACATTGATGCTGTGTCACCGGTTAAGCGATACAACCGGAGGTTACGGGTTTACCAATCCCCGGCCAAAACCTTTGGCAGGCGTTGCTGGGTACACCTCACTCCAGACAACGCAACACCCCGATTGATGCCTCAACACAGGCACAACTATCAAAGCATAATAGTAAGATCAAGACTTGTGGAACAACTGGCACATCACAGACTCTACGACACGAAAACATTATAAGCAACTCTTATACAGAGAAAGATAGCAGAAATAACAACCAGAGGTCACAGACCCAACATTACATCAAGCGGAAGCGAAAAAGGTTGTTCTAAACAACAAGATCCAGAAATATGGCCTAAGAGGCCTACAGATAAACATCACAGCGCCAGCTATTCCGAGATGTCCCAAGCTGCCACCTGGGAACCCCAGACTACTCGTCAACGTCCACAAAGAACCCACCTTCGAGGTCGGTGAAGTCCTCTCCTGAAAATAAGCAAACGACGTTGAGTTCGACGAACTCGCAAGATTAAGAGCTAATATATGCTCCATGATTGGCTTTCAAAGGTTTTATGGCTGTTTTGCATAAAGCTGATTTTATTTATAAAAACACCACTCAATGGCATCGACTATTAGAACATTTTCAAAGAGGGGTAAGAAGTAACTCTTTTCTCTTGAGGACACCTTCCTCAATTATCACCAACATCACCATTGTACCTGTTCATCAAAGGCACCTCCCCGAATCACCCTCGAGGAAGTCAACCTTACATTCGTGGAATTGGCACCTCTAGTACCCAAGTTTTAATCATTCCGTTTAAGTTATTCTATGATCATCGTCCATTCCCAAGTCGTCCATAACCGCGGACACGGCTTTTCGAAAAGATTTATCCCTGCAGGGGTGTACAAAGTAGAAGTCCACGGAGTCCCGAGGGGCCCCAGTTCCTTCGCCACGCGTACCGTCCGGCCCATTACCTGCGCATTAGCTCTCTTCCTTGGAAAGCCGGCTGGGTGGGAGCGGTGTCGACTTCTCCCTCGTTAAGGACTCTCCAGGATCATCAGTGAGGACGGAGCAGCAGCTCCAACTAACTGCCCCGTGGCCACTCATTTTCCTAACGCCATCAGCCTCATCACAGTTTACCACCATCACGCACGCGCAAAATGGAAAACCGAACTAGAGGACCCTGGCTAGCCCCGCTCGAGTTATTTAGTCTATGAGGGTTCCTGCAATTGCATAGGCCTCACGCATGGTTGCACGCTCAGTCTTGGTTCAGGATGTGCAGAACTCGCACCTAGGCGGCGGGAACGAGACAACCCACCACATCCCATGTGGCCTCTCATCCCCACCTTTAAGCATTTTATTATCCATCACCACATTTCTCCACCATCATCAACGCGGTCACAAGTCAACACCTGTTTCCAGCATGTACCACCATAGTACCACTAGGCATTTACTAAGCATGGCTAAGCATATACATGGCAAGTATAATTATCTCGGGCCAACACTTCAAACCTGTGGTTAATAGGAAGGATACAGGTAATGTCAACAGGATTCTAATGCAACTAGTAGGATACTCTAATCCAGGCAAAAGACATTTAGAACCGCATGCAATATTATCGTGGAGAAAATAGTTGCGGAAAATAGGATAAGATATGCTCAGAGGGGGGATTATGCTTGCCTTGTTCACCGTGGTGATAGTACGGATCCTCGGGGTAGTGAGGCGGAACCCCGTCTGCTTGATCTAACGAAGCACACAACGGAAAAACAAATCAAACACCACACATGTGGACCATGCAATGCACAATCACATGATGTCATGACCAGTTTATGCAAAGATAGCATCATTTCGTTTATCTAGCAACATTAAATGGAGAGCCAAATAAGTAGTGCAATTATTTGGAGGCAACCCCATATTTAGCTTAATGACCCCATTGTTCATCCATTTAATACCTTACTAAGAAGGGGTTCAGATATGCATGAACATGGCATGAATGGATAGGGTTTGTTCTCCCGATCGAATTGGTACCTCATTTGTAATTTTCCGGGTACCGATGAATAATTGGTGAATTAACGAATTATTCGAATTTAATTCTTTTAACCAATTTATTAATAACATCAAGTAATTATTTGTGATCATGATGTGAGATTAACATGATTAGATAGCATTTGAAGCACTGATCATTTTGGTATTTCATTTGTTAAATTTTAAGCAATACCTCAATAGTTATCAATTGTTTTATTTTAATAAAATAAGAAAAACTGTTTTTACTGTGCAGGCCGGTCCACAGCCCGGCTAGGCCGGCTTGCAGGCCGGTCATGGGCCAGAGGAGCCCGGTTAGCAGCCCGGCCAAAGCCGGTTTCACGGCCGGGCAGCTGACAGAGGCGTCCGGCCTTGTGGCCAGTTGGGCCGGCCCAGAGGCCGGGTGGGCGCCCGTGGAGATCGGCACGGAGGCCGGTTTTGGCCGTCTTCCTGACCGGCTCGCGCGAGAAGAAAAGAAGAGGCGACGGACGGCGCCGTGCGGGCGCAACGCCGGCGAGACCGCGGCGAAGAAAAGGGAGAGGGGTGAGGGAACGAGTTGCCACAGCAGGGATTGCTCACCACAGTGTCAGGGGAGGGGTCGGGGACGGCGGGGTGCGACGAACGCGGCGGTGCGGAGCTCAGCGACGCCGCGGCGGTGGTCGGAGCAAAACGAGCGGCGGCGGCGATTAGCGTCCTCCCGGCTCGATTCCTCTGGGAGAGAAGGAGCAGGGGACGCGGCGGAGATGCGGGTTGTCTTCGATTCGCTCGGGGAGCTCCGGATGGTCGGCGGTGCGGCGGCGGAGCGTCGGCTAGGGTGCGGCCATGGCGGCTTTGGGGAGCTCGGGAGAGGAGGATGGGGAGCGATGTCGAGGGAGGAGCAGGTGGAACTCGGGTGCGGCTCGCTCCTGGTGCAGGGAAAAGGGCAGAGGAGGGGTGGCCCGGCACGGCGTGCATCGAGCTGGTGCGGCTCGAGTTCCTCGGTCGCTACAGAGCCAAGGAAGGAGATGACGCGAGTTTTACAAAAAGGTCCCTGGACGTTTTGAGTTCATCACGGTTCAGTCCTTTCCAGTACTGATTGCACTGCTTTTGAATTAAAAAAAGGCAACTTCCAATCCTCCAAAAATTGTGCAAAATTTTGTGCAACCTCCTGGTACCTTGGGCCAACACCCATAAAAATTACAAGGCATAAGGAGTCCACTTGGTTGAGGAATAAAAAGAAGAAGTCGCTATAGGCAATTTGAGTTTCTCCAAAATAAAGTTCTTTTAGAATTTTTGAAGCTAGACAAAAAGGGTTAGTTGAGCTCTTGGAACTTCCTGGACAATTATACCATGTCAAGGTATTTCACTTTGCAACTTTGAAGGTTGCATTGATTTGAGAAAAGTTTGAGCAAGTTCGACACTTTAGTTTTCCAACTTTGTTCAAACCAAAAGAGGGTGTGTTTAGCAAATCTCAACTAGATGCAAAGATGCATGCATGCCATGATGCAAAAAGTGGAAAAATTTATACAGATTTTCAGGTTCACAAGCGTTGGGCTGTTACACCAACCTCAATTGTTTGCCTCCAAGATGCATGTAGTCTACAAGGGGTTTCCTACATACTCCCTCTGTTCCATAATATAAGATGTTTTAGACATTTCAATACGGACTACATACGGATGTATATAGACGTATTTTAGTGTGTAGATTCACTCATTTTGCTCTGTATGTAGTCCGTATTGGAATAGCTAAAACATCTTATAATATGGAACGGAAGGAGTAACTTTTTAACACACATGTAGGTGTATATGTTTTGGCGCAGAGCCTAATAATGAACACACGTGCATATCCTACTTTCCCTAGGATTAGGAATGTATTTTGAGCAATGCTTCAATATCACGTTTGTTGCTCCATGGAAACTCACATGCATTTAGTTGTCAAGAGAAAAACGAAGATTTAAGTAAATATTAACAAGGTGTCACAGGATCGATGGTAATAAGGAACACCAGTAAGATTATGGTCTATCAAATGGAATTGCATTTTTACCCATCCAACTTTTTTCTGAGGAAACTTTACCAATCCAACTTGGAGTCCACGTCTAATGAGAAAGTGGATTCAATAGGTGTCATAGCTTCTTCAGCGGTCTGCATACACAATGCAGTGATATTTTAGTGGAATTCGAATAAATAAAATTCAGTCTTTCGTAATCTCAATGACCACTAAGCTGATGTGCGTTGGAGGATCTGTCCTGCTACTGGAATTCAATGTTAATGATTCTCACTGAGGATCTATCTTTCATTTCAACAAAATAAATCATCGATTCAGATTTACCCCATAGTTGATGTGCCTTGGAGGGTCTGTCCTTTTTTACATTGATATTCAATCTTATGCCCCAAAGTAACTATCCCAATAGAAGATTGTCCACCAAGTTCATTATTAAACTCAATTTTAATCCTCCTGCCTTTGTACTGCTAGAAGAGAGCCCTGTTTATCCAAAATTTAGGTTGATTTGGTACAGACGACGTTAAAAATGGGTATAAAGGACATAGGGAAAATCTAATGTGGCACAGGAACTTTGGGGTATAGCATCAACTGCGATATAAATAAGGGCAGATACTCAAAGGCACCTCAACTGTGGGTTAAATCCTCAATTCCCTCATAGAAAAGAAAGATTATAAACCAAAATGGAAGATGTTGCACACCTTTTCAGTCAAGTCCAACGCTCCACTTATGATTGTAGTCTCATCGTGAGTAAGCTCTCCACCTTTACCAGCCTGCCACGAGGGAAGAAATTGACTAAGAAACATTGGTAAATATGCATACTTCTTAAGAAGTTACATGTTAAAATCATGTTACCTCTTTGCCATGGATAGAAACAAGAGCTTTCAATTGAGCTCGCCTGAAATACGCAGATTCATCATGCCCAAGGGCAAAGTCTAGGAGCTGTAAGATAACATAAAATTTCGATCACTTCAATCACCAATACATAAATCAGACCAAGTAGAAATAACTCAGAACAACAAAAGGTATAAAAAACGATGAAGTTGTATACTATTCCATGTCATTTACTAAAAGGTATAAACATGCTACATTAATCAGCAACGTTTACACTGAATTACTGCACTTAACTGTGTAAGATACTAGTACAATTTTCAGTCACATGAACATTACATATTTTTTTACTTGAGAAGGACAAAAAGGTACTGACAAATTTTGCATGGCTCTTAGCTATAGAAACCTTGATAGTTCAAACCAGCTAGGCAAGTAGGCAACTATAGCAAACAGCGTTCATTAAATATGCATGGACACAGAAGTAAATTGCTAAATGTTCCATAAACCATAAAAAAGTATGCCGCTCATCAAGGACTAAGATCGCTTTTCTATGAACAGCACCGAACTAATGGCCAGGCATTATGAAAGAACTACGGTTATAGAAAACACAGATTTCAGAAGAAGTCATTTTTTCTAACTGGAAACAAATGCCTGGAAATTACAAGATACTCTTTAAACCCACCAATAGCTGCCTGCCTAGTATAGAACCATAACTAACAAGCACTGTCTATCAAAATCATTTTATTATTCCGTCACAGATAAACCCATGAAGTCATGTCAGTCAAATTCCTAGTACCTGTTTTAGTTTCAAGTTTCAACACATAACAAAGAATAAATAAACAGAAATGATACTCCCTCCGATCCGTTAAAATAGTCGGGAGAAAGCAACTTAGCCAGCACAAATCGTACGTACACAGTGCGAACCTTTTTTCGGATCAGAGGGAGTATGTTTTTTCATAAAGCTACTTAAAAATTAGTTAGCTCAAATATACAAACTGGGAAGGTCGCTGAAATAGAAGGTGCCGTAATGATGGATATTTATGAGTTAAATCTACGAGGAGCATGGGATAATAAGAATAGAAACAAGAAAAACTAACAGACTAGTTATCAGAATCTCAATTTGTAACCATGTCTATCAACTATGACACCAAACTAAGCAAAGAGATGATTCGGAAGCAGTGAGTGGCTGAGTGCAGGTCATATTATAATCTAATCACTGGAATTCAAAATTTATGCCCTCAAGAAGCTTCAAATGATTTTAGCAGTATGAACTAGGAAATTTTGAATTGAGTAAAGCAATTTTGCTGATTTACCTTCCCAATAGGGTAAGAAATAGGATAGGTGATGATCATGAGGATGCGGACAAGCCATACAAAACTAGCACCCACCGCCAGCCCATACCTAGTGCATATTGCTTGTGGTATAACCTGGTTGTCGAAATAGAATGATCAATCAGACTATACGTGGGCCGGTGACAACAGAAATGTTTGCACATATGATGCAGTACCTCTCCAAAAGCAAGAACAAATGTCACTGACAAGATAACAGCAAGAACAGGATTGAAAATCCTGTCAAGGAATATAGGGAGAGCCTGCAAAGATCACAAAGAAGCAAGTGGAAGAGCCACTGGTTAAAAAACAGCATGAAAAGATACGAGAGAAAACAGATTATCTGTCTACAAGCGGCTAAACAGTCTAGAAATAAAGTAGGGAAAAAAACATGTGCATGTCAACTAAACAAAGTTAAGGAAACATGTATGAAGTGGGGAGAGTGCAGATATTGATGTTGAAGGTCCTTAAAAAGCATAGCTGACACAGTTTACCCACGGGACGAGAAAAGATACTCGGACATGAATATTAGTACTACTTAGCACTTCAGTTATTCTCCTTCAAAAAATCAACTGTCATATAAAACATTGAAGCATTGCATGTTACCCAGCTTGGCATGAATAAGCTATTCGGACAAGTGTACACTCATATTAGAACCTTAATATATGGAGAAGACTGGACACATGCTCGGTTAACTCAATGAGATGATTATATAGCATAACAAGCCTAATAGAACTCTACAAGAAAAGGCTTTTGCTTAACAACTAGAATTAGGGGTTTAGTAATATGTTAACTTAGATAGGACTTTTTGGTACAATCTCAAATAGTTCACTTTGCATTATAAAACATGCCTGTGATTTATCAATTATCAAATACAAAGAAGCCAAACAGTATCAGCTCCATGATTAATTTATCTTATCTAAGCATGCTAGTCTACCTTATTTAAACTCAATAATTTTAGGGTGCCTGAACTAGAAACTTAAAGGAAGCTAATATTGTTTCAAACATGTCCGTGCAACGCAAGCTAGTGTGACAGGTGAGAAAAAATAATGAAAATTATCTACCTCCATGGCACAAGCATTACACAACAGCAGAGTGACAAGAAGCTGGTGCTGCTTTTGAACAACTGGAAATATGACAGCTGCAGCAAACAAAACACATAAGTGAACCATCGACCAAATATTGCTGTGTTTAAAATATAAGATGAGCCATAGTTGCATCATTCAGACATTAGTTGAGGTGCTGAAAGATATAATTTAGATGGTAACAACTGAGAAGCAGCATCGTTGCTACCGTTCATACTAAATTAACGTCCGTAAATCCTAACACATGAAGTCTGTGATGTCCAGTTAGAGATATGTGATTACCTAATAAATGATACTCCTTCCTCTTCTCACATGAGCACATTTTTCTCCCCAAGTACTGACTCTACTTTTAACCATTGACTTTGAATCATTAAACTTAAGGAGCTACATTTTCCGTCGCCGGCGCTGCGGTGGGTGTGGGAGGGAGGCTTCTAAGCATCCCGGAGATTAGAGGAATGGAGCGCGGGTAGCGGCGAACCGATGATGTTGGCGGGTTGTTATTCATGGCAGGACCGCCGGACGGCGAGAGCCGATGTGGTGGGTTGACGAATTGGAACTTTGGAAGAGAGGCGGGGTGGCGCCGGTGACGGTGAGGCAGGGCGGCAGCATCCGGAGGAAGGGGATGTACCGATGTAGAGACATTGGCGTGTGAACGGTCAAGGCCAATTAGACGATGAAGGGCATGGGGGATATGAGCCATCCGATCATGATCCAATGGTCCACAAGTTCGTGCGTATGCCGATCAGCAAGCACAGCTTGTGACAACACATCCAAAGCACGATTTCTTCTCCTCCTCCAACCACGACACGAGCACGTCCATCCCCATCCGTTCCCCCCACCGCACCAGGTAGGTACCACCGAGATCGATCGGTCCCCGCCAACTGCTGCGCCGCCGCCCTCCTCCCTTCGGCGGCGGCGCTCCTTCCCACGGAACCGACGGAGTAACTACGCGCGCGCGGTGTCGAGGGAGAAGAAAGGGTTAATTGGGATCGTAGTACTAACCAGCCTGGGCCTTCTCGGCATTGGTGCCGCTGCGGAGGAGGATCTCCAGATCCACGATGCCCAGCGACATGAGCCCCAGGGTGAGCCCCGACATGATCCCGGCGAAGAGCACCAGGAACGCGGACACGCCCGCGTACGCCCACCACCACAGCGACCCGAACGCCGTGTCCTCGCCCTGCACCGCCACCGTCACCGCCGCCGCGCTCGACAGCGGCCGCGCTGTCGCCGCCACCATCCGCACCGCCACCGCCGCCAGGGTCCCCACCCTCACCCGACCAGCCGACGCCATCTAAAGCTAGAATTGGGTGTGGTTCTCTCACAGGAACATAACTGGAGACGCGAGGCAAAAGCTTCCGTTCTCCTTGCTGATATATAAGCCTAGGAGAACAAATTGAATGAAACCGAAAGGCAAAGTGTCCGCCCTCTTCGATAGACTAGTGAACCTACGAAAGAACAATAACCTCTTTGAATAGGCTACGTTTGATTGAAAAGTTCCAAAAGAATTTTGTGAGATTTCAATGTATATATAATTTCCTTTTATGAATTTTTTTTATCAAAAGGATGAGACAGCCAATATTTGATTGTTTTACCGAGCATCTCTAGCAGCGCCGTAAACCGCGAAACCTTAAACGTTGTTTAGGGTTCGCGTTTTAGGCGTTTAAGCTCATAAAAACACGTGACGCAGAATAGAAACCTTATCTAGAACTGTAAATTTAGAAAATTTAGATTTCACGGGAACAAACGAGAGTTCATCATCGATTCATCACATACAGCTGTTCGTCGACGTTTTACACAAAAACTACGCAGAAACCAAAATCTAAACTACTCCGATCGCCGCCGCCCTAACCCTAAACCCAAAATTAGGCTCACCGGAGCCACGGCGCGGCAGTGACGCAGCGACGGAGGAGCTTCACTCCTCGTCGGAGGAGACGAGGTCGATGACCATCGCCGTCTCCCTCTGCCACTCCACCTTCTTCTCCACGGTGGCGAGATCCTGCTGGAGTCCCTGCGAGCAGAAAATCTCGTCGATCTCCTCGTCGCGCTCCAGCTGCACGGCACGCTCCTCTGTCTCCCGCCGGGAGCGCAACATCGTCACTGCCACGGCGTGCTCGAAGTCGTCCTCGTGGACGAAATCCTCCGGCGCGAGGGAGGTGCCGAAGGATGCGGCGGCGTGCTCTCCCTCCACTCCCGCATTGCGCCGCTGAGGAGCTGCTCGCACCGACGGAGGAGCTGCCCTCACCACGGCGGAGGCGCTCGTGCTCCCACCTGAGGCGGTCGAACTCCTCCACCTCGTGGACGTAGAGCGACGGCGGCACCGGTATGTTCCGGCTGGTCCACTTGCGCGCTCTCCGCTTCCGCGCGCTATCGCTCCTGACAACCTTCGCACGCGCGGCGTCGGAGTAGGCGCCGCCAAACTTGTCGCCGCCCCGGAGCTCGGTGGACTTCCTCTTCGGCGCCCTCGGAGCTCGGCGGTGCCCGATCTGTAGATGTGGGCGGCGAATCACTCATCGGAGGCGGCGGAGCGCTCGGCGGATTTCTCGTCGACGACGGTGGGGAGAAAAGGGTTGCGAACTGAGAATGCCCCTGGGCCGTCATATATGAGGGCTGGCGGCTGGGATTCACGGGCGCCCGTAAACGGTTTACGGGTCGGGCCGTCTTTACAGGCGCTGTTCTAGCTCAAAAAACGGCCTCAGCCGTAAAGCCGCCGGAGTTTTAAGATTTTGGACCTTTTACGGGCGCTGTTAGAGATATTCTAATGGACTATTTATTCTTGAGATTCTCAAAACACGGGAATATGATAAACACATGATTGTATGTTATGTCCATTTGAATCTTATGCTAGTATTTTGGTGTAAATTTAACATGCACTCAAACCTTTCGAAAATAATCCTTTGTTTTTCTATGAAAGAGGCATAACTCTATCAATATGTCGGGAAGTTACTGTGTCTTGTATGCACCTTATCTCACGAAACTCTTTGCAAAATTCTTGTGGAACATCCAAAAAAAGAACCATGCATTTATGCCAACTACTCCATCCGTTTCAAATTATAAAATTTTTGACCACTTTAATGGGGACCAAATACAAATTGAAATGTGTGAATCAACACATTAAAATACGTCTAGATATATACGAATAAAGAGAAAGGTAAAAAATTGAATATATTTAGGAACAGAGTGAGTATTTTGCTTTCTTTTCATCCAGCGCGTTAAACTGCCACCGTCCTACTATTTCAGCTGGAAGTTTCTTCACGCAATGCGCGAATGTTCGTTCAGGAGAGCTGCTGCGTCCAGTCTAAAACAGGATCATCAGTTGGCGACATTTTTTTGACAGTCAATCAGTTAGCGACATTTGGGATCCATATAAGGTAGTCAGTTTTGGGTTCCTATTACAGTGATGTTCCCCTCTAATTGCTTAAGAGGGACAGAGCATTTCAAATACCTAAACACTATCTTTTGTTATATGTACATAGAGCTAAACTGTAAGTAAGTTCCAAAAAGGAAATGTAAGTAAGTTGGACTGAGAGATAAATCATAGAGAGTGTTTTGGACAGGAGCTGCCGGATGCAAACTTGTTACAGCAAATTAGTGCAGAAATAATTCCGTCACTTTCGTCAATGTTTGAAACAACGTATAAAACACACGGACAAAAAACTAACACCCAGCTTCAGGATGGTAGATAAAACCAAAGCTAGAGGTGACATACAGGTGCACTGGAAACTGCATCCAGTATGGCTGTCCTAGTTCTAAGTTGAAAACAATTTGGGAGATACAACCCGAGGGAACTCCTCCCAAGTTGGACTACATCCAGTCTATACGTGCTCTGTACAGTTGCCATAGCTTCACTCTATTTTCTGTCATGAAACCAGCACTTGTCATCATCTAGGACCAGATAGCTCAATTGGCTCTATTATGAAGGACGATGAGTCGTGAGGATCCTCATGTCTCACAGAGAAACTGCAAGAACCTCCATAAGGCAGCGCTTCTCTATTCAAGTCTATTCCGTTCTCTGCCAGCGTGACGTTAGATTCAAGGGCCTGGAGAACTTCTGACATCTTGGGCCGCAGAATAGGATTGGTCAGCGTGCATTGGATAATTACGTCGACTGAACACTCTAGCTCGGCTATGTCGAACAAATCTTTGAGGTCCCTGTCAACTAATTTATCCAGTTTCTTTTCCTCCTTGAGTTCTCTAACCTGCATAAGATTAAGATTTTTTAACATTAGGAGTACCACAAACATTTTTCCAAGTAAATAGCAGGAGCTCTGCCTTGCAGCGTACAAAGCTAATGTGTCAGACTTTGGCACCTCAAAATTCTGATGCAAACTTATGTTATCATCAAATACAGCGATATAAATATAAGTTTTTGACTGGGATCTTTCCTAATTATATTAGCTTTGTGTAAAAAAATATTATATTAGCTACTGCAGGCAGTACCTAGACTTTGGCATCAAGCTACTCAAGGTTTGGAGTTAATAATTAATAATAGGATGTAAAGATTGAGCCAAAGAAGTTACCCAATCTAGAATCATCCCTTTCTGGGACTGACCATGTCCGTTGCTCAAGGTTTTAGGTCCAGTAATCAGTTCCAATAGTAGAATTCCAAACCCGTAAACGTCGGTCTTTTCTGAAGACTGGCCTGTTGAGAGATACTCTGGAGCAATATGACCAATAGTGCCCCGAACGGCCGTAGTAACATGTGAATCTTGTCGGTCAAGTAGTTTTGCCAATCCAAAATCCCCAACAACTGCTTCAAAACTTTCATCAAGCAATATGTTTGCTGCTTTGACATCCCTGTGAATAATCTTAGGATTGCATTGTTCATGAAGATATAGTAGTCCCCTGGCAGCCCCAATAGCAATACGCATACGTTTGCTCCAATCAAGAGAAGGTTTTCCATGGTGATATTCTGTAGAAGAAAATCAACTTTACATTAGAAAGAGAACAATATAGGAACAAAAAGGAATAACAAAACAGCAAAAAATAAGGCTCGGACAGCAACTCTCAATAAGGAAAACATAGACTACTAATTATAGCTAGAAATCACGAACATCGAAATTTTATGGACAAATGGAGATACCTCTCAGGCGGTCAGCAACACTGCCATTTGGCATATACGGATATACAAGCAACCTTTCTTTCGAGGTCATGCAAAACCCATACAAGCGCAGAAGGTTCCTGTGCACAGCTAGGCCAATCAACTCAACTTCTGTCTGGAATTGAACTTCACCTGTAACATCAGGATCTTTTAACCTCTTGACTGCCACTAAAGTTCCATTTCTAAGACAGCCTCTATAAACAACACCAAAGCCGCCTTGGCCTAGTATATTCTTTGAATTAAAATTGTCTGTTGCACTTTGCAGCTCGTGAAACGAAAAATGCTTCAGATGACCTAGTTCCATTTCAAGATCTTGATCTATAGTTGAATAAAAAAATGTTCATCAAATCATATGTTTCGGTAGTAAGGTTATAGATGATAAGATAATTACCAGCAGAAGCAAAAGGCAAGCGCCATCTGCAATAGCTTAGCCAGCATACAAAGAATAGGACAAAGATTATGGCACAGGTGACACTTAAAGAAATTGCCAGTGCTAATTGATGATGGTTCTTCGCTTTAGCTGACGGTCTAGATGTTGTATCTGTAGTGAAAGGTAAGTTAGTTCCAATACGTACTCAGAACAGATGATGTCAGGTAAAACAATTACCGTGGGTTCCTCCTTTAACATCAGTGCAACCATGCAGAATTGACGAATTGCAAAGGAACTTGTTTCCCACAAGACTGGAAAGGATAGCTAAGTAACATTCAGTTAAGTATTCAACAGAAGACAATGATGTGTGTATGACCAGTTTAGCATATGAATGATGAAACAAGCATTACTTCCAGGTACAGAAAGAATTTAGTTGTGCAAATGAAGGAGCGAAATAACAAAACGAAAACCATAGCTTATTGTACATACTCCCGCACCCACTTACCTGTAGTCGTGTGCATAGATTTTTGGAACTGGGCCGCTTAAATTGTTGAATGATATGTCACTGAAACATATTTCCCATGTCAGTTCGAACACCAAAAATAACATTTAACCACACCATTGGTCATAAAAGAAACAAAAATGCAATAAGAGACATACAGGAATGTGAGACCTGGAAGGCTTGCAACATTTACAGGGATTTGTCCAGACAAGTTGTTCCTATCAAGGCGCCTGAAGGATTTGCAAAGCAATAGTCATCACAAAACTAGTTGTCAACAAGTGTGACTGCTCGGATTTGCAATTTTAAGAACAAAATAGTAAAACTTTTTAAATAACATTTATTTCGTATAAATATGCATGAATTACAAATAAAGGAAACAAAGTGCTGAAATATGACTAATACAGACATACAACTATTCTTTACTTGGTTGCCTTAGCTTATAGGGGAAAAAGGAGGTATACTTCTAGATATAGTTCCTTATTAGGTTTATGTGAGTGTATGATTCTTGTTTACAACCTCCTAGGAGGGAATGGGCAAAAAGGATTCAATGAAAAGAAACGCGAGGCTTTTGCTTTTTCTCGAAAAAGTGTATGATTCTTAGTTCTGCTAGAAGTATATGCATGCTTTTCCCACTTGATACAGTTCGGCGAATTTATATTTGTAAGCATTGTGCCATCAAGCTTGTATGACTTTGCTAGCTTCTGTACTTGGGATATGGCTTAATTTTACATGGTTTAGCTAGCATTTAAACTGTACCAATAGACTTAATCAGAGTTCACTCATGAGTTGTATTAATAACACAGGAAGCGTTTTGGTTTCTTGGGTAGTCATACACGACATACTATCAGAATCAACCCTTTTTTTAAGCAAAATCCACCATGTTTTATCCGTAACACATATGCATGTGAGATCTAACAGATATAATGATGTGTCAGAGAGCCAAAAGGTATCCAAATAGATAGATGGTCGGACACAAAATTTGGAGTAATATATTTGTACAACTCACAGATAATTTAGTTGAGTCAGCTGCCCCAACGAATTCGGGATTTCACCAACAAACTGGTTACCGGAAAGATCAAGAGCTTTCAGCTTCGCCAGCTTCCCTACCTCTGGAGGAATGTCACCTGATATTCTGTTATTCTGTAGTAACCTGAAGGGGCCAATGTAAAAGAATTGAGCAATAAAGCATTGGTAACTAGTCTCAATAAATAAAGCATCGGTAGTGAAACAAGATCTACAGGCAGCAGGAGAAATATCATCCCCTGACTGAGAAAAGCACAAGTCATGGTTTTTAAGGCACTAAAGCGTCCTAAGGCGGAGGGGGTGGGGGGTTTTAGCGCCTTAGGTACGTCGGACGCTTTAAAAACCATGGCACAAGTGAAAATCGATAGGATGTGAATAGACCAAAACCTAGTCAAAACATATTTTGTCCATAATGTTTTGGTCAAGTCTGATTGTTCTTGCATCCGGGTATGGATCAAGTTACTATCTGAATACAATTCAGATCAAATCTCTGCTCCAGATGGTCGATTTCGGATATCGGTCTATATTATGGTCAAGATAGTAATGAAATTTCTCCTAATATAGAGCACAGTGAAACAACAATAACAACAACAAAGCCTTTGTTTCCCAAGCAAGTTGGGGTAGGCTAGAGATGAAACACAACAAAACCAACCAAAGAGTGAAGAGAAAAAAGAAACAATGTACAAGAAAAATAAATTAAGGTTCTGGCACATGGATTGCTCATTTCGATGATATATCATGCTTCTACACCTAAACAGCAGTTGGGCGAATTAACCAAAGCAAAGCAAAACTTCGAATGTTTCTCTGCTATATCATGCTTCAAATTTCCATTCTAGCAGAGACACGAGCATGACCCTTCTAATATTGAAGAAATCGAGCTTGGAAGCTTAAAAAATTAACGGTGCTGAAAGACACACCAGTGTCTGTGGCAAACAAAACCGTGAACAGGCAGGTGAGTTCGTTTCCCTAAACAGCAGGTGGGCAAGTTAACCAAACCAAAGCAAAACTTTGAATTTTGCTCTGCTATACCATGCTTCAAATCTCCATACTAGCAGGCACACGAGCATGAACCTTCTAATCTTGAAGAAATCTACTCCCTCCATTCCAAATTATAAGATATTTTCGATATTTCAATGTAGACTACATACGCACTGAAAAGAGTGAACCTACACACTAAAAAGCGTCTAGACACTGTGAATCGGAAAAAAGTTAAAATATCTTATAATTCGGAACGGAGGGAGTAGCTCGGAAGCTTCAAAAGTTAACAATGTCTGCAGGCCCTTACATTGTCTGCAGGTAGCTGAGGTTCCCGATGCTCGGCGACAGCGCCCCCGACAACCCGTTGTTCGCCATCTGCCTGCAACTCCAGAAGCCAAGCCCAAAACATCACCACCAACAACAAGAGCGGCAATGACACATGGAAGCAACCTTGTAATCCAACAGCAAGACACCAACAACAACAAATCAGAGAGCGAGATCTCACAGGGAGACGACGAATTGGTCGGCGGAGCAGGTGACCATGGACCAGGTGCAGGGGTCGACGGAGTTGATGTCCCACCCGGCCATCACCCCCTTCTCGTCCCGCATCCGGCTCTTCACCGCCATCAGCGCCGCCACTGCAACACCACACACACACCCAGCACCGTCAGCACCAGAACAAAATCCCCAAACCCTAACCCAACGCCACACCCACCTTCGTAGTTGAGCCCTTTGGGCGAGAGCGGCGGGTCCCCGGCCGATACCCCACCGGCGGCGAGGAGCCAGCCGGTAAATACCACCACCACCGCCGCCACGGAGCCAGCGCCGCCGGCGAAGGGTCGTAGTCTCGCCATGGCAAAGTGGGACGGGACTTGGACTGAGTCTGTGCCTCTGCTCGGCCTCCTCGGTGGCCATGGGGTGCGTATAATACTACTGCTGCTGTGCTGCTGTTATCGAACCCTGCGGGCGCGGGCGACTAGATTAGGCTCGGGTGAAATCTTAATTGTGGCGATTTGGTTCGGGAATTGGGAATATTATCATTAAGAACTGGGCCTTAACTGCTGGGCCCGTGGAGACGGGTGGCTCTCGAGGCTCGGGAATTTGTGCTGAGTGGCTGTCTGGTTTGGTTTGGTTTTACAAGAGGTTTTGATTTGCGGACATGGGAATGGATATGCCCCTCGAGATGCAGGAGAGTGGCCATGGGATTGGCGCTTCCGGTCTGCCAGTTGCTTGCGCATTCTACCATGTTCTTCGTTTGTGGTTGATCTAATTACCTGCATTTCGGGTTTGGAGTTTGAACAAGATCAAGTTTTGACCAAGTATATAGAGAAAAACATCAACATCTATAATACGAAATGTATATTATATAAAAATATATTTTATGATATTTTTTCTATATGCTTAGTTAAAATTTACAAAGTTTGCCTTTGACTAAAACCAGAACGTAGGATAATTCCACGCAGAGGGAGTCCTTGTTTACTGTGGGGCAGTTGTTTGTGCTCTTTGGAGTGGTTCAAGCCTGTTTTTTTTGTACGGTTTCTTGTTTCATCTGTGGATTGGCAATGGAAGAGTAAACGATGAACAGATGGGCAAACAAGGGCTTGCATCAAACATAACCTTAGATAGGCCCCACTTGTTCCTCGAAAAGAAGAATTCTCACCGTAATTTTGGGGATTTCAATCATTGTTTGATTTGTAAGATTGAATCCCATATGATTTTTCTTGAGAATCCTTTGCACCACATTCCATAGGAAATCTAACATCCATTCAAACCACTTAAGATCCTTTACTTTTCTTGTGTTGGAATCAAATGAATTTTGATGCACATAAAATCTTGTAGGAGTAGAATGAACATGGCATTGCAATCCTACGAACTTTCTACTCCTGCGGTTTTAGAATCCTGCGACTCCAAAAATCCTTGTGTTTGGTCATCCAAAATAGTTCCCAGTACAAGGGGATATCCCCCTGGTCTTTTTTTTTTCTTTTTGTCTAGCGTGGTAAGCCTCCTTTACCATGCACTCGTCCCCTCCTCTGCAGTCACGTCGCCGATGCTACCTAACGATGCCCCCACCAACAATGCCCACGTGTCATTGAGTATAGAAAACACTACTCTTTGACTCTGGGTGATGAAAAATGTAGGGGTTGGCGGCCCTACTTGGTTTTTGGCAGCCTTCTTTTGGAGGATAATCGTGCGAATCATGGATATGCATGTACCAACTCCTCTCATGTGAGTACGTGACGAATTTCAAAGTGCGTCCTAAAATTGTGCACCCTAGGTCACACAATTTGTAGAGGTAGTTTTTTTCTTCATTTTCGATAAAAAAGACACAATTTGGAACAAAACTAAAAACACCTCTACACAAAATTAAAACACCCCTCCACTTGCAATCCAAAGTATCATAGAGTATGTACCATCGAAAAACCATTTTGGCTCCCAAACTCCAGTGATCCCTTTATTCTACAAAATTCAAAACTATATTTGCAGCGTCACGGAGAAACCCCTCTGTAGCCGACACCGGCCGCTAGCGCGGACCAGCCGGCCCCGCCTGTAAGCCGGACAGCCAGGCCTATATAAGGCTGTCCGGTGCCCGAGTAGAAGGGGTCGCCTCATTCTTCTTCCTCCCCACACCCGAACCATGGAACACTCGAACAGCTCAAGGAGCACCTCTGTACTGTGTCCACCTTTTATAGAGAGATCGAGCAGGAGTAGGAGTGTTACCTCCTCCGGGAGGGCTCCGAACCTGGGTACTTCCCGTGTCCGCGCCTCGGCGCAATCCCTGGGGTGCCGCCGTTGCAGAACGCTGCCCCCATCCCGATCTTAGCCACCCCGTGGCATATGCCGTGTTCCACACCACGTCATTTGGCGCCCACCGTGGGGCAGATGGCAGCAGCCGGAGTCACATTCCGCCAAGGATCCCGCAGCCGTCTCGACGAGCGAGTCGCCTCCGGCCTCGTCTCGACGTTCGGCTCCATCGACTTCGTCAACGACAACGCGAACTGCTTCGCCGGCTCCGCCTTCCCCGAGGATGGCACTGTCCTGCACTTCGGCGAGCACCGTGTCTACGTCGCCCTCGCGCCCGCCTACCCCGCCAACATCCAGCGATGCGTCGACCGTTTCCCCGAGGAGACGGCCAGCTGCGAGAGCAGCACCGAGACCCGCGTTTACGCCGGAAGTCATGGTGTCCGACGTCGCGAGCACCCAGCAGCACGACCCCGTCAACTCCGTCCAGGCTATGCTCCAGGGCCTGGCCACGCCCATCGCCGCCGACGCGGATCCCGCGCAGGCAGCCATCATCCTCGAGCAAGCCCGCCAGCGCCTCCTCAGCAGCGCGCACGGCGTCGCAGCCACGCATCGCCGCATGGAAGCGCAGGTCCGCGAGTACAACTTCGCCCACGGCTTCACCCCCATCGCCGTCGAGCCCAACCCGCGGGTAAACGTCAGGCGCAACCTCACCAACGAGATGGCAGGAGGACCAGCTCCCGACGCCGAGCCGGCTGGACCAGCCGGAGCGCCGCCTACTCGTCGACCTGTCTACAGCTCCCCCGCGAAGAACATGAAGGCAGCACGCGCCGCCGCAGCAGAACTGCCCAACCTGGAGGGGGACGAGCTACGCGCGCAGCAACAACGCGTCCAGGACCTCCTCGACACCGCCGACCACCAGTTTCGCCAGAACCAGGCCGCGTCCGCGATGAACTCGCCGTCCCTCCCACCGCCCCCCCTAGAGCCCCTCCACCCGGCGCAACTCAAGGTGACCGCCAGGCGTCATCGCCACAAGCCCCCCAGCCGGGTGGAAATCGCGCGCGCAACATCAACTCCAGACCAAGCCGTTTCAACGCGCCGGCTGCCGGTGGCGGCCAAAACTACAACAACGCACCGGCTGCCGGCGAAGGCCAGTACAACTACCCCGACCCGCCGGCTGCCCGCAGGGGAAGCGTCCACGACCGGCTGAGAGATCTAGGCCCAACGTTCGGCCCCGACGCCCGCGACCGCCTCGACGCCCTGGAGAAATCCCGCCGGCTCGAAGAAGAGGAGGGCGAGGTCCACCGGTGCTTCGGACCTCGCATCGCAAGAGAGCATTTCCCGCGAAACTTCTCCCTCACGGGCGACACGCCCAAGTACAACGGAAGCACGAAGCCAGAGGACTGGCTATCCGACTACGTCACCGCCGTCTCCATCGCAGGCGGCAACAAACGCGTAGCGGTGCGCTACGTGTCACTCATGTTGAAGGACTCGGCTCGCACATGGCTCAACAGCCTGCCGGATGGATCGATCAACTCCTGGCTGGACTTCCAGCAGGTCTTCGTCAGGAACTTCTCCAGCACCTACAAGCTCCGGCTCGCCCTCGCCAGCTGCACCCAGGGCAAAACCGAGTCCGATCGCGACTACCTGACGAAATGGTCAACCCTGTGCAACACCTGCGAGGGAGTCCACGACATCCAGGCGGTCGGCTTCTTCATCAACGGCTGCCGGGAGGGCACGATGCTCAAGCACGCGCTGCTCCTAGACAGCCAAAGTCCATGGCGGAGCTCATGACCATAGCAGACAAGTACGCCACGGCCGACTCCGCCATGAGAATCCCAATGCAAGTAGATGGAACTGGCAGGGCACAGAAAAGCCGGCTGCGAGAGAGCCAGCGGCCCCAGCAACGACAACCGAGGCAACCGCGACATCCGGAACAACGGAGACAACCGCGACAACCGCGACCGCCGCGACAATCGAGATCGAGACAGTCGGAAGAAAGCGGCGCGCCAGACGGGCGGTACGAGAACCGTGCCGTCAACGCAACCGAAGCCGGCCAACCGGCTGGCGACGACGGTGGGAACCGGAATCCCCGCCAGTGGAACAAGCCAGAAGGGCGATACGAGGACCGCCAGTGGGCAAAGCCAGCATACCTGTTCGAGGACATGATGAACGGCCCATGCCGATACCACAGCGTAACCGGGAAGCCGGCCAGCCACACGACGCGCGCTGCAGCTGGACTCTTCGTCTGCAGTGCGAGAGGTCCGCCGCCTCCAGCACCCGGACCACCCCCTCCCCAAGGCGGCATCAACATAGGCAACAACCAGCGCAATGAGCGCCTAAGACAGCCGGCTGCCGCAGACGGCACATCTCGCGACGTGTACCCCAACAAGGACGCCGCGTACGTCATCTCCATCATCGAGCACAACGACAAGCGCAGCCAGTGGCTGCGCGTCGCATAAGTGAACGCAGTCGTCCCCGCCGTCCAGCAGCTGATGGACTGGGCAAACCAGCCCATCTCCTTCGGACCCGGCGACCACCCGACATCATGCCAAATCCTGGGGGCTACAGCATGCTCCTGGACCCCACCTTCGTCACCGAGCAAGAGTTCGCCGTCACCTTCTCCCGAGTGCTCATCGACGGAGGAAGCAGCATCAACATCCTGTACAAGGACGCCGCCGACAAGCTGGGGATAACCGAGGCCCGGATGAACCGCAGCCGGACGATCTTCCACGGCATCGTGTCGGGGCAGTCCTGCACACCAATCGGCATCGTCCGGCTGGACGTCGTCTTCGGAGACAAGAAAAAATTTCACCGTGAAAGCATCTGTTTCGAGGTGGTGAACCACCGCAGCCCTTACCACGCCATCCTGGGCCGCCCGGCTCTCTCTCAATTCATGGCCGTACCCCACTACGGCTACCTGAAGATGAAGCTGTCGGGCCCGAGCGGCATCATCACCGTAGCCGGCGACTTCAAGCGCTCCATGGCATGCGCCTCAGCCGCTCGAAGCTCACCGAGTCGCTGGTAGCGGCTGAAGAGTTCAAGGAGATCAGGCGCGCCGTAGCGGCTGATGCATGTAAAATGCATACATGAACTTTGCACTTTAATTGCTTATATTCCAATCATATTTGCATCATATAAGGGTTATATCAATGTTTTATCATGATTTTGGAAATATCTTAATGATTTCCTATTTTTATGGAATTAACCCTGCGCAGGCAGAAAACCCCGTTTTCTTATTTTAATATTTGGATGGAAGAAGGACTACGGAAAAAGGAAGCGAGCAAACGGAGGCCCGAGGGCCAAACGAGCATGGCCCACGCGGCCACAGTACCAGGCCGCGTGGGACCCACCGTTCGGGCCTCGTGGCTCCGTTGCCTTCGATCTCTTCTCCACCGACATCGTCTTGACCTAAAAACGCCTATAAAAAAGGTCCCCCGACGTTCTCTGGAAGGAGCGCCGCACAAACACAGAAACACCGAAACGGAGATCAGGAGCTGCAGATTGGAGGGGGAAAACTCCGGCGGGGCGCTGCCGGCGTGGTCTCCATCTTCTCCATCGACTTCTCCACCGTCTCCATGATGAAGAGGGAGTAGTCCACCTCTGGACTATGGGTTTGTGGAAGTAACTTATGTATCTCTCCTCTCTTGAGCTTCACTAATTAGCACCGTATGAGCTGCTGAACATGATTACGGTCACCGTTGTAATACCTTTGTGGTGGATCTTTATGAGTTAATATATGTTTGAGATTGCAATGTTTGTTTCAGTTATGAGTATAGATGCATATTATGTACCCCGTTCTTGTCTACTTGTTTTGATCAAGCATGTTTATGAGAGCGTGTGGGGGGAACGTGTGCATTAGTTGGAGTAACGGGGGGTGGCTAGTGCAGTGAACGTGAGAGAAAGTTCTGCGATCCACTTTGGTATCTTTACCTTACTTTGTTACCTCACTAGGGATAAACTAAAATACCATGCTACCGGGGATGTGGGCGTGACCATTGCCACTACTCCATGACTAGATCTAGCATGTTCTTATTTTCACTTCATGTCATGATACTTAATGCTATACTCTGAGTTATCTTAATTACTGAGGTGTTATGATTTAGTTCGCATCTTGGTGGAGTATAAGAGAGGTTAATAACCAAAAGATCTCTATGTTAGGACGTGATGCCCATATATCTAAGTAACTTGTTATCAAACCCTGTGTTGCAATCTCATATGTTAACTTGTGTGTTCCATTGTCTACCACTTTATAAAGAGAGAGTGCATTTGTGAAACCATGAACCCCAGTCCATTTTTAATCATAAGAAACACCTTTCCAACACCATATACCACTTTTCTATTTTCAGCCATCATTAAATCCGAAAATACAAAAATACTTTTCATCTTGCATACATCATTCAAAAACCCAAAAATATCATTTATCATTGCATCCACCATCATTGCATATTTATTTCTTGTTTGCATTGCATAACTATCCTGATATCATTCTTACACCTTGTGCTTGACAACCACAGGTGAGGTTGAGGACCAAAACATCTAACCTTGTTTTGTAGGTAACCAAAAGAAGGATAAGAAGATAAATCTACCACTTCAGATTCCCCGAGAGTTCGATATTAAACCCTCGAGTCACCCCTCGTGGGGAAAACTGTCTTCCACTTACTATACACTCTGCACTTGGAGTCTCAACCTAATCCCGTTTATTTGTGCAGGCATCAAGACTTGCTCTTCGGGATCATCAAGACGTTTTCTGGCGCCGTTGCCGGGGAATCGTAGCTGAGAGATTTATCCAAGGGTGTGCATCATCGCATTCATCTCACAACAAAGTCAACGTCACCAACTTGTGCTAACACCTAAGCTTGGGGAGGTTGCACCTACGTGAGCACCATCTTATCCATCTTTACTTACAAAGCAATTTATTTGTTTTGTTAGTGTCATTGCATATCATATCATATTTATTTCAGTTTTGCATAAAAAATTAAAAATACCAAAAAAACTTGCTAAAATGGGAGAAAGAACTAAGCTGTGTGACTACACAAACACTCCTAATGATCAATTTATCACGAGAGCTATTGCCACACCTAAGATAAATGCTGAGAGTTATGAAGTAAGTCCTAGTTTGTTGAACTTGATAACTAGGGAACAATTTGGTGGTAGTGCTATGGAGGATGCCTCTATGCATCTTCATGACTTTGTTGAAATATGTGACATGCAAAAGTTTAAAAATGTGGAAAGTGATATCCTAAAACTGAAGTTATTTCCTTTTTCACTTAGAGGAAAAGCTAAAGAGTGGTTGCATTCCTTGCCATCTGGTAGTATTAATTCTTGGGATGATCTAAAAGAAGCTTTCATTAAGAAATATTATCCCCCTGTTAAAATTTTGCAAAATAGAAACAACATCCTTTCTTTTAGGCAAAATGAAAATGAACATGTTGCTATGGCTTGGGATAGGATAAAACTTATGCTTAGAACTTGTCCCTCACATGGAGTTAATGAATGGACCATATTACACTCTTTCTACAATGGTTTAAACTACATGTCTAGAAACATACTTGATTCTGCTGCTGGAGGTGCTTTTATGAGTAAGACTATAGTAGAAGCTAAAAATATATTGGAAAGCATTTTACAAAACTATAGTCAATGGCATACTGATAGGGCACCTAATCCTTCTAAGAAAGTGAACTCTATTGAAGAAACTAATGATTTGTCATCTAAAATGGATACTATTCTTGCTTTGCTTAATAAACCTAGTGTTGAAAATGTTCCTTTGCAAGAACTAGTTGGAAACAATTCTGAAAATATTGATGTCAACTTCATTAGGAACTATGGTAATAATGGGTATGGTAACAACAATTATAACTCTTATAATAAACCCCCATATGTTCCCAACAATCGTCCTTTTGTTCCATATCCTAATGCTAATGATAATAATTGGAAGCCTATGTTATCACGCAATGATAATTCTGAGGCTAACAAAATTCTCATGGAACAAGTTGCTAGTCATAATACCATGATACAAGAGTTGAATAAGTCTGTTGCTTCTATTAGTTCTGATATTAAAGGCTTACAACTCCAAGCTGCAGGACTAGACAAAGCTTTGTCTAAACTAGCTGATAATCAAGCCACTTTATTGAGTATGTCTGCAGGGAAACCACAAGCATCACCTGTGGTTGGAATGAATTCTGTTAACATTGCTGAAAATGTTCCTCTTACTTTGGAGGAAACTCTTGATGAATTATTGAACTACCCTGAATATTTGTTGCCACTCATGTCTCAACTTGGTAGTTTAAAAGAAGAAGCTAAAGAAACTGAACATGATGAATCTCTTATGCTGATTGAGTTGGAAAAGAAAGTTGAGGAAGTTAAAATGCTTAATGAAGTCAAGGATCCTTTGCTTGACTTAGAAAATTGTAGCTTGCATGAATTAATATCTATCTTACAAAAATTTGCAAGTGATCCTTCCATCAACACTAACCAAGCAGGTTTTGGTTCTTATATTGCTAATCATGTCTTGAAAGAAAAGATTGCTAGGTACAACCAAGAGGCTATGATACCACCTAAGCTTGGGGATATGTGGATACCTAAGGTACTAGTAACTATTGGAAAAGAGACACACCATGCCATACTTGATCTAGGATCTAGTGTCTCTGTTTTATCTAAAGAACTATATGAAGTGCTTGAATTGAAAAATCTTGAAAAATGCTCTATTGAACTAGCACTTGCTGATGACTCTATTAAACATGCTTTGGGAAAAGTAAGTGATGTTATGGTAGAGTTACATATGACTTTTGTGCCTGTGGATTTTCTAATCATGGATATGGGGAATAAAACCTCTAGTCCTATTATTCTTGGAAGACCTTTTCTTCGTACCACAGGTGCTATCATTGATTCAAAGGAAGGGAATGTAAAGTTTCAGTTTCCACACAAGAAGTGCATGGAACACTTTCCAAGGAAGAGGGAACCACCAAAGTTCAAGCTCCCTCATGAGCTTCGTCCACAATAAAACAACAAGTAAGAAGCCTAGCTATATGGCTATAAAGAAAGCGCTTTGCGGGAGGCAACCCGGTTATTTTTGTGTGTGATTTTTCTTTGTGTCCTCTTGCTGTAACAAGAGATTTTGTGTCTAGTTAGGTTCTGGAGTTTTTAATAAAGTGCCAAGTTTTACCCTTTTTGGTTTGAAAAAGTTGCTTATAGCGTTCGGAGATTTTATTCCTGCACGAGTCAGTGCACGGTATGATTTTTAATTCTTATTCTGTAACTCCGAATGAGCTCATATTTGAACTGTAGTTGCAACTTTTCATCCTCTGTATGCATGAATTTTTTCGGAATTTTTCGAGAAAGTTTGGTAGGGTAGAAAAATACGTTTTGCTGCTGCTGTTTTTCTGGACAGATTCTGTCCCATTTTGTTTGATGCATGCTTTGAGCTTTTAAGTTGAATCTTTTTGATCCAATTGAGTTTATGAGTAGGCATACAACATTATACTTTCTGGACATTCATATGAATTTTTGTTCAAGGATTATATGCAGCAAGGAACCTATTTGTTTATCACTATTAATGCACCCCACAGAAAAGAGATGGGAGAAACGGTGTTTTGAAGTTTTTTCACAGGGATTGGAGGAGATGCACCAAGAGCTATCCAAGGATGGTGAAGACCATAAGCTTGGGGATGTGAAGACAACCCCGCTGGACCTACACACTCTCGGTTTGCACACGTCCAACTTCTGTTTTTCGATCGAAACACTTTATCGCATAAACTTGGAGCGTCGTTTTTGTTTTTTTTGAGTCTTGAGAGACCACCACACTATCAATTATATATGAGAGAGCTACTGGAAATATGGGTTGAAATATGTTGGATGCTTTTATAAGATTGGGAAAAGGGATGTTTGATTGATTTTTAATGATACATATAGTTGCATGATTCATGAGCTTGTTTATGAGTAATAGTTTGCAAATTCTTTTTGTAGAGCTATCACTTATTCATGTTTTGGTGCTGATTGTTATTTCACTTGGTTTAACATGGATTAGTTAGTTCTATGGACACTCATGCATGCATCTAGATGGTCAACTTTCTCCCTTTTGCTAGCCCAAAAACTCCAACAAGCAAAAACTTGTTTCCAACACCTTCAACCAAAGTTATTCCAGTGAGTCCACCATATCTACCTATTGGCTTTATGCTATTCCGAGTATGTTTAACATGTTTTGTGTTATCTTACCTCTGAATGAAAATGTTTATGTTATTGATTGCAATGGAAAAAATTGGTTATATAGCTCTCACGAACTTGATGCACATTTTACTATCATTGCATAATAAAACATGACCCATTGTGATTAAGATTATGATGCTAGTGGCTTGATAAATGTTCGAGGTTGGAGTTAGCCCATATGTGCTGTCACATGCAAAGCTTTCAACATGCTCCTTCATCTCATTTAGTTGATATCATGTACTTTTGTTATGGATGCTATCATGGTGAAATGAGGGAAATGAAGTAGTTTAAATGAGTTTGTATAAATGGTTAGAGAGACGCCTGGGCCGCTAATCTAAGCCATGCATCATTCATGGTGGAAATTTACTTACATACTATGGTGAACCTTCTGTGACACCTTGCAATAAAAACTATTCCAAATGGTAAATAAAAAGGGTGTTGAGATTGTTCATTTGTTTGTTTGTCTTGTCATTTTGATATGGGCTTGTTCCATATCTGGGACAAGAGGTACCCCAGTTGACGCTCTTGATGATACTATTATTACTTACAATGATATATAACTTGAACTTGCTTTGTTTCCTAAGTTGAGTAATCATGGTGTAGTACTTGTATTCAAGGGGCATGAGACATCCAACCTTTACTTTATCAAGCACACTACTCATATTTGCTTTCACTTTAACCTTAATCATTCAAGATGCTATGATAGGGGCAATGAGAGCTTGACACCAATGAATACCTTATTGCAATCATTAACTTAAGTAGAAGAGTTTGGAAGTTGGATGAAACTTATGCATGCTTTACCTCTACTCACATATACATCTTTCCAAAGTGTACACCTATCATATTCAGATTTTCATCTACACTCTATGACCATTGTAGGATGTTCTACTTATCATTATGCATACATGTGTTCCATATTACTTGCTACCATGTTACACTTTGTGAACTATCAATGAACATCCTTGTCTTGAATACTTGATATCACTTCATAAACTATTTGCATATTGCTACTCCTTTGAAGAATGAATCATTTGACTATATGTAGCAATAGTAATCATCTTTGATATCATTGTTAAGTATTAAATTGCAAAGTCCATGTTAGTTTTATCATCTTCATACTCGAGGACGAGCATGGATTAAGCTTGGGGATGTTGATGCATGTAAAATGCATACATGAACTTTGCACTTTAATTGCTTATATTCCAATCATATTTGCATCATATAAGGGTTATATCAATGTTTTATCATGATTTTGGGAATATCTTATGTTTCCTATTTTTATGGAATTAACCCTGCACAGGCAGAAAACCCCGTTTTTTATTTTAATGTTTCAGGGACCCAAACGTCAACGAAATCACCTGGAAATTTACGGGCGTCAATATTTGGAAGGAAGAAGGACTACGGAAAAAGGAAGCAAGCAAACGGAGGCCCGAGGGCCAAACGGTGGCCCACGCGGCCAGTACCAGGCCGCGTGGGACCCACCGTTTGGGCCTCGTGGCTCCGTTGCCTCGATCTTTCTCCACCGACATCGTCTTGACCTAAAAACGCCTATAAAAAAGGTCCCCCGACGTTCTCTGGAAGGAGCGCCGCACAAACACAGAAACACCGAAACGGAGATCAGGAGCTGCAGATTGGAGGGGGAAAACTCCGGCGGGGCGCTGCCGGCGTGGTCTCCATCTTCTCCATCGACTTCTCCACCGTCTCCATGATGAAGAGGGAGTAGTCCACCTCTGGACTATGGGTTTGTGGAAGTAACTTATGTATCTCTCCTCTCTTGAGCTTCACTAATTAGCACCGTATGAGCTGCTGAACATGATTACGGTCACCGTTGTAATACCTTTGTGGTGGATCTTTATGAGTTAATATATGTTTGAGATTGCAATGTTTGTTTCAGTTATGAGTATAGATGCATATTATGTACCCCGTTCTTGTCTACTTGTTTTGATCAAGCATGTTTATGAGAGCGTGTGAGGGGGAACGTGTGCATTAGTTGGAGTAACGGGGGGTGGCTAGTGCAGTGAACGTGAGAGAAAGTTCTGCGATCCACTTTGGTATCTTTACCTTACTTTGTTACCTCACTAGGGATAAACTAAAATACCATGCTACCGGGGATGTGGGCGTGACCATTGCCACTACTCCATGACTAGATCTAGCATGTTCTTATTTTCACTTCATGTCATGATACTTAATGCTATACTCTGAGTTATCTTAATTACTGAGGTGTTATGATTTAGTTCGCATCTTGGTGGAGTATAAGAGAGGTTAATAACCAAAAGATCTCTATGTTAGGACGTGATGCCCATATATCTAAGTAACTTGTTATCAAACCCTGTGTTGCAATCTCATATGTTAACTGTGTGTTTCCATTGTCTACCACTTTATAAAGAGAGAGTGCATTTGTGAAACCATGAACCCCAGTCCATTTTTAATCATAAGAAACACCTTTCCAACACCATATACCACTTTTCTATTTTCAGCCATCATTAAATCCGAAAATACAAAAATACTTTTCATCTTGCATACATCATTCAAAAACCCAAAAATATCATTTATCATTGCATCCACCATCATTGCATATTTATTTCTTGTTTGCATTGCATAACTATCCTGATATCATTCTTACACCTTGTGCTTGACAACCACAGGTGAGGTTGAGGACCAAAACATCTAACCTTGTTTTGTAGGTAACCAAAAGAAGGATAAGAAGATAAATCTACCACTGCAGATTCCCCGAGAGTTCGATATTAAACCCTCGAGTCACCCCTCGTGGGGAAAACTGTCTTCCACTATACTATACACTCTGCACTTGGAGTCTCAACCTAAATCCCGTTATTTGTGCAGGCATCAAGACTTGCTCTTCGGGATCATCAGCGGCCGACCACCCGGCAGTACCGGATGCAAAGAAGCAGTCGGGCGAGACGCAGTTTCAAGCCAAGAAAGACAGCAACCAGGTTCCGCTTGACGCAAGCAAGCCGGACGGGAAGTTCCTCACCATCGGCAACACCCTCAGCGACAAATAGGAAGGCGAGCTCATCGAATTCCTCCGTGAGAATCGGGACATCTTTGCATGGTCTCCAAAAGACATGCCAGGTGTACCGACGGAGTTCGCTGAGCACTCTTTACACGTCATGCCGGATGCTAGACCGGTGAAGCAACCTCTCCGCCGCTTCGGAGAGGAGAAGAGAAGAGCAATCGGAGAAGAAATAGCCCGGCTACTCGACGCGGGCTTCATCATGGAAGTGTACCACCCGGACTGTCTCGCCAACCCAGTCCTGGTGATGAAGAAAAACAACACCTGGCGCATGTGCATCGACTACACCAGCCTCAACAAAGTGTGCCCCAAGGATCCCTTCGCCTTGCCACGCATCGACCAAGTCATAGACTCCACCGCCGGCTGCGACTACCTGTCCTTCCTGGACGCGTATTCCGGCTACAACCAGATCAAGCTCCACCCGGATGACCACCTGAAGACCGCATTCATCGCGCCCTTCGGAGCATTCTGCTACACGGTCATGTCGTTTGGCCTGAAAAACGCCGGCGCCACTTACCAGATGTGCATGCAGAAGTGTCTGGGCGACCAGATCGGCGCAACGCCCACGCCTACGTCGACGACATCGTCATGAAGACCAAAGAGCGCCGCACCCTCATCGACGACCTGAGAGAAACCTTCGCCAACTTGCGCCGGTTCCAGATGAAGCTGAACCCAACCAAGTGCGTCTTCGGAGTACCGGCTGGCCAGCTACTCGGTTTACTCGTCTCCGCGCGAGGGATCGAGGCAACCCAGACAAGATCGCCGCCATCGAGGGCATGGAGCGGCCAACCGGCCTAAAAGACATCCAGAAGTTCGCCGGCTGCCTGGCCTCGCTTTGCCGGTTCGTCAGCCGGCTGGGCGAGAAGGCCCTGCCCCTGTACCACCTGTTGAAGAAAACCGGCAAGTTCGTCTGGACGGACGAAGCAGACGCAGCCTTCGCCGAGCTCAAAAGGGCACTATCCGAGTCACCGGTCCTGGCGCCGCCTGCTTCAAAGGAGCCCATGCTCATGTACATCGCCGCCACCAACCGGTGCGTCATCATCGTCCTAGTGGTGGAGCGCCAAGAGGAAGGCAAAGAGCACCCGGTCCAGCGGCCGGTCTACTACGTGAGCGAGGTCCTCTCGCAGTCGAAGCAGAACTACCCCCACTACCAGAAGCTCGTGTACGTCGTGCACATGGCAGAGAGAAGCTGCGCCACTACTTCCAAGAGCACGTCATCACCGTGGTGAGCACGGCTCCACTCGGAGACATCATCGGCAACAAAGACGCAACCGGCCGAGTCGCCAAGTGGGCAGTCGACCTGGCCCCGCACACGGTCCTGTACCAGCCAAGAGTATCCATCAAGTCCCAGCTCCTCGCCGATTTCATCGTCGACTGGGCGGAAACACAGTACCTGCCGCCTGTGCCCGACTCCGCGCACTGGCGGATGCACTTCGACGGCTCCAAAATGTACGAAGGCCTGGGAGCCGGAATCGTCCTCACCGCGCCCAAGGCAACCGGCTGGAGTACGCCGTGCAGCTCCACTTCAAAGCCTCCAACAACGTCGCCAGTACGAGGCCCTCGTCCACGGCCTCAAGATCGCCAAGGCAATGAGCATCCAGCGCATCCTGTGCTTCGGCGATTCGGACCTAGTGATCCAGCAAACTTCAGGAAATTGGGACGCCAAGGACGCCAACATGGCCTCCTACCGGTTCTTCGTGCAGCAGCTCTGCGCATGTTTCGAGGGGTGCGAATTCCACCACGTGCCCAGAGCCAACAACGAGACGGCTGACATGCTAGCCAAGCTCGGCAGCACCCGGCGAGCCATTCCACCCGCGTCTCCCTCGAGCACGTCTACAAGCCATCCATCACACCATCACCCGACTCAGAATCCATCATCATCCCGGGGCTGCAGGCCCGCCAGCCGGACAAGCAAACTCGGGGCTAACCCCCCCACCACGTCGTCTGGACCCACCCGGCTACGAGGCGCCAGCCGCACCCGTCCCCGAGCTCATCGACAAGACCAGTGCAAACCCGGGGCTGCTCCGACACACCCGGGGGCTGCGCAGCCGGATCCAAAAGCCGCCCAGCTGGCGCTAGCCGGCGTCTTCACCATCCACGAGTTCCCTCATGGGCGCAACCATTCCTTGACTTCCTCGCACACGGCACACTCCCAGAGGAGGAGGTGCAAGCACGACAAGTCCTGCGACGCTCCAAGGCGTACACCATCATCAACAGCGAGCTCTACAAGCGCAGCGCGACAGGCGTTTTTCAGCGGTGCGTCGAGCCGGCAGAAGGGCGCCGCCTTCTGGAGGACATCCACAAGGGCGAATGCGGGCACCACGCCGCGTCCAGGTCAATCGCAGTGAAAGCTCTGCGCTACGGCTTCTACTGGCCATCTGCTCTAGCTGACGCCGAGCAGATGGTCCGCGCCTGCACCGGCTGCCAGCGCTTCAGCAAGCAGAAACACACGCCGGCTGCCGCTCTGCAAACCATCCCCATCACCTGGCCATTCGCCGTCTGGGGGCTCGACATGGTCGGTCCCTTCAAGACGGCGCGAAGTGGCATGACTCACCTCCTCGTAGCGGTGGACAAGTTCACCAAGTGGATCGAGGCCAAGCCAGTCAAGAAGTGGGACGGCCAGACGGTCATCACCTTTTTCCAAGACATCATCTACCGCTACGGCTACCCGCACAGCATCATCACCAACAACGGCACGAACTTCGCCAAGGGCGTCTTCAAGCGTTTCTGCCGCGAGAAGCGAATATGGCTGGACCGCGCCTCGGTGTCTCATCCCCAGTCCAACGGCCAAGTGGAGAAAGCAAACGGCCTAGTCCTAGCCGGAATCCGGCCCCGCTGGTCGACCCACTCGAGCGAGCACCCGGATGCTGGATCGAAGAGCTCCCGCATGTACTCTGGAGGCTCAGGACCACCCCCAACCACTCGACGAACTACATGCCTTTCTTCCTCGTCTACGGCGCGGAAGCAGTCCTGCCGGCTGACATCGAGTTCGACTCCCCTCGAGCCATCCTCTACACCGAGAAAGAAGCAAGGCGGGCAAACGAAGACGGCGTGGACCTCCTCGAGGAGGCGCGAGAACTGGCCCTGTCTAGATCGGCCATATACCAGCAGAATCTGCGCCGGTACCACAGCCGGAAAGTGCACCCGGTCACGTTCCGCGAAGGAGACCTAGTGCTCCGGTGGATCCAAGACACCAAGGGACTCCACAAGTTGTCCTCCCCTTGGGAGGGCCCGTTCATCATCAGCAGAGCGCTGCGCAACAACGCGTACTATCTCACAGACGTACGCGAGGAGAAAAAGAACTAGCCGTTCACCCCTTACGAGGAAGGGGAACGCCCATGGAACGCCAGCCTCCTCAGGCCGTTCTACTCCTAGAAGTATAACACCATGTTGTTTCTTTTGAGAGTTAGCACTCCCGAGCGCACACTCGGGGGCTGCCGTTGTATCAGAGTTGTTTCTTTGTCCTTCGCTGTGGCTAGCCGACCACCGATTCTCGCTTACGCTAGCTTAAGTACCGTGCTCGACCCCGACGCCTACTCTCGCATCCGGCTGCAGACCGCAACCCGGCTGACACGTTGGGCAGAAACCGGCTAGGGGGCACACGCGAAAAACTCGTAAGAAAGAAAAAGTCTCCGGCTCGCGACAGAAAAAACCGCGCTCTCGTTCGCCTGCGTTCAGCCTCTCAAAGATCTCAGTACCGTGCGCCTAGCCAGCCGGCCCTCTCTTCGGATCCGGCTGCAGAGTTCAGCCGGCAAGAGCAGGGGTCGCAGCGTCGAGACACGAAAGGGGCACGGGCGGCAAAACAAGGGCGAGCCGGCCCTAATGAATAAAAACCGAAGCTAAAAATATGCCAACCTTTTCGATTTTGAGGACTAACGATCTAACGAAAGTTCTAAGTGTCGATTTTTGTCGGCCTCACAAGCTCTCGAAGATTCCTAGTCCAGATTCGACTCAACTGGCTACGCCAGTCGGGCCGAATCTCGGGGCTGTGCGCGAAAACCCGGCTGTCACGACCACCGGGCAAGCCCGAAGATTCCTAGTCCAGATTCGACTCAACTGGCTACGCCAGTCGGGCCGAATCTCGGGGGCTAGTGCGCGAAAACCCGACTGTCGCGACCAGCCGGGCAAGCTATGAAGATTCCTAGTCCAGATTCGACTCAACTGGCTACGCCAGTCGGGCCGAATCTCGGGGGCTAGTGCGCGAAAACCCGGCTGTCGCGACCAGCCGGGCAAGCTATCGAAGATTCCTAGTCCAGATTCGACTCAACTGGCTACGCCAGTCGGGCCGAATCTCGGGGGCTAGTGCGCGAAAACCCGGCTGTCGCAACCAGCCGGCAAGCTATCGAATATTCATAGTCCAGATTCGACTCAACTGGCTACCCCAGTCGGGCCGAATCTCGGGGGCTAGTGCGCGGAAAGCCGGTTGCCCCGAGCGCAGTCGGGCTAACTATTCAAAGGCACTTCAGATTCAACTCGCCTCGCTGCGCCAGCCGAGCCGAATCTCGGGGGCTAGTGAGGGTAAAGAGGAAAAAAAGCAATCGCGAGAAAACTTCGAACAGAAACAAAGTAAAGGAGACGAAGCTCCACACAAGTCACGACACGAGTACTAGAAGTTCTAAACAAGTACGCCCGGCATCCCGGGGGCAAATAAGACAAGTTCACAAAAGAGTACGAGAGTACAAGCGGCAACCCGGCATCCCGAGGTCTTCATTCGGCGGCCTTGGAGGAGCTGGCCACGTCGCCAGTCTTGGATCAGCCGGTTTCTTCGACGGCCTTCCCCTTGGAACCCTTCGCCGGCTCCTCGACTTTGTCGCCATCGTCTTCCTCGGCGTACTCAGCCTCCGAGTCCTTGGCCGGCTGGGCCGGGTTCCTGTCGGGGATGAAGTCCGCAATGTCGACGAAGTCAGCAATGGTGCAGGCGGCATCACGAATGTCCGGACGCTGCTTGAGCTTCGCGTACGTGTCGTCATCCCGGAAGCCCACCATGAGCAGGTCCAGGTCGGCAGCCGGGTACCAGGACTTGAGCAGCGACACGGCCCACAAGGCTCCGCCACGTGCGGCCGACTCCTGCAGCTCCTGCACCGCAGCCGGCGCGAGAGCAAGACGACGTGCCAGCTCGGCCAGGACGATGGGGATTCCCTGGCCGGGCCAGACATACCCGCAGAGCCTCCCGGCCGCGAAGGCCAGCGCGCAGGCATCAACCCCAAGCCGGTCCACCCGGTCCGCCACGGAGGTCGAGCAGCCGGCAATGGCGGCATCAGTCGGCTCCACCCCAAGGGTTTCCAGCTGGGCCATAGCCGCTTCCATGCCCGCAGATGGATAGTAGCCTGCAGCCGGACAAGAAACGTCAGGAAAAGAAAATCTTCAGCAAGACAAGGACATCGTCACGAAGATTACCTAGAACGGCGAGGTCGACCCGAGCCAGCTCTTTGCGCGCCGACCCCTCCTCCGCCGTCATGCGGGGGACCTCGTCCTTCAGCCTCGTGATCTTCGCCTGGTCGTCCTGGCGCTGCTTGTTGTAGCCCTGTTCCAGCTTCTCGAACGTCTCCCGCGCCTCCACCGCCGCCTTCTCCACCGTCTCCTTGGCCTTGGCCAGTTTGTCCATCTCCGCCTGCCGCTCCTCGTCGCGCTTCTTGAGGCGCTCCACCTCCTACGCCAGGTCGCTGAACTGGTAGCTAGCCAGTTTGGCGCGCAGCTCCTCGTCGCTCTCTGCAAAGAAAAGCATCAGATCCCGCACCCGGCTCCATATGGAGAGATCGCAGCCGGATAAAACACTTACTCTTGGCGGCCTCGTGGTCCTTCTCCAGCTGCAGGACCTTCTGGTTGGACTCCTCCTGAAGTTAAGAAAAGACGAGGCTCAAGACTCGAGCCGGCTGCCGCAGCCGGCCCAAGATAAGCAAAGAAACTAAGCACGAGAACATACCTTAAGCAGCTCCAAGAAACGGTCGAAGTCCTGGAGCTGGACCACCAGCTCCTTCCGGATCTCCAAGGCGAAGTCCAGCGGGTTGGTCGGCCTCCGCGTCCCCCCGGCGTTGGCGGCAATGGAGGGGTCAGCCGGCACCAGCTGCCGCTGCGAAGAAGCAGCGGCGCCCTTGGCTTTCTCCCCGACTGCCGGCGCCGCCTGCTTCCCCGCCTTCTTCTTTGCCGCCTGATGTCTACGTGTGCTTCTATTCTTGTAGACAGTGTTGGGCCTCCAAGAGCAGAGGTTTGTAGAACAGCAGCAAGTTTCCCTTAAGTGAATCACCCAAGGTTTATCGAACTCAGGGAGGTAGAGGTCAAAGATATCCCTCTCAAGCAACCCTGCAATTAAGATACAAGAAGTCTCTTGTGTCCCCAACACACCCAATACACTTGTCAGATGTATAGGTGCACTAGTTCGGCGAAGAGATAGTGAAATACAAGTGATAGGATGATTATAAGTAGTAACTGCAATCTGAAATAAAGATGGCAGCAAGCAAACATGTAGCAGAACTTGTTGTAAACGGTGTTTCAATGCTTAGAAACAAGGCCTAGGGATCATACTTTCACTAGTGGACACTCTCAACAATGATCTCATAACTGAATAAGTAAAAGCTACTCTTAAACACTCTCTTGTTGGATAACAAACACCATTCATTGTGTAGGGCTACAAAAGCACACCTCAAGCCGGAGTAAACAAGCGCCACAACGTCATAAAGGAATCACACACGGTGCACACACTGTCACCTTTACACCGTGGAGAGTACCGGAGTTCATATTAAAGTAACCTATAGAGTGCATAATAGATAAAGAGTAACATCTACATATTCAACTAGATTAGCACAACTGAACACAAGTAAATACTCGGGATTATTCTCCTTCTTGATGAAGCAAGAGTACTATGCGTAGGGCTGCAAAGCACACCTCAAAGTCTGAGTAAACAAACACCACAATTCCCAAGAATAAGCCATGATAAATGTCTAAATTATTCATAGAGTCACACAAGTACCCACACTGTCACCTTGATACCGTGTTGTCACAATGACTCCAGAAACTAGACAAAATCACTTGAGTAGCATAAACATTATTAATGTATTCAGCGATACTAGCAATACACATGATCACATAAAGATCACACCATGGGAGAGAGAGATGAACCACATAGCTACCGGTAGAGCCCTCAGCCTCGGGGGAGAACTACTCCCTCCTCATCATGGGAGTCAGCAGCGGCGATGAAGATGGCGGTGGAGTCGATGGAGATGACTCCGGGGGCAATTCCCCGTCCCGGCAGCGTGCCGGAACAGAGATTCTGTCCCCCGAAACTTGTCGTCGATGGCGGCGGCGCTGCGGAACTCTTCGTGGAATATGACTTGTTTTTAGGGTTTTCGCGTCTGGGCAATATAGGCGAAGGGGCGATGTCGGTGGAGCCCGAGGGGCCCAAACCACCAGTGGCGCGGCGGGCCCACGCCGCCGGTGTGGTTTGGCCACCTCGTGGCTCTCTTCGTCTCTCCTTCGGACTCCGTGTACGTGTTGGAAAAATAGGGACGTGGCCTTTTGTTTCGTGCAATTCCGAGAATATTCGCAGAAGTACTTTTCTGAAACCAAAAACAGCAGAAAACAGGGAACTGGCACTTGGCATCTTGTTAATAGGTTAGTCCCAGAAAATGCATAAAAGTGATATGAAGTGTATATAAAACATGTAGCAATGGTATAATATAAGCATGGAACATCAGAAATTATGGATACGTTGGAGACGTATCAAGCATCCCCAAGCTTAGTTCTACTCGTCCTCGAGTAGGTAAAACGATAACAACAAATAATTTCTGAGGAGACATGCTTTCACACAATCTTGATCATAATATTGCAAGGCTCATGTCATGAATGAAGTGACTCAAAGCAATGGTCTATAGTTTGCTAACATAGATAAAGAGTAAACAATGAATCATATAAGCAAAAACTTTTCATGAATAGTACTTTCAAGACAAGCATCAAAAAGTTTTGCATAAGAGGTAACTCATAAAGCAATAGATTCAAAGTAAAAGGCATTGAAGCAACACAAAGGATGATTAAGTTTCAGCAATTGCTTTCAACTTGTAACATGTATATCTCATGGATAGTTGTCAACATAAAGCAATATAACAAGTGCAATAAGTAAACATGTAAGAATCAATGCACACAAAGTTGACACTAGTGTTTGCTTCTAAGATAGAAAGGAGTAGGTAAACTGACTCAACATAAAGTAAAAGATAGGCCCTTCGCAGAGGGAAGCAGGGATTAAATCATGTGCTAGAGCTTTTTAAGTTTTCGAAAGCATATAGAGAGCACAAAATAAGTATTTGAGAGGTGTTTGTTGTTGTCAACGAATGGTAGTGGGCACTCTAACCCCCTTGTCAACCAGACTTTCAAGAGCGGCTCCCATGAAGGACGTTATCTCTACCAGCAAGGTAGATCATCCCTCTTCTCTTTTGTTTACACATGTATTTTAGTTTCTTTATAGTTGACACTCCTCCCAACCTTTTGCTTACACAAGCCATGGCTAACCGAATCCTCGGGTGCCTTCCAACATTCACATACCATGGAGGAGTGTCTATTTGCAAATTAAGTTGCTTACTGATAAATCAGGGCAAAACATGTGAAGAGAATTATTAATGAAAGTTGTAATTAATTGGGGCTGGGCACCCCGTTGCCAGCTCTTTTTGCAAATTATTGGATAAGCGGATGTATATGCCACTAGTCCATTGGTGAAAGTCTGTCAGAAGTAAATGACAAGATTGAAAGATAAAACACCACATACTTCCTCATGAGCTATAAAACATTGACACAAATAAGGAGTAATAAAGTTTTGAATAGTTTAAAGGTAGCACATGAAGTATTTACTTGGAATGGCAGGAAATACCACATAGTAGGTAGGTATGGTGGACACAAATGGCATGGGTTTTGGCTCAAGTTTGGATGCACGAGAAGCATTCCCTCTCAGTACAGAGTTTAGGCTAGCAAGGTTGTTTGAAGCAAACACAAGTATAAACCGGTACAGCAAGAATCACATAAAAACATATTGCAAGTATTATAAGACTCTACACTGTCTTCCTTGTTGCTCAAACATTTTACCAGAAAATATCTAGACCTTAGAGAGAACAAATATGCATCCCAAGTCTCAACAAGCTCTACGGTAGTTCTCCACTACTAGGCTTTAACTACATGATGCAAGAGCTTAAACATGATCTACTTGAGAGCTCAAAACAATTGCAAAGTGTCAAACGAAACAAGACAAATCAACTAGACATGTACTAGTAGCAAGATGCATATCTTTTCCAATACCAACTACACATGTAGCATTTTCTTTCTTCCAAACAAACACCAATCAATTTATTTAAACATAAACTCTCCAAATGATAATATAATGCAGCAAGAGAGTATTTATAAACAAGTGCTAACAGCTCGAAGAGATGCATGAAAAACAGGAGCTAAAAGCACTGCAGTAGCTAGTTAAGAATACTCAACAAATATAAGTGAAGAACATGAGTATTCACATGAAAAAGCGGAGCGTGTCTCTCTCCCACACAAGGATTGCTAGGATCCGAATTTATTCAAACAAAAACAAAAATAAAAGCACACAGACGCTCCAAGTAAAGCGCATAAGATGTGAAAGAATTAAAATATAGTTTCACTAGAGATGACCTGATAAGTTGTTGATGAAGAAGGGGATGCCTTGGGCATCCCCAAGCTTAGACGCTTGAGTCTTCTTGAATATGGTTGGGATGAACCACGGGGGCATCCCCAAGCTTAGGCTTTTCACTCTTCTTGATCACATAATATCACCCTTCTCGCTTGATCCTTGAAAACTTCCTTCACACCAAACTCAAGACAGTTCTCATTAGAGGGTTAGTGCATAATCAAAAATTCTCATATTCTGTAATGAACAATCATTCCCAAAGCTTCTGGACATTAGCTACAGCCACCAATGCTTTGTGGAGCAAAGAAATCCACACAAACATCGTAAAAGAGCGAATGCAAAACAAAAGGCAGAATCTGTCAAAAACAGAACAGTCTGTGAAGACGAATTTTTTCGAGGCACTTAAGTTGCTCAGATGGAACTGGTCCATTTAATGAAAGTTGCGTACATATCTGAGGAAGATGCGTGATTTTTTACAGAATTTTTCGAATTTTCTCAGGGAGAAAAGCTCAAATTCGTGACAGCTAAAAATCTGTCTGCGCAGAAATCCAAATCTTGCATCAACTTTCAATAAAAGACTTTACTTGGCACAACAATGCAATAAAATAAAGATACAAAGGAGTTGCTACAGAAGTAACAACTCCTTGACTCAAAAAAAAATAACAGAAAATAAAAACAATGGGTTGTCTCCCATAAGCGCTTTTCTTTAAAGCCTTTTAGCTAGGCATAGTGATTTTTATGATGCCACATAAAGATGAGAGTTGAAACATAAAAGAGAGCATCAAGAAGCATATATAAAACATGTTTAAATCTAACACTCTTTCTATGCATAGGAGTCTTGTAAGAAAACAAGTCAATGAAGAACAAAGTGACTAGCATAGAAATGCAAAACAAGTGTAACTTCAAAAATTTCAACATAAAGAGAGAAGACTTAATATTATTGTGATATATGAAATCGTGTCTCCCTCTCTCATAAGGACCAGTAGGTCTTAAAGTACCCAGCAAATAAAAGCAAATCAAGAGAAAGCTCAAAACATTCATCATAAAGAGAAGAAATTTAGTAACATGAAGATTTCTATAACCATACTTTCCTCTCTCAAAATAATTTTCAGCGGCATCATGAATAAACTCAACAATATAGCTATCACATAGAGCATTCTTATCATGATCCACATGCATAAAGTATCATTACTCTCCACATAAGCATGAACATTATCATTAGTAATAGTGAGAGTAAAAGTATCACATCCATCATTGTAATCATCAAAATTGGAGGCATAGAATAATCATAATGAATTTTATCCTCAATAGTAGATGGACTGAAATATCATATTCATCATTGTAAACATCATATATAGGAGGCATATCATAATCAACATAAACTATATCCTCAATAGTAGGTGGACTGAAAATATCACAATGATTATAATCATCATATATTGGAGGCAAAGTATCATCAAAGCAAATTTCCTCCTTAAAGCTTGGGGGACTAAAAATATCATATTCATCACAACTAGCTTCCCCAAGCTTAGACTTTTCCATAGCATTAGCAATAATGGTGTTCAAAGAATTTATAGTAATACCATTGCTACCATCATGCAAACAAGCCTCCATAGGTTTTTTAATTTTCTCTTCAAAAGCATCATGTCCTAATTCAATATAAAGTTCATAAAGATCTCTAATTTTTTTGTTGTTTTCCATTAAGCCTAACTAGTGAAAATAAAAACAAGAAACAAAAAGATATAATTGCAGAATCTAAAGGAAATAACTTCGAGCACTCACACACTAGCAACAATACTAGAAAATAGCTTGTAGCCAGAGGATGTGAATACCTTTTACCTTACCTCCCCGGCAACGGCGCCAGAAAATAGCTTGATGTCTACGTGTGCTTCTATTCTTGTAGACAGTGTTGGGCCTCCAAGAGCAGAGGTTTGTAGAACAGCAGCAAGTTTCCCTTAAGTGAATCACCCAAGGTTTATCGAACTCAGGGAGGTAGAGGTCAAAGATATCCCTCTCAAGCAACCCTGCAATTAAGATACAAGAAGTCTCTTGTGTCCCCAACACACCCAATACACTTGTCAGATGTATAGGTGCACTAGTTCGGCGAAGAGATAGTGAAATACAAGTATATGGATGATTATAAGTAGTAACTGCAATCTGAAATAAAGATGGCAGCAAGCAAACATGTAGCAGAACTTGTTGTAAACGGTGTTTCAATGCTTAGAAACAAGGCCTAGGGATCATACTTTCACTAGTGGACACTCTCAACAATGATCTCATAACTGAATAAGTAAAAGCTACTCTTAAACACTCTCTTGTTGGATAACAAACACCATTCATTGTGTAGGGCTACAAAAGCACACCTCAAGCCGGAGTAAACAAGCGCCACAACGTCATAAAGGATCACACACGGTGCACACACTGTCACCTTTACACCGTGGAGAGTACCGGAGTTCATATTAAAGTAACCTATAGAGTGCATAATAGATAAAGAGTAACATCTACATATTCAACTAGATTAGCACAACTGAACACAAGTAAATACTACTCGGGATTATTCTCCTTCTTGATGAAGCAAGAGTACTATGCGTAGGGCTGCAAGCACACCTCAAAGTCTGAGTAAACAAACACCACAATTCCCAAGAATAAGCCATGATAAATGTCTAAATTATTCATAGAGTCACACAAGTACCCACACTGTCACCTTGATACCGTGTTGTCACAATGACTCCAGAAACTAGACAAAATCACTTGAGTAGCATAAACATTATTAATGTATTCAGCGATACTAGCAATACACATGATCACATAAAGATCACACCATGGGAGAGAGAGATGAACCACATAGCTACCGGTAGAGCCCTCAGCCTCGGGGGAGAACTACTCCCTCCTCATCATGGGAGTCAGCAGCGGCGATGAAGATGGCGTGGAGTCGATGGAGATGACTCCGGGGGCAATTCCCCGTCCCGGCGGCGTGCCGGAACAGAGATTCTGTCCCCCGAAACTTGTCGTCGATGGCGGCGGCGCTGCGGAACTCTTCGTGGAATATGCTTCGTTTTTAGGGTTTTCGCGTCTGAGGCAATATATAGGCGAAGGGGCGATGTCGGCGGAGCCCGAGGGGCCCAACCACCAGGTGGCGGGCTGGGCCCACTGCCGCGCCGCCTGTGGTTTGGCCACCTCGTGGCTCTCCTTCGTCTCTCCTTCGGACTCCGTGTACGTGTTGGAAAAATAGGGACGTGGCCTTTTGTTTCGTGCAATTCCGAGAATATTCGCAGAAGTACTTTTCTGAAACCAAAAACAGCAGAAAACAGGGAACTGGCACTTCGGCATCTTGTTAATAGGTTAGTCCCAGAAAATGCATAAAAGTGATATGAAGTGTATATAAAACATGTAGCAATTGGTATAATATAAGCATGGAACATCAGAAATTATAGATACGTTGGAGACGTATCACCGCCGACTCTGCTCCTTGGTGACGTGCCGGAGCTAGCCGTTCAGCGACTCCAGCTTCCACCTCTTCCAGGTCAGCCGGGTGGGGTCGAGGCGCCCGCTCAGGAAGCAGATCTTGTGGAACCGGGCCTGCAGCGGCGCGATCCGGTTGTACAGCCAGCAGAGAGTCACGTCCCGGGTGGTCAACCCCTCCTTCGTGAAGAGCTCCTCGAGCCGCTCGATTATCTTGTCGACGTCCGTCTGGTCGCCGTACTTCTTCACGCCCCAGTTGTCCCTAACTAGGGCGACCGGCTGAAAGGCCGGCAGGCGGATGTGATCCTCACCCACCCTCAGGTTGCGGACGTAGAAGTACGTCCGCTGCCAGTCCTTCACCGTATCCGGCTTCTTGTAGCCGGGCAGCTCCGTCCGCGACCGGCGGTAGACGATCGCGGCTCCGCAGTCGACGAAGCCGAGCTCCTCCTTATCGCCGAGGTATCGGCCGCGGAGGTAGAACAGCCGGCAGAAGAGAGGAAGGGATGGCCAGACGCCGAGCCACCCTTCACAGACGGTGGCGAAGTAGGTCAGCGTCGCCACGGAGTTTCCTCCGAGGTGGTGTGGCTGCAGGCCAAACAACTGCAGGAAGCTTTGGAGGAACGGGCTCGCCGGCAATGCGAGCCCGCGGTTGAAGTGATCAATGAAGACCACCGACTCGCCAGCATGCGCGACGGGGACTACCTCGTCCTCGGCAGCGAGGCGCACCCCCACGCGCTCCTCCGTCGACAGAAGACCGCGCGCGCGGAGGCCCTCGATGTCCTCCGCGGTGATGTGTGAGCCGCGCCAGTCGCCGCCGCCGTCGTTCCCCTCAGCCATCTCGGCACCAGCGTGTCGGGGGGAGCGGGGGTCGTCGCCGGCGTCGAGTGGTGGTGGCCCGTGGTCGCCGCGTCCGCTGCTGCCTCGCGCCTGAGGGAGAAGTGCCGCGCCGGTGGAGCAACTGCTTCGCCGGAGAAGGAGAAGGAGAAGGAGAGGAGAACCGCGGAAGTTGCGGCGGAGGGCTCGGGCGCGTGGAGGCGAGGAGGCGAAGTGGGCGAACTCCTCCCACCATGGCCGTCGCCCCCCTTTTATAGCGCGCGCAACCGGTAAATGCCTCCGGAGATCGCGCCGCGTGGCGCGCAACCGCGCGATCAACGGCGAGATCGTGGGCGGCGGTTTCGCCGCAGAAGATCCCACTACTACGGTTTCGCCACAGAAGATCCTGCAACAGAAATCGAGGAGTCGTCTCGACTGCCGGGCGACCGCCTGGCAGGCGGATGGGACGTGCCAGCGTCATCCCCTACGTCATCACCAGCACCCGGCCGACGGAGCGCCTGACGTCTCGCCTCCTCGACCGGATGAACTTCTTCGGCTTTGTTGAACACGCAAAAGCCCTCCTCGCCGTAACCGGCTGCATCGCTCCAACATGTTCGGGGGCTAGTGACATGGGGATAAAACCCGGGTACCCAAAGACCCACAGAAGATCCCGAGTGAAACGCAAATTCGAAGCGCAGCCGAGCGGCGCGGGCAAGAGGAACTGCAGATTCGTCATCAGCACAGTTCTCAGACAAACAGATAACGACAAGCATCGCCCGCCTTATGCGACCAAGGTCAACGGTAGCAGCCGGATTCGGTTGCTCGCCAGCCGGTCGACCGGCTGCCGTGCTCCCACGACGAGCGAAAGACAAGGACCCGTGCTGGGCGGGTGCCGGGGCCGTGCCCGGTATGCCCTCCACGTCGCCTAGGCATGGGCTAAAGCGGAGCATGGCCTGATGTCTCCCACAGTGCTCAGCAGCCCCGACAGGCGGGAGGCACAGAGCGCTGCTTTGCGCCCGACAAGATCCCAGGCGCCGCCTACCCGGTCGGAGGGGTCCGGCACCGCAGCCGGTCAGCCCTCCACGACGACAGGCCTACCCCGACATCTCCTGCACGGCTATGGAGCTCGACTGTGCGAAACGTAGCGCACTGTGCCGCGGACATGCAGCGTCACGGAGAAACCCCTCTGTAGCCGACACTGGCCGGCTGGCGCGGACCAGCCGGCCCCGCCTGTAAGCCGGACAGCCAGGCCTATATAAGGCTGTCCGGTGCCCGAGTAGACGGGGTCGCCTCATTCTTCTTCCTCCCCACACCCGAACCATGGAACACTCGAACAGCTCAAGGAGCACCTCTGTATTGTGTCCACCTTTCATAGAGAGATCGAGCAGGAGTAGGAGTGTTACCTCCTCTGAGAGGGCTCCGAACCTGGGTACTTCCCGTGTCCGTGCCTCGGCGCAATCCCTGCGGGTGCCGTTGTTGCAGAACGCTGCCCCCGTCCCGATCTTAGCCACCCCGTGGCATATGCCGTGTTCCACACCACGTCAATCGGGCAAATCATCATTAGGTGGATACGACCTTCTTTCGGTGTAGTCCTTATGGATGCGTGCCCAATATGCATCCCTCTTTTGGTTGGCGCCCTTCGTGGTGCACATGCTCACATTCATCCACGCCTGGCACAACAACACGTCCTCCGTGTCGGTCCAAGTCCAGCCTCTGTAACCTGCCTTCTTGCCGCCATCTTCGTCGTCGTCGCCGTCCTCTTCGTCACCCTCCCCTTCCTGGTCTTGGCCGTGGTCGCCATCCTGTTCGTCGCCCTGGCCGAACTGATCTGTGTCGGCGTGGACATAAGTTGCATCACCGGCAATGATTCCATTCATCACCTCGGCGTCACCATCCTACGACACAAATACAACAATTTGCATCCGGCCGCCGCTCGCAATAAGTACACACACCAACAATTTGCATCCGGCCGTTCGCAATAAGTGCGCCCAACAAACAATTGGCCGGGAACACAATAAATAGCACGCACCTGGCCGAGTTGGTCGACCGCGTTGCCCAAGAGGAGGCCGCGGGAAGCAGTCGCGTCGGCGTTTGTGGCTGCCGTCCGCCGCATCGCCGGCGATTCGCTGAACACCAACGGCGCCTCGTTCAGATCGAGGGCGTCGGGGGGGGGGGGGGGAATCCGCGACTGCTGCGTCTGGTAGCCGGAGGTGTCGTCGAAGAAGCCCGAGGCAGACGGCGACCCGCAAAAGACGCCGGCGCCCCCCGGGCTTGAGCTGCTTTGGCTCATGGCGATCAACATCTCGGCGGTCTCACCAGCCGCCTTGTCCTTCGCCTTCAGTCGCCTCATCTGCCGAAGGTGGGAGGCGGCAGAGCACAGGACGCCCTGGCTCAGCGGCACCTTTTTAAGCGGCACCGAATACTCCTGCGGCTCCCGCTTCATCGGCTTCTTCTTCGGCTGCAACGACGCCGGCGGCTTGCGACCCCCCTTGGGTTTCGCGAGGCCGACGGGCTTTGGCGGCATGGTGGCGGAAGGCGAGGAGCTCGCGGCGGCGGCGCAAGGGTTTTGGAAATGGAAGGAAGATTGGGAATTTTGGCGCCGGGGCGGCCATGTAGACGAAGGGGAATTTGGGCGCGCCGCGCTGTCTCTATGACGGGCGGGCCTCCCCTGTCAGACGCATGTCCGCCCCCATGTCCGGCACCCCGAGAGGGCCTCCAAATTTGGAGGCCTCTTCGGGGGGTGCCGGACATGTTTTTGCTCGGGGTGACCCTTTGGGGGGTGCCGCTGGTGGCGTTTTCGGCCGTCCGGACCCCCAATGGGCCTCTGGGGGTCACTTGGAGGCCCCGGTGGAGATGCTCTTACGAGCACTTAAATATGGTGACTCACTTATCCCCCCTTATGCGAGTTCATACAACTTTATTTTGGATAATTGCACTAAAGAATCTAAGGAGTACTAGCATGATACAATACCATATTAGGCTATTGTAATCTTCTGTTTCATCATTACCCCAGTTGGTTAATGACCTTAGTAAAGAAAACGTCATGAATTAGAATTTAAATATATTTATGGCTGATAACAAACTCGCAGATTTCCATACAATTTGCCCACAAATTGGTTTGCTAGTTCAACCGCGCGTGGTCACTGAACAGTGGTCCTTGCTTCCTCCTCTCTCTGATCTTATGCATTATGCATGTCATCGATATTGTCCCACGGGCTGATGGGGCAAGACAAGATATCCAAGTGGATAGTTGTAGTAGATTATATGGTTTAGGGACCCTAAACTTTTAGAGAAAGACACAAGAATAGTCGTAGCTTATACAGTTCAAAAGTCTAGACCCTAAACCTTTAGAGAAAGACACAAGAATAGTTGTAGCTTATAGAGTTCAAAGGTCTGGACCCTAATTTTTGAAAGAAAGAAGAAGAATAGTTGTAGCTTATACATTTCAAAGGTTTGGATTGCTGCGAAACTGAAGGTTTTCATATTTTCAAACTTTCCGGTAAGAAAGGGACAACTCTTTTGTTAAATGTTCCGAATTTGCTGTAGTTCTAGTTCACTTTGCTCATGTGGAAACTTTCAACAAGGTCCCAGATCTGCTGCATTTTTCGATACATGACCATGACAGCTTCAGTCTTTAGATTAGTCCTTGCGAGATCTTCCTCTTCACCTGCTATCTTAGGTACTACCTGCAGCGCATCTGATTTTAAATTTCAACTTGTTAGATCATGACTATTGACCATGAAGCACAGAAATAGTGAGACGGATGAATCAAGCAGTGTGAAACCAAGAAGCCTTCATCAAAGTAGAAAGAAGCCAAAGAACAGCGGGGTAACATTTGACACATTGTTTACGGACTTCCAAACTTTCCAGTTCCAATAGTCAAACTTCACAACGGGCTGCAAGTTAAGAAATATCGTCAGTTGTGGGTGGAATGGTGGCCAGGGGGCACATGCCGGTGACTATTTTCCAACTAGGTTATCTTTGCAATATCGCCAAAAAATAAAAGGCAATCGGCCGTCATGATAAAGGCTCAACCGCACTAACAGACAGCATCTATTGCAAGAGGACCACGGCATTACATCGCACATACCTAATCCATCATCCCTGGTCAGCTCGTCCCTGGAAGAATATTAGGAATTCAAAACAATCACAGCAACGTTCACTGCTCAGGTAGACTGATGATGAAAAATAAGCACTTGGCTTACATGTTTGTAGAGGAGAGGATAAAATGTTTTGAGCAACATCATCATGACTGAGACATACTATCAGGAACATTTACACGACTACATTGACATTAGGACATGTGAAACACTTACAGGCGCGCTACACCATTAAACATGGAGAAATTACAATACATTGTTTTTCTCTCGTCCCACCAATTGCTTAACAATACACCATCCCAATTCTCTCCAGCCATGCGCACAGTTCTTGGCTAATGCTGAGCTCGTGCCAACCATTGCCTCCTCATAATGGAGTTGGAGCAGTAAAAGTTACATCGGGGGCTAGCTGGACAAACACATACTCCCTCATGTAAACACAATGGTGCCAAGCTCGTCTTCAGCTTTCCAATGATGGTCATCAGATTCTAAATGTGAGAACATGCAGGTTGCCCTTTGGCATAAACAAGCATTGGCGGCTTGCAAAGTAAATAATCGTACAGCCTTCACTACTGTCCCGTTGAAGGCAAGAAATTGAACCCGGAATGTCGCCTAGCATGCTCTGGTATCAACCTGCTGATGAGCTCTGGTGAAACATTTGCTACCTGCAGATGAATAAGCAAACAAAATTATATTAGTCCCTTCACCTCTACAATAACACTTGTTAACAACTGAAAATGCCTCGGCTTGCGTGCCTAAAATAGCTTTCTGGTAAAGAAAAAAATACGAGCAACAAACGGCAGATGGTAGGTAGATAGGAGTAACAAGGTATATTTAGCTTTAAATAACTTACTTCCTGTTTGAAGTTGAACAGTGGAGGGAATGGGCGCCCATTTGGCAATTTTGCATGGGGCTCTCGTAATTCATCAAAGAATGGATGAGTACATGCTTCGAGCTGCAATAATGATCAAGTCAGCAATGAACTCAACATACAGGGGTGGTTGACAATGACCATACATAACTTTTTAAGAGCAGACGGCACCGACAACATTGGAATCACAACAAATAGACACCCGCAGCTGAGAATACAAGCACTAGTGAAAGTAGTATAGATACCAAGGCAATAACTGACCCACAATTTAATTTATTTTCTTTTGTCGAACATTTCCAGACCATTCTAAGAGAAACTCATAGTTATATGGGATGTAGGGCCAAAGATACCTTCCCTTTGTAAGGACATTGGGCAAAATATTATATTCCCTTTTGCGAGGATACAACGGGAAACAATGTATGCCCTTAAGCAAATATCAGACTAAAATAAATAATGGTGCTGTCTAATTTAAATGCAATCATCGGCACTTGCTTTATGCAATAGAACGTGTGTGATTGAATAAAATAATAACAGAACATGCTGGCTAACAAAAATAGAAAGCAACACATAGAACATGACTGATCAAGTTGAGAGAAATAATCAATGCAATTATTAGACTGGGCAATCATTAACGGGTACTTGGCTACTTTAGTTGACTTGAACAAGTCAAACTGAAGATGAGAAACTCACAGCAGTGCATCGTAGATTTGGTGAGTACTGAAGAAGACGTGACGCCAGGTCTATTGCTTCTGGCGGCATTCGTTTGTGGAAAATCTGCAAATAGATGTTACAAGTTAGTCGTGATGTGTCATAACATAAATTAATGTTACAAGTTAGTCGTGATGTGTCATAACATAAATTAATGAAGTATTGTGGTAAATAAAGAAAACGTACCTTGTGCCATGGATGAGCTTTTATCTGAGGAAATCTGAATTCCGTGTAGTTGGGATTCATACAACGGATTTCCTCACGTGTTGGAGTACCAAGAACCTGCAAGCAAAGCAATCTCATTAAGCTCATGAAAATACAGCAACAGTAAGAATATTTCTTCATAATAAAATTACTGCAGAACAGAAAAAATAAAGTACCTTAATTATCTCAACAAGTTGGTCCACTGCACTTTCACCAGGAAACAGAGGCTGGTAAATTGTATAAAATAGGTTTAGTCGTAAGTTTGCCCACTCAAGTGGATATATAACCAGAAAGTGCAGAAAGGAAATCCAACATAACAGAAGCTAACCTGGCCAAGAAGCAACTCAGCAAGAACACATCCAGCTGACCATATATCAATTGAGGTTGTGTACTCGGTTGCCCCAAATATCAGCTCAGGAGCACGGTAATAACGTGAGCATATGTACGATATGTTTGCTTCGCCTTTAACCTGATGGGCAAGTGAAGAAATTAGAATTGCATTACACATTGAAAAACTCAGGAGCATAATGCCATTTTCTCTAACTAAAAACTAAAAAAAATCTACAAAATCAGAAGATAAGACAGAACTTACAATGTTAAAAATCCCCTAAAACTGCTAATAATTTTTCAAGCAATCCTAAAGGAGAAAAGATACAGCCAAAAAAGGATTATCATGAAATGCAACGTAGCATGTTCTAAGTAGTCCACAATAAAGCAGCAATACAAAGAATGTAGCTTCCTCAATCTTAGCCACTTAACTTTTTTCTTTACTTCTACAATCAAAACCATGCAAATAATTATCAAGCTTACAAATTACATCATCTGCAGTCCATAAAGTACCATTAACGTACAATAAAAATGCTACGGGATCAACCAGTGTGTTCACTTACCAACATTTTGGCACTCCCAAAATCACATATTTTGACTTGGTGAGTCAAAGGATCCACCTATCAACACCAATTACGTGAGAGTCAGCACATATTCAGATAATGCAAACCAAAAGTGATTAAAAAGGTCAAGCATATACCAAGAGATTCTGAGGCTTGACATCCCTGTGGCAAACTCCAGGCACGCTGTGAATGTAAGCTAAACCCCGAAATATCTGCATAAGAAGACCAAAAATATCAATATCACAACATGACACTACTGAAACTCTATCAGAAAACAAGTTTTGACAACTTTTTACCTGGTACACATACAGTTTGACGTATATAAGTGGCATCCTTTGGTTCATATTGCTATAATGCTTCAGAACGCGATACAATGACTCGGGTACGAACTCCATAACCAAGTTGAGGAAAAGTTCATCTCTGCTTGTGGTAGAGAAGAAGCAATGCTTCAAACAAACAACATTGCAATGGTCCATTGATCGCATTATTTGCAGCTCTCTGTTCTTGTAACGCTTGTCCTGTAAAACCTTCTTGATGGCAACGGTCTCACCTGTCTCCAGACATTTTGCCTAAATGCATACACAAAACACAGATTTAAAATAAGAGGCAAAATTAACGAAGGAAACTTACAATGAAGCAACTAGATTGTACCTGGAAGACAATTCCAAATGATCCAGTTCCGACAACTCGCTCTGCCATGTAGCTAATTGTCTAAGAAGCACAAAATAACAATCCAAGTTAGGATAATTATCACATAATACAACAATGCACTGTGACTTGCGTGTCTCTGCAAAATTACCCTTTTAGGCTCTCCATTCTTCCCTCCAATCGTTGTGGAGATTATGTGACCAGTGACTGGATCGCTCCCTTGGATAATAGAAGCACCATGCTGTTATGTGGTGACAATACATAAGGCAATTCAGCACATTAACGAGGCAGAAAAACTCAGCAAAAGGAACATGAATCAACAACCAAATGATTCAAATGTCTAAAATGGCTGCAACGTGGTAGAAGGAGTACTAAATAAGTGCAATACTATGGCTACCCACATAATCCATAAAACGGACTCGCTCGAATTGGCTCTTGACCTGTAATACTGGCGACACACTGCAATTCAGGAAACCCTTATCCATACAAGTAAGTCGGAGTCCCAGCTAAGACTACAAGATGACTATTAACCTTGCTAACCAACCGAACACCGAAGGTAGGTTTTATTCAACGGCCACACGAAGCCGTAAATGACTGATTTAATCGTCTCCATGTAGAACACATCTAAGCCATAATAGTTAACTAGTACTACTAGAAGAAACTCCCAAAGACGCACAGAGGGAAATCCTTGAGCCAAGTAACTTAGCAGCAGGGAATGGGATGCTTGCATAGCGCACACGCAAAGACCAGCCCCAAGGCAAAGTAGCGCATTTCCTGCCAGCCAAGCAAAGCTACGCCCCTCAGCCCGCACCGCCCCTAATCAGGCGCCAATCCACTCCCAAACACGGAGCAAAAGCCTGGGGAAAATCCCGCAGATCTACGAGCGGATCAAACGCGGAACCACCAACTGCAAGCAGGTGAGGAACGACGAGGCGGCAGAAGCAACATGGGGCAGATCTGGGGGTTACGGAAACGCTGCGGCTAGCGGCTGGGAAGCCGCGGGCCGCCCGAGGATCCGGGCGGGGACAGGTCGCTCACCTTCTCGACCACGGGCGCCGCGGCGGCGTGCGGCTCGTCGACCTGCATCGGGTCAGCTGCCGCGCCGGCGGGGTGGGCCCCGCCTGGCAGCGTCGCCATGTGGGGGAGGGGGGCCGGACGGGGTGCCGAAATGGAGCTCTCCTCTCTCTCTCTCTCCCTTGCTTCTGCTCTGGCTCTCTCTCCTCCCTTCTCTTGTGCTCGGTGAGGGAGTTGGGGCTGGCTAGGCTAGGGAAGGGAACCGTGAGTCAGCCTCCTTGTTTTTTTTCCGCTTGTAGTTTATTCCCTTCTACTTCCAAGTTCCACCCACTGGAAGAGGAGAAGCGTTGGTCTTTATTCGGGAAAAGGACGGCGTGGTACGAGTAGCCAGCGGGTCTGGTTTTCTCCTAGGATTCTTACGCCCGACTCCTGGTCTGTTTCTGATTCAGAAAATGCTCTGGGTATATTTATGATTATGGTTGGGGGAGGGCATGGTCAATTGTCAGCCTGGCTCGGAAGTCTGAAATGGAAGGCAAATTTGACAAATTTGACCCTTTTTTGAAATCATTTCACAAAATAGACCCAAATTCAAAATATTTCACGATCTGACCCTTTTCCACGACGCCCGCCCTCGGGCGTCGTGTTCTTCTGTACGACGCTGCGGCCAAAGGCGTCGTTGACCGCACCACGTCGGTGTAGCGGGGCTAACATCATGTAAGTTCGGCGCCCTGGCCCGGGGCGCCGTACTACATAACTCGGCGCCTTTACCCGGGGCGCCGTGCTCCTTTTTTTTTCGTTCGGTGAAAGATAGACAAGTACAAAAGAGGCCCAGTTATGTGTACACTACACATATCTTGACATACCCCAATGGTCTGAGATGAGTTGCCTGTTAATTAGGTCACGAGTTCAATTCCTCGTACTGCACCAATTTGTTTTCTGATTTTTTTGGTTGTTTTTATTTATTCACTCAACCAACATATACTTTATGTTATACAAAACATGAATATATTTTTTTTGCTTTCTCTTCTTCTCATAAGTAGGCAATGTTGTAAATTTTACAATATGCTATACGAAACATTAAATTAATTGTTGGTTACTTTTCTATTTTTCACATAAGTAAACAACGTTGTAAATCTTTGTATAACATCGTTTTTTTTCACATAGGCAACGTTGCAAATTCTTGTCTATATAATTTGCTTTTATTTTTTACATACACACACATGTCGCTGCATGCGTTTATATACAAGGATTTTCTTTTTGTTTTTTGTTTTTACTCTACCAACATATAGAGGATGTCATACAAAGCATAAAATTAATTTTTTTTGTTTCTTTTATTTTCCACATAATTAGGCGACGTTGCAAATTCTTGTATATAAGCACACGTACGATATATATACTTTGTATACAAGAATATATTCTTGCAATTTTTTGTATACAAGAATTTGCAACGTTGTTTACTTTTGTGAAAAACAAAAAAGCAACAAAAAAATGTTTTGTATAACATATTGCAGAATTTACAACGTTGCCTACTTATGTGAAGAAGAGAATGCAACAAAAAAAATATTTTCATGTTTTGTATAACATATTGTATATGTTGGTTAAGTGAATAACGAAAATAACAAAAAAATCGGGAAAAAAATTGGTGCAAGAAGAGGAATCGAACTCACAACCTAATGAACAGATATAACACACCTCAAACCACTGGGGCAGGTCACGATATGTGCACTGAATAGATATCTGGACCTTTTTTGTCCTTGTTTTTCCTTTCCCGAACGAGCAAAAAAAAAGAGCACGGCGCCTTGGCTAAAGGCGCCAAGGTATGTAGTACGGCGCCCCGGGCCAGGGCGCCGAACTTACATGATCTGGGTCACGCACCGCCGACGTGGCGCGGTCAACGGCGTCGTAGAGAAGAGCACGGCGCCCCAAGGGCGGGCGCCGTGGAAAAGGGTCAGATCGTGAAATATTTTGAGTTTGGGTTCATTTTGTGAAATGATTTCGAAAAAGGGTCAAATTCATCAAATTTGCCAAAATGGAATCTCACTTGTCGAATCTGTTTTTTTCCCTCTGCATTTTTCTCTGTTACGGAACAATACATACGGACTCCTCTTTCCTATAACAGAGTACTACCTACCTTCCTAAAAAAAGGCGTATGATCTTTCCTATAAATTCGATCGACATTAACTTTGTCTAACATTGTAAGAAAAACTATTGATAATTAATTAACTATGTAGACGTAGTATGAAAATATATCAACGGCATCTATTGAATATTTTATCGGAAAGAAATTTTGGAAGTTCTCAAAAAATCTGGAAAGAAACTGTATGTGTTCAATGATATATACTATAAGCTTGCAAAATCACAATGCATTTTGTTGTATTATTGGCTACATAAAAATAACAGCAGTTAAAAATTTGGAACTATAAATTGTGCACTATACTTAGATCTATTCATTTGTCATTTTTATGTAGTTTAAAACATAAAGTATTTTGCATTGAAATTTTGCACACTTGAAGAATATATCATTGACAACATGCATGATTTTTTTAGATTTTTTAAAACATTAAAATATTTTTTAAAATAATGAGATCACTCGAGCTCGGGAGCACCATAGCTCTACTCATATTTTTATTATGTATTTAATGATACTGAGACACTATACATATTAAGAGCTCTTTTGATTCATGGGAGTTTTATACGATTTGTTTAGGATTGAAGTGCTACAAAAAATCATATCCAAGATCTAATATGAAAATATGTTTTATTATGCATTTAATGATATTGAATTGACATTATACATAGTAAGGGCTCCTTTTATTCATGGTTTTTTTTATTGGTGTAAGATCGAAATGCTATGAAAAAAATTCTATTGAATATGTTTGATTCATAGGATCGTATCCCATAGAAATCTAATTTCGTAGAAAACACCATTATGTCAAACCGCGTGAAAATTTCCTTCACTATAATCAAAAAAAACTCCTTTTCCTATACGATTCAAGTAGGCAGGACGTCTCAATCCTATGTTCCTATTCCCATATTTTTCTTTCTATCCTACGAATCAAAAGAGCTATAATAGTTTTTCCATAACTTAGTCAATATTTACATTATTTGACTTTGACCAAAATTTATACGTCTTGTTTTAAGAAACGGAGGGCATACTCCGTAAGCTGTTTAAATTTACTTATGAATTGACTCGTGGCTATTGCAAAAATCAAAGTTTTTCATGAATAATACACCGATACTTTTAGTTACCCATAACATTTTTGAGCTCTCTATCTTTTCAAAGTATAAATTATTGACACTTACTTATAGTTGCATTGAGTGTGATTGGCACTGTCTTCATTTTATCTTTACTAGGGCTAGAATTCAAGCCGAACGGGTTTGACCAACTCATTAGATGATGTCAAAATAATTAATTAACTCGTCTTGGCTCGTTAAAATAATGAGTTCAAAATGTACTTAGCCTTTTTTCGAGGGTATGCCTTGGAAAGGTATATCAGAGTTCATAAAATAAAGGCCAGACGACTAAGATTATAACACCATAAGGCACAGACGATAGCGTACATCCCACGCTGCTAAGCAGCTTACAACTCAACAGTGACTACTCACCAAACCTCCACCGCTCCACTTCGTGGAGGCAACTCCTAAATAGACTTGATGCCCGCCAAATCGCGGCTTCGGCCTTGACCCCTTGTAGCACCACCACGGAGTAGGGGTAGGCGTGGTTGAACACTATGTCGTTCCGATGGTTCCACATTTTCCAGCAGACAAGCGCAATGGCCGTCCAAAGGTCTCTCTTGTCGCGTCGACAAGCTCGGCATGAGGCGACCCACTCGGTAAGCGAGATCCCCTGCCCCGGCAACAAGTCCTCGAACCCCCAATACCCCCCAACACCGAAGGCAATCAGCCTAGACCACACGAGCCAGCACGCACCCAACCAACAAGTGGTCAATGGTCTTATCATGCTGGTCGCAAAAGGGGCACGCCTCTGGACGAGCCAGACCACGCCTGCTCAACCTGTCGGCCATCCAGCAATGTCCCCTAAGGGCTAAACGCAAGAAGACTTTACGCTTCGAGGGGCTCTAAAATGCCAGATCTACAGTGCACCGGTGATACCTTCGATCCGGATTATCGGATTGCAGTGCGTAGTTTTTTCCCCTAAGAGACCCAGGGTTTATCGAACCGGGAAGTATGAGCTTGATAAGGTTAGTCAACAAGCCTAAGAAAGTCTAAATTAATTCTAGTTTTACCGGACCAACTTGTTCTCTTAAAAGGGGTTGTATTCAATGGATTAAAATAGGCCAGGGCTTAAGGTTTCACCTGCAGCAGTGCATTAGTGTCATGGGATAAATAAGATAATGTAAACATTTAGTAATAATTACTTCTTATGCTATATGATATATGTAGGCAATGTGTCTGTAAGTCACTATGGCCCATAGAATAGTTTATCCAACCGCTGGCCCTCTTACATCTCGCGGGGTTGCCTTGATATTTAAGAATAAACAGACAAAAGCATTAAGCATAGTGACCTCATTGTAATTCCTAAGACACTTGTTTTCAATTGGTGTACTCCTCTTGCTGTCACCGAGTTTCATTGTCAGCCTTCCACGAATCTCTCATCATACTGTTACCTTGATCACTCTTCGGGGTCTTGGGTACCTAACAAGTCCTAGGAGCGAGGTACAGATACAAAAGCATACGCATATAACATAAAGGACTCATTAAACTAATATCCCATGAATTAGATCTTGCACATAGCTGCGAGGCTAGGCCTTAGCCCTTATCCCGAGTGGACTATTCACACATTGCGATCAGATCAACAATAGAAAACATTGTGGTAAATAGTACTTGTATTGAAAGATTGATAGTTCTTACAATGTTGTCAATCGTGATGAGATCAAGATCACAAAGTAGTATGGCTATGACTATGGAGATGGTGATGGTGGAGTGGTGATGGCGGCAGCACTTCGTGGAGACTTGCGGGAATGGATGCGGGGGGTTTTCTGGTGGCTGTTTCCTCTCCTTTTATAATAGCAGCGGACAAAATTAGGTTTTCGAAGGTCTTCCGTCGCGAATTAGCTATGGACCCTTTGATGACTTTAGGTCAAAAGTTTGATCTGACGGTCGTGATGGTGCTTGGTACGGTGGCGGGTACAGTCGCTCGCCACCGTACCGTCGGTTGTTGCGCGTGCTACGAAGGCAGCATGATTGGCATTTTTCTCCCTTGATCTTTTCCTTTCTTTTAGTCCTGATTTCCAGTGATTTCCACGTCCAAAACTGCAGGTAAAAATAATGACAAAGAGATTTGCAATTGATTGCCCATTAGTGATTAGTGGCAGGTATAGAGTTAATATCTTGTCAAATAAATGACAAAGATACGGTTTAAACAATGAATAAAGATGCGTATAAATTACACGCATCAACCGGCCATCTGGATAGAACCCTCGAACAAGGTCGCAAAACACCAGCGCGAGGTGTAAGAGCCACTCGCGTCTCACACGTGTAACTAGGGGCGGAGCTCCCCTTAGGTCAATGTAGGACGGCCGCCCTACCATGATTTTTGGCAAAAAAAAAAACAGTTTGCATATATATAGGCATTCCCTTATATGTATACTCCCTCCGTCCATAAAAGAATGTCTCAACTTTGTCTAAATTTACATGCATCTACACACTAGACTATGTCTAGATAAATGCAAATTTAGACAAGTTGGGACATCATTTTATGGACGGAGAGAGTATATTTTTTGGTAATTTCTGCAGGTTTGGACAAAGAATAAAGGAAAAATAGCCAATTTGGGCCATGGACAAGTGACTCAGCCAAGTTGGGCCTCACTGGTCCGCGCGTGAGCCTGAGGAGGGCGAACGAACGAGCGCATCGCTTCGCTCGAGTCGAGCGACTTGTGCTGTGCGTGCGTGAATGCCTCCTTCCTCGCTCGGCTCCCCGCTCACCAGCCGCCCCCGCCGGCCTCCCCTGTCCCTGTCCGGGTCCGGCTGCTCGCCTCTTCTGATCCTCCCTCGCCTCCGTTGCTCGCCTTGTCCCTTCCCCGCGGGCAGCAGCACAGGGCAGCGCACTGCGCAGGTCCGTTGAAGGAAAACGTTCAGAGAGCACTGCTTGTCTGCTTGGATCATGTTTGTATTCATGTAGCTTCTTCCGGAACTCAAAAGCGGCAACAAGGGAGCGGTTGAGGTCCGCTGGAGATTGCCTAGACCAGGAAAGAAGCCGGTCTCTCGTGCAGTGGTGCACCCACGAGCTTGGAAGCCCCGTTCATCATCAGCCATCAGGGTTCAAGGAAACCTAGCCCTTGTTTAGCTTCTTTGATGAAGGAATCGACAAGAAAATATACTAACGCAACGGTGCAGCAACGCTTAGTGCTACGTCACCAACGATCACGTTCAAGGAAACCTAGCCCTCGTTTCGCTTCTTTGATGAACCAATGGAGAGGGCAGCTAGCGATGCTTCAGCTTGTTCACAGAACACATGAAGCATCACGTGCTGGAGGAGAGGTTAAGTTTCTAATGACTCCCCGAAGCAAGATGCTTTTCATGTGTGCTTGATTGTCCTAGCACAGTATATGCTCTGGATCAATCACCAACAATCAACTGTCAATTCGATCTCCGTCGAATGTTTGATGATACCTCCAGACGACCGCCGCTGCATTCATCCTGTTTCCATCCCGTGACTCCATTAATGGCTATCGATCGAGACGCCATACCTGCCAAGCTGATTGTCCGACCTGGATCATGGAACCGAACAATCTCTGCCGTACATATACCTGTTCTACGAATTTGTATACATATGTGGATGCATGTGCACGTCAATCTAACTCTATTCCCATCTCTGCTAGCTGCATATCCAGCACGCCAAGCCAATAATAACTGGGACCAGGCCAGGCGAGACCCAATGATTTGTGTTAGCTGCAGGCAAACAGTTCCGGAAGCGCGAGAAGAATCCTAGCTGCATAGGCAACTGCTCGCGCGCATTGATGTTGCAGCACGCTTGTTTGACATTTTCCCTCGTGGAGTAGCACATTTATGTGCCTCACTGCTTCTCAGCAGAATGGTCTTGTGAAATCTCTTCTTGAGATTGCACGAGACGATTGCTGTAGCTCTAGCCTCTATGAATTTTCATCGGCCTTATCTGTTCTTAAGCTGTGAAACTACAATTCCAGCTAGCTGAACAGAACTCCAATCTGGTTAATTCCTTGTGGAATTTTTAGGAACTCATTCCAACTCGACTAAATCCTAAGAGCGCACCCCCTGGGGGCGGACACGAAAAACGGCTACACGGGCACGCTCTAAGTATCCACCTGATCCAATTTCTGTTGTCTCCTGCTCAGAGGTGTCAGACATTGGCCGGACAAGCTATCCGACATGCGGGACTGTCTTGTCATTGACATGGGTCGGGCGTCAAATTCTTCCCCTACCTCTACATTGGCGCGTCGGCCGGCAAATCTATAAAATTTCTTCCCTCTATTTACACAAACTCCTCAAGTTCTCCTTCCTTGGCGGCGCCGCCGCCACAAACCTACTTCCTCACCGTCTCGAAAGGGCCCTAGAAACGCGCCGCCAAAAAAGAAGAGAAACGCGCCGCCAAAAAAGAAGACGCCGGCGGTGCAGCCGTAGTCGATGAAGACGAAGCAAGTAAAACTGGCGGGGGTGTTCATGACGGAGGACCTCATACGCTCGACGTCGTCGATCAACCGAACTGGCTGTGAGAACGCGCCAAGGAATGGTTGGAGAAAAAGATGGAGCAGGTGTTCTCTCCGCCGCCAAAATCATAGGCGATGTGAGCCAAGGATCTCGACGACGCTCCCTCCCGACAATGGGAGTTCCTCACCGTCTTCCCCGAACTATTTCAACGAGCTACCTGCACCACCGTTGCAGCAAACGCGTTTCTCCTGCTCATCCGACCATGACAAGGGCTACGTCGAGGAGGTCAACCCCAGCGCCCACCACAAGGATGGCCGAGACATCGACCTTAACTAGTATGCCGCCTACCACGAGTCGCACGCTCTACGTCGATCGGGAGGCCACTCGACCATGGCCGTTTCCCGGTAGCAGTTGTTCGGCTACGGTGCTCCAACGTGCTCGAAGAAATGGCCGGGCTCGGCGAGGTATGTATCTAACTTGTCTTTGTATGTGTGATGTGCCGACTATGTGAATTGTGTGCATGTTATAAACTGTGTGCAATAAAAGTTGTCGGCCCGTCCATGGGCTTGGATTGTGTGCAATAAATTGTGCCGGCTATGTGAATTATGTGCATGTACTGGGACTGGTATTGTGTGCTTTCAGTTATGCTATTTGTCATAGGCTGAAGCGGCCGCCACCATGGCTCACCTTATTGGAGGCGACACCAACTACGCCGACCTGGACTAGGATGGCCAGGGTGAGGCGGTTAGGGTGAGCAAGTCAATGTGCACGATATGGAGACCGACAAGGATTTGAAGAGGCCGAAGAGGAATAGAGGGAAGTCATGGATTGTGTAGGAGGACGAATTGTTATGCGATGCTTGAATATCAATAGGCCAAGACGCCACAACCGGTACACAACAAACCTACAGCTCGTATTGGAATAGGATTCACAAGGATTTCAAAAAAGAAAGGAATAGCCGCCACACAACGCTTTGTACATTGATCACGATGTTTGTTCAACTGAAAAGCGGTGGATATCCATACGAGACTCTTGCAACAAGTTTCATGATTGTGCTGAAAAAATAATGACAAGAAATGAGAGTGGCAATACTTTTGACAAGGTAAGATGCATTGCTCTCAAATTCCTATCTATTCGACAAGTGCCCTTTTATCTACTCTCATATTTCTATATATTTGACATGTGGCCATTTGTGTAGTTGAAGGATGTGGTATCAATGTATAAGATCTTTCATTATGATGCATTGTTGGAGCCAGATTCAAAAGTGTCCAAAGTGGACAACACTCCGGCTCAATGCGTCGAGGGGAATGCAAGGCAGCGATCTAGACGAATCCCAGCTGCCGGGTGTCGCCCTACTCGATCGGTCAACTGGCAACAAGAAAGAAAATGCGTCCAAGAGAGCGGCAGCAACATATACTACCTCCACCAAAAGTCGATTGACTCGTATATGAAGAATGTCACCTCATCCAAGACTCTCAAGGTGAAGATGCACAAAGAGAACCAAGAGAGAGGGGCACCTACTTTGGCGTCCAAGACTATTAGCTCAAGGAGATGCAACTCGATAGGGAGACCAAGCTCAAAGAGATGCAACTCGAGAGGGAGATCAAGATGCTCTCCACCAACACCACAAACATGAGCTCGCCTCAACGAGATTTCTTTGCCGAGTAGGTGGTGCACATCATAAAAGAGAGTAGGGAAAGGGAAATGGATGTCGAGACCCAAGAATGATTTACATGTTCTTGATGTATTTTGGATGCATTTTGGTGGCCGCCTTACTGCTGGCCAAAACTTGTTGCCCAAGGCTTTGTTGGCCGAACTTGATTTATGTATATTTTGGTAGCCCGATTTGATGTTGACACAAAATGTTTATTGGAAATGCAAGGGTAGATAAAAATAAAAAATGGACCGGCCATTTGGAGGGTGCCATTTTGGGGTTCCGGTGTGGACGACAATCTAGGATTGGCTGGACAAGTGTCCGCACCCCCAAAGAGGACACAATGTGAAAGGCGTCGGATAAATTTCTGAGGTGTCGGTGGAGATGCAGTGACTCCTAACTTATGCCCTTGGAGTTCAACATTCCTATCAACCATGTATCACGTATGCCCTTGGAGTTCAACATTCCTATCAACACGTCACGCACGTGTACACGAGTGTCCTTGGACTGGTAGCACTAGCAGTGACATGAATTTTAATCTGCAAGGTCAATTAGCACTGTACCATGTTTCGAAGGGATTAAATTCGACCTTTCGTACTCAGCAGCCCTTTTTTCGCCCCACGGCCTGGTGCCAGATGTTGTGTCATCTGCACAATAATATTTTACTGAAGCAATTACGATGCAATACATATCCCACCCATCACCAAAGCGAAAAGATTCCTGTACATATACGGCAAAGATTATCTCCACGAACCTCTCTGTTGATAAACCCAGCTGCTGTTTTTCCTTTCCATCTCTGAATTTCAGTGTTAGGTGTTAGGTGTCGTGTCTGTCAGTTTCCGTCCGGTTTAGACTTAGTCGTTTTCTGTTAGTGGTTGCTCCGATTCTGTCGCTAGGATTGGAGCGAGTCTTGCGTGATCTCGTTCTGTTCGTGGGATGGCACGAACGCAAGGAACGTGGGCACGTTTTCCCTTTGTAATCGAGGTATAAGAAGAGGAATAGAACAACCAGAAAAGCTGCGGAGCTTTGAGCAGCACAAAATTCCTTTGTCTCTGTTCATCTTCATCTACGAGCGACAAGTGGTATCAGAGCCTTTGTCAATTGATCGCCACCATGAGTAGCAAGTCGCCGTCCAAGTCCAAGACTCCACGAGCGAAGCCGAGTGAGCGCAGCCGTGGTCGCAGCCTGTCACGGAGTGTGACGGGGGCAGCGGCACGCGCGATCATCGTGCGCGAGGTGGTGAGGGAATCCGGCGGCGGTGGTGGCGGTGGCGGGATGCATCTCCCGATGCTACACGGACGAAACTACGTCGAGTGGGCGATCCTGATGCGCGTGCAGCTGCAGGGGCGTGCTGTGGGAGGCGATCGATCCGGGAACGGATGACGAGCGCCAGGAACGGCTGGCTTGGGCGCGATCCTCGATCGGTGCCGCCCGAGATGATTCCTGCACTGGCGGCGAAGGACAACGCGAAGGCCGCGTGGGACACCGTCAAGACGATGCGCGTCGGCGTCGATCGTGTCCGCGGGCGCGGCGCCAGAAGCTGCGGAAGGACTTCGAGAACCTCGCGTTCCAGAGCGGCGAGGCGATCGAGGATTTCACTCTGCGTCTCTACGGGTGGTGGGCGAGCTTCAATCTCTCGGCGACACGGTGACCGAGCTGGCCGCCGTACAGAAGTCCTCCGTGTGGTGCCGCCGCGGTACGACGCAGATGGCGTGCTCCATAGAGACGCTCCTCGACCTCAACGGCATGTCCGTGGAGGAGCTGTGCGGGCGCCTCTCGGCTTCGGAGGGACGCGGCGACCCGGAGGTGGATGCCGGCGGTCGCCTGCTCCTCACTGAGGAGGAGTGGGAGGCCAAGAAGAAGCAGACACGCGGGAACGGCGCGTCTGGCAGTGGCAGCAAACCAAGGCCAAGGATGGTGGTGGAAAGCAGACGCACCGCAACGGGCAGCCGCAGCAGCAAGGCCGCGGCAACACCACTGACGGTAACGATTCGATCGCGAAAAACTCGCTACTGTGGCAAGAAGGGCCATTGGGTTCGTGAGTGCAGGAAGAAGAAAACGCGACTAGCAGGCTCACCTCGTCGTCGAGGAGGACGTCGACCCCGAGCTGAACATGGGCACGTCATCGAGGTGACGGAGCGGCCACAGGGGAGAACCTGTCCAGCGTGGCTGCCACGGCAGAGGGGATGGAGGAATTCCCGGCCGCTGGACAGGACCCGATTCAAATCGGCACGCACTTCTGTGCAATGAGGAGCAGGCCAAGGTCAAGCTGCACATCGCCGGCGACACGCGGACTTCACGTGGTTCCTGGACTCCGGCGCCACGAACCACATGACCGGGGATCGAGCTGCGTTCGCCGAGCTCGATGAGAGGGTCTCCGGCAAGGTGCGCTTCGGGGACGGCTCCGTCGTCACGATCAGGGACGCGACACCGTCCTGTTCTCCATCGACGGGGGTGCGCACCACGCGTTCCACGACGTTTTACATCCTGCACTGAAAAGCGCGTGATCAGTCTCGGCCAGCTGGACGAACACTGGTACGAGGTGAAGATCAGGCGCGGCATCCTGTCCATCCACGACCATGCGATCGGCTGATCGTCAAGGTACCTCGTCTCCAATCGCCTGTACCAGCTCACGTTTCGCCCGGTGCAGCCTGTGTGCCTCGCCGCACAGCACGACTCGCCGGCGTGGAGGTGG